>ML677340.1:6683246-6901831 GCA_007922305.1 Dermatemys mawii
AAATTAATGACGGCCACATCAACACCACCCTATACCGAAAACCTACTGACAGCTACGCCTACCTTCATGCCACCAGCTTCCACCCCGGGCACACCACACGATCCATTGTCTACAGCCAAGCACTGAGGTACAGTCATATTTGCTCCAACCCCTCAGACAGAGACCAACACCTACAAGATCTCCACCAAGCTTTCTCAAAACTACAATACCCGCACAAGGAAATAAGGACACAGATCAACAGAGCCAGATGTGTACCCAGAAGCCTGCTGCTGCAAGACAAGCCCAAGAAAGAAAACAACAGAACACCACTGGCCATCACCTACAGTCCTCAGTTAAAGCCTCTCCAACGCATCATCAGTGATCTACAACCCATCCTGGACAACAATCCCTCACTTTCACAGGCCTTGGGAGGCAGGCCAGTCCTGGCCTACAGACAACCTGCCAACCTCAAGCATATTCTCACCAGCAACAGCACACCGTGCCATAATAACTCTAACTCAGGAACCAATCCATGCAATAAACCTCGATGCCAACTCTGCCCACACATCTACACCAGCAACACCATCACAGGACCAAACCAGATCAGCCACACCATCACTGGTTCATTCACCTGCACATCTACTAATGTAATATACGCCATTATGTGCCAGCAATGTCCCTCTGCTATGTACATTGGCCAAACTGGACAGTCCCTACGAAAAAGGATAAATGGACACAAATCAGATATCAGGAATGGCAATATTCAAAAACCTGTAGGAGAGCACTTCAACCTCACTGGACACACCATAGAAGATTTAAAGGTCAGCATTTTGCAGCAAAAAAACTTCAAGTCCAGACTGCAAAGAGAGACTGCAGAGCTGCAATTCATTTGCAAATTTGACACAATCAATTTGGGACTGAATAGAGATTTTGAATGGCTAGCTAACTACAAAAGCAGCTTCTCTTCTCTCGCTATTCACACCTCCAATTCAACTGCTAGAGGAACACCTCACCCTCCCTGATTAGAGATAACAAGCTGGTTCAGCCTGATTGGACTAACCTTGTTATCTCCCACCTGGTTCTTGCCTACCTATTTATACCTGCCCCTGGATACTTCCACTGCATGCATCCGACGAAGTGGGTATTAGCCCACGAAAGCTTATGCTCTAAAAAATTTTAGTTAGTCTTTAAGGTGCCACAGGACTCTTTGTCACTTCTTTTATCCAGCAATTTGTTCCCAGGAAGCGACCCATTTAACCAGATTTTCTCAGTTAAGGGACTTCAGCTGCATTTGTTGATTTTTTTTTTTAGCTTATTTGGTGCATTGAAAACTGCGATAGATTTGTCTGAGGGAACCGAAGTGTGTGCTGCTGTCATTCTGCCTGCTGTGGGAGCTCCTTGAAAGCCAGATGTTGCATTCAAAGAGAGTAATGTCTGTGAGTGTTCGCTCTCTCTCTTTCAGCAGTCACAAGAACAACATTCATACACAGAAGTTTTCATTCTTTCTCCATTCTTTGTCCATGCTATCTGGTCACCTTGCCACCCGCTCTGGATCCAGCCGGAGCAGCAGATTTAAGCTTTTTGGATCTCCGGCGCAATGATCTGTTTTGTTTTGTTTTGATGAGGAGGAGGCACACTGTTTAAACAAGGCTGAATTTAACTTCCCAACAGGGGCCTCTCAGCTGTAGATTCTTGGAGACAGAAAAACACCAACTGCTAGCAAGAAAATCCAATTTCCTTTCTCTCTCATTCTGAGGAAGACTGCATGGCCCGCCTACCTTCCATGCCATGCTGGGCTTCAGTCTGGTTAGAACTTCTCTCCCCTCCACCAAATGCCCCTAGCAGAATCCATATCAAAGGCTCAACCCTCCAGGGTTCATTAAAATGCATTTATTTCTGCATATTTGTGGAGGGTGGATAACTTTATTCACAATGCAAATAGGTTGGCCTTAATTTCAACCCTCCCTTCAAACTGGAGACATTTAAAAAAAACATGAGCTCCTCTAAAATAATAAATACATTAATTCTGCTGCATGCTGCCCACGGAAAAACACCCTGGTATGAAATGGGCAGACTGAATATGGGCAGTAACAGCCAGTGAAATTCTTTAATTCTTCTATCACACTTGGTTTCTGTTCCCTGAAATATAGTTAAAGTTCAGCAGCGCCTGCTGAATCCAGGTTAAAGATCTCAAAGGGTTTAATAAAAATCATTTAGCAGGTAGTCTTGCACAACAGGGCAAAGATACTTCAGGTGAAGGGTACTAACTCAATGTTCTCCATGAATGCAAAGTCCTAGCCTGTGATTTACTAATGGGCAACAGTGAGTTATTAAAGCTTATCGCAACATGGCATCCTGCTCCCCTTAGTCCAGGGGGAACCAGCTATTAATAAATCAGAACTTGGTGCCAAGATACAGGGATAAAAGGATCTACACTAATAAAAATATTAATATCTAGAATAGATTATTCTCTAAATGGGTTAGAGTGAGATCATACAATGACTGACTTCAATTCTCATTAGTATTATTATTTTTTTTTGGTGGGTGCGAGAGAGTGTGTGAGAGATTATGATATATATAAAAAGACCGTCCAGCCCTTTTAAAGTGGGTTTGGACACACGGTCAATCTGGATACCATGCTGAGAGCTCAGACATCTGCCTGAGACAGGGAAGGCTTCATTTCCCTGTGTCAGTGCCATTTGGAGGATTCACTTGAACAAAGGAGAGACTAAACCTACGTAGACGTGGATCTAGCCTGCATGATGGTATTTACTGTTCCTTCATAGATCATGAGCTAGTGTGGCTTGTGGAGGTACAGCACAGCTAACTAAAACATACGCTGCTATCAGGGCCCTGAACAGCTAGGATCAGTGCTGACCAGCTCCCTAATTTTACTGCTAGGCAGCCAGTGAGCCCACCTGCACTGCATTGGAACTGACATGGTGGCCACAGCCCTGCTTATAAGCCTGACCCTCCCAGCAGATCAGTGACTGCTCAGTGTGCACCACGTGCCAGGCCCTAGTCCCAGCCTTCTGACTTTGATCCTCTGCTCTGCCTCTGGCTGACCCTCCAGTTCTGTCATTTGACTTCTGCCTCTCTGGTAGTGATGCATGGCTCCTTTTCTGGCTTATGACTCCAGTTTACTCCAGGCTGTGGCATTTGGCTTCCCTTCCATCCCTCCGATAGTGACCCTGGGCTTGTTTCCTGGACTCTGCCCACCCTAGACTCAGCTCTAACTGGTAGGCCGAACTCTCGCTTCCACCACTAGGCCTAAGCACCCCGGGTCGGTGTTTGGCTGTTGCTGCTGGCTGAGACTCCAGTTATCAGTGACAAGCTTCTCTGTCTACTTTCCTCTGCACTGTTAACTAGGAGAATGGCAGGAGCCATTCTCCTCGTTATATATAGCCCTACCTGACAGAGAAATATGTCAGGTAGGGCTGTATTCTCCTTCTCTGCTCATGTAAATGGAGGGGATCTAAACTTAGCAGAGCTTGCTGTGAAGGGTGAGAACAGAAACAGAGAGTATCAGCTTCACCCCAGGATCCGATGGAAGGTCCTCCCTGGGGATTGGATTTCACAGGTGTTTGGGACCAGCACCAGGGATGGCGCAGGTGAGCAGTTGGTCTCCGTGGCACCTCTAGACCCTCTTGTTTTCCGATTGGATCACTGAGTTTGAACTAATGCATGAACTCCATCAGAGTCCCCTCCATGGGTGTGACTAATTAACTACAGGCTATGGGAAAATACAGAGGATTGCACGCGCTCATCTGCCAATCTGAATGGCATGGCTTCTTTTATTCACTCCAGTCAGCTGCTTTCTTGAATTTCTCACATAGGTTCCAAGATGTGTCTGGCTGGGATATTGCTACTTTGCAAAAGCTGACCTGACCTTCTATAAGTAGTGGAGCAAGAAGCTCTGAAGAATTAAAAATCTGTCTGTTGTCTGCTTAAAAATGGCAATTCTGCTCCATGTCATCCTGCAGCATCCAGGCACAGCTTGCCTTGGTGATGTTTATAGCTCTGAATGTAGCAGCTGCCCTATGACTCCGAGCTGTCAAAACTGCCAAAACTGTACTGGCAGAGATGCTTTGAGTCATTGGAACCCTCCCCCATGTGAACAGGGTGAAATGACACTGCCATGTTACCATTCCTGCTCCTGGTATGGAAAACAAGCTCCTCAGAGCTGACTGATCGTTCTGTGGCGATAACGTGATCCCTTCAGGGGCAATGCACAAACCATTTCTGGGTGTGTTCCCTGCAAGCCCCAACACTGCAGAACTACGTCCCTCCCTCTGATTAGGAGTGACAAAGAGTCCTGTGGCACCTTAAAGACTAACTAAAATTTTAGAGCATAAGCTTTCGTGGGCTAATACCCACTTCGTCAGATGCCCTCCCACCTCTGATTAGGGTGACCAGACATCCCGATATTAGGAGCTTTGTCTTCTATAGGTAACTATGCACTCGACCCTGGAAAATAAGTGTCCTGATTTTTTTTACACTTGCTGTCTGGTCACCCTGCCCCTACAGTGGAACTGTTGAGCTTGGCTGTAGAGGAGGAGGACATACACGGAATCTTGGGTCATGCAGACACATGTCCAGCTGAAGGGCTTCCTAGGGGATCCCAGGTTTGCCTGAACCAAACTTGCTTTGACTTCTACTAAAGTGACAGGCTCCAGCATCTCATCAGTCAGCATGGATTTGTCAAGAACAAATCATGTCAAACAAACCGAATAGCTTTCTTTTACAGGGTCACAAGCCTTGTGGATGGGGGGAAGCAGTAGATGTGGTATATTGTGACTTTAGTGAGGATTTTGATACTGTCTCACACGACCTTCTCATAAACAAATTATGGAAACACAAACTAGATGGAACTTCCAGTCCTACAGCTGTATGATTCTGTGACTACACATCCTGTGAGCCATAACTTGGTTTGCCTCACATCTGATCAGCCTTTGCACTAATTAGGTGCATGCTGGACTATCTCCTTACTGTCACATCTGGTGTTTTGAGACCAGGTTAGCATTTCAGCATTTGCATGTGGAGCACTTGCCTTTGAAAATGGAATCAAAATTATCTTGGTGTTCGGCATGTTAGTTTCTTCCTGTTTTCTAAGTGATCAAGCTTGTGATTACTGGCAATACGGGTAGTGCTAAGGGTTTGCTTTGAGCTTGCTTGTATCTGGCCACCTGTGGTTGTAGTTTTGCGTCTTCTTTACAAGAGGGTGGCAGACTCAAGCACCCTGTTTAAAGACACAGGGCTCCTCTATTGAATCATCCTGTTACCAGGTGCTGGAATGTTGCATTAGGTTACGATGTAATTAGTGCTGAGTAGATTTAGTTAGATACAGCCAGGATATAAGAGGAACCATGGCCTCTTTCAGCCATTAAGAAAACTAGAGTCTGGAACAGAGAAGTTTCCCTGGGGAAAACCTAGGAACAGCCAAACATGGGGAAGAAGTTTTAAGATGAAGCTAACGTTGGGTTTTTGCTAAAACTGTGATTTTTTTCAATGGGATATGGGCACCTGATTCCCTTCATTGTCTTTGTCTTTGAAAATCTTACTCTTAGTTACCAATAAAATCAAGTCCTAGGGAAGACACATCCTTCAGAAATTCTGCATAATCAGCTCAACATTCCTGACTGCTAATATTTGCTTTGTCAGAGACACTGCTATAAGTGGGTACACACATGTGACTGCACTCCTGTCTAGGGAAGGCTGTTGAGCAGCATTTAATCCAAGTTGCGAAGGACCTTTCATAACATGACTTTAATTTTCACAAGAGTTTAGACAGTATAAACTGCGTTAGCGAGTTCCATATTAGCTAAAGAATGCTCCCTATGGAGCTCCATTGGGGCCAGCGCAATCTGGTATTCGAATGATAGAAATCCCTATTTGGAGCATGGAAATATCTAGAGAAGTCACAGTTCTACATTGCAGATGTGAGATAAGTCATCTTCTTTGCTGCTAATCTGAGATCCATTCTGCAGATCTTCTCCTGGGCCAATTTTGCCTAAAGGATTTGGCCTTTGCCAAATTTCAGTTTTTCACTGTGGCTGGTTTTTGTTTGTTCTTTGTTTCCCTTTAAGCTTTTAAAACCAGCAAACCTTTAAAAAATGCTCTAAATCTATCAAACTGAGTTAAGCCCTTAAAAAAATAAATAAAAAGAAATTCCTTTGAGCTGCCAACTTGCATTTCAAGTTTTGGTCTGAAGTGGATTAAAATGACTAAATCGTAAACCCCTGAAAAACACGTAGTTCAACAGAAACAGGAGCAACTCTTTTTTTTGCATGGTATTGTGGGTACTTCAATGTAATTATGTCTTCTAAGGACTGATTTATCTGAACTTTTGAAAATGGTTTACTCTGGTGCTAAGTGTATGTTAAATGCTCCCATTCTGATTTTTGCATCCACTTTCCACAGGCATAAAGGACTATATAAGAAGCAGAGCATCTAGCCACCTGTGTCCTGTGGTCCAGGGCTGTGTCCTGTGTCCAGAGGCTCGGGGGTGGAGCACCTATGGGAAAATAAATACTGGGTGCTCAGCACCCACCAGCCATCCGCTGATCAGCTGCTTGATAAGCCTGCCAATCAGCTCCTTCATCTCCCTCTTCCCCCAACGCCTCTCACCTGCCACCAATCAGCTGTTTAGTGGCAGGCAGGAGGCACTGGGGGCAAAGGGGGAGGAGAGGAGGCAGGAAGGGGTGGAGCAACGATGGGGTGCACTTGGGCAAGGGGGCAGGAAGAGGCAGGTGGGCAGAGTCTCAGGGTGGGGCAGAGCCTCGGGGAGGGGCAGAGTAGAAGCGGGAAGAGGCAGGGTGAGGGTGGGGCTTTGGGGGAAAGGGCAGAATAGGGGCGGTACCTCAGGTTGGAGCACCCTCAGGAAAAGCTGAAAGTCAGCACCTGTGCCTTTGTCTCATTTCCACTGTGTTCTCTACCACAAACCTCTATCAGGCCACTGCTGAATGAATACCTTCCCCAAGTCTGTGCTCTCCTCTTCATCTGTGTCTGTACTAATCTTAATAGTAGCTCAGGCACTAAATTAGAGAGGGACCCACATCACAAAGTTTGGTTCTGGATCTGACTCCAAAACATTGACGTGTTTGAAGGCCTAGTTTTGATATGTCTCATTGCAGAAGCTGGAGACAGCCATTGGCATTTGGTTGTAGAAGAGGACTTACCTTCCGGCTGCTTCTCAAAGCGAGTGTTTTGTTTGGGCTCCATAGATAATGTTAGTGAACTGTAAAATGAGTTTTTCAGTACAAGTGTTGTATGTAGGTAGAGTGCCGCTGAACAATATAAATCTATTCAGTTTATATAGAAATGCTAAATATGGTCTCTTTGAGAGTCCACAGCTACAGTCTACTTTGGGAGCGTTTGTTAATATGAACCAGGGGGAACAGCTGTATTTTCTTGAAGGTCATCTGTTGGAAATCTCTTTGAGTCACTGTTTTCCAGGATAGAGTCCTCCATCCATTAAGTGTGGCCTGCATTCTTTGTTCCAAGATGTGTACATTTTAAGTTCAGTTGGATTAAAACACATTGTTTGCTTTTGTCCAGTTTATCAACTGATTCAGATTGCTCTGAATCAGATGCATGTACAGGTGCAATATTTCAAGTACCTGGATTTGCAAAGAGTCGAGTGACATCTGCAATGTTTGCAAATAAAAATATTTGTAACTAAAAGGATTGATTCTCCGAGGACCTGATCCAGTGGAAAGACTCCTAATGACTTTCATGGGCACTAAATCAAGAGCCTTAACCATTTCACACAAATGTTGTAGTCTCATTGGATGCTTTGAATTAAATCTCTAATTTCCACCAAGGTAAATGGTTAATAATTGTAGATTCAAGCTCCACAGTGGGATTTGGGATCCTACTTAATGCTAACACCTGCAGAGCAGTCTTATGATATATGTGCAGGCCCATTGTTATCAGCTTCAGCGAAAATCCGTTGGGTTTTGCCCATCACTGGTGACTGTCCAGGTGGGAGTCTATGGCACTCCTTTGAAAAACGTAGCAGATGGGAATTGAATTCCCTGGCTCCGTAAAACTGGTTCTAATGCCCAGTCTCATGAGCAAGCTACTGCTGAGTGAAATAATGACTGTCATGCATTAGTGACTGTGCTGCCAGTCTCACTCCTTTGTAAAGGGTTTTGGGGTATCACAAATAAAGCAATCTGTGCCATTAATGGGGAATTCCTCCCCTCCCCCATTGACTCTGCTCCATTAAGTCGCATAAACTTGTGACCGCAGATGCTGCTTATTAATGTGGTCAAATTCCAAGCATGAAGTACTGCTGCTTATTGTGTTTAAAGTGCTCACCAAGGACTTGATTCTTGGACTTGTTGGAGACTAAGGTACAACTCAGTGTGAGTAAAGCTGGCAGAATGTGCCCCAAAATAATAAGCTCCACAAACAAGAGACATTTTTAATGGTACATACAGTTGTGCAGATCCAGCATACTCGGTCAGCCCAGTACAGATTTGGGGTACAGCTGCAAAATTCAGATCTGTATCCAGATGAGAATATACAGTCTCTGCTCCCGCACAATTAGTAAGTGTTTGTATCCAGGGGTTGGGTGTAGGCCCATCTCTTCTTCTGGTTTATGAAAACTAGGATGAAATGAGGCCTTTTTTTGCAGACAAGTTATACTGAATCATTTTTGCCTCATTGCCTCATCTTCTGCTGTGCTCTCTTCAGTATTATCTACCATCTCCGAAGGTGACACTAGATCACTAGATCACGCGGCATCCGACGAAGTGGGTATTAGCCCACGAAAGCTCATGCTCTGAAAAAATTTCAGTTAGTCTTTAAGGTGCCACAGGACTCTTTGTCACTAGATCACAGAAGGTGCATTTCTGCCCATGGTTGTACTTAGCTGAATGGACAGAAATAGATCAACATTTGCCTTGCCTTACACTTCACTGCCTCTGCCTGGAGAGATGGAGGGGAGGGGCTGTGCAAGTGTGAGAGAGAGAAAGCAGTGAGAGGAGGAGAAAATGAGAGAAACAGAGAGAATGGGAACTAATAAAAAAGGAAAAAAAGTACAGCGAGGAAGTCAGAGACAAACTTCAAGTTGTGGATTATTTCTCACAGAGGTTCTAATTAGGAAGCTTCTTCTGGAACTGTGAAGCCATCAGGCTGCCAAATGTCAGAGTGTTTTTCAGAAATCAGGGGAATCTCTTGGCTAAGGCAGTTACAGTTTGGTGCCATGATCCTCCCAGGTCTTTCCAACATTTGTGACTAACACTCTGTGCTGTCACCTTTCGGGGGCCTTCAGGCAAAACAGGGGCTTTATTTCCTATATAAACCCAAATAAACCCTTCCTCATGTCTGGCCTGTTCATACTTCTTTGATTTGGAGAAGGATAATCTGCCGTTCAGGGCTGCTTCAGTGTTCGCGGCTGTAGTGACTCGGAGAGTCCACGGGGAAATCCCCCCCTTTCAGAGATGCAAAATGTCAGTCTGCTAAATTAATATTGTTTAAAAAATTATATGTTTGTAATGACAGATTCTGATCTCTGTTACATCTACGCTGACCTGGAGTGGCATAGCTTCATTGAAGGGTAGAGGAGTTGACTACACTTAATTTAGGAGAGTGCCCTTATTCAGGAATGGTTTTAAGCACATGCTTTCAGTTAAGCATGCGCTTTAAGTGCTGTCCTGAATCAGGGCCCATACCTGGAGTGATATCCTCCAGGTGTAGTGGCTGATACTCTGTTTTGTCTGTGGTGTAAATGAGATCAAATCTTTTCTTTTAACAAACTAAAACTTCATAAGGGGGTGGGGCAGGGAGTGGAGTGAATCCTTAGCACTGACATTTATCAAGAGAAATAAACCAGTCTAATTCTGTCTTTTGGACACTAGCATTCAGGCACCAGAGTAAGATGTTGAGAGAACAAGGCTTCCATACAGCATATTTTCACATGCAACCAAGGCCGTCCCTCCCCATACACAGTACACAGCTGCATAAGGTACCAGGAAATTTGGGGCACCAGATTTCCTGGTGCCCTGTGCAGCTGTGTGCTGCTCCAGCCCCTGCTCCACCTCTTCCCCATGGCCCCCACCCTAGCCCCGCCCCACTCCATTCCTTCCCAAAGCCCTTACCCTGCTCTGCCCCAGCCCTGCCCCTTCCCGCTCTTGAGGACTGCAACAGGGCCAGCCCTGCATTCACTGGTGGTGGGAAGTGCAGCGACACTGGTGAGTGCTGGGGGGCGGTTCTCCCAAGCCTCCCAGGTCAGCCCCTTCCCTCCCCCTACAGAGGCCTGCCATCCCCCACCCCGCTGCAGGGGTTGGAGGAGGCAGCGTGGAGCCCAACAATAACTAGGGATGGTCCTGCATACAATTAGCTCACAATACATTTCATCAGTACAATGAAGGACTCTTTGCTATCTCACATGGGACACACTTTATCATACTCAGAAATGAAATATGACTAATTCCCAACTTAGTATAAATTCAATAAACTTTCTATGTGGAATGAAAACTTCTAATCATTATTTGTAAGCAAATGTTGCCATTTTGCTTATTGAATATTGCAATCAAGTTTAACTCTTCCCAATACAATCATCATCATCTAGTATCTGAGCACCTTCTCTAGCTCTACTTCATGTTCATAAAAGCGGCCATACAGGGTCAGAGCAGCGGTTCATTTAGCACAGTGTCCTGCCCTCTGACCATAGCCAATGCCATCCCCTATAGCCAGCTAGCTCCCCAACTTTGAAAAAATAATATAGGACCATAAAATCCACTATGTAGTCTCATACCACACAGAGCTCTGGAAGCTCAGGAGTCTTCTTTATGTTATTCAGAGGGAATAAACAGAAGAGGGCAATAATTGAGTGGTCCATCCCTTGTCATCCGTTCCCTGCTTAGGGACAGCCAGAGCGTGGGGTTGCATCTCTGACCATCTTGACTAATCACCTGAGATGAAGGAAAGTTTCTATTAAAACACAGTTGGGTTTTGCAAGCAGTAGGTCCCATGTATCTATCCTCAGTCTGAGCCACTGCTTTAAAAGGTTTTCATGTACAATCCTTAAGTGATTTTATTTTTACCACGTGACAATAGTGAAATAGCAAAAAATCTCAGGCGCTTGTTATCAGAGGCACAGTAGAAAAGGTATTTTTTAGCTTGTTTCTTATTCTCAATTCCCGACTTGTCAGACGCCATGACATGGCTCCCTCACTTCACCACCAGCAGTCTCAACAAACAGAAAATTATTTCCAACTGGCAAACATGCTGTTTACTTTCCAGAAAAATTGCACTTTCCAATCTGACAGTTGATCAAGGGATCCCCCCGCTGCTGTCAGCAGGAAGAATTGTTTAAACACAGGGATGGGAGTTTAAACATTTTCTCATTATCACAGAATAAATAAATAAATAAAGGCATTGAGCCTCACGGACCACCTGCTGTGAGAGTAATGAAGCTGTGTCACATGACCAGAGTGAGAGGACTTTTATCTCTGCCCCCAATATCATTACTGAAGTGACACCTGTCACATGACCCAAGTCAGGTCTTTTATCTGTGTTCCCCAAATGCAGTGCTGGGTGATGGTGGGATTTTTTTTGTGGATGGTGCTTTGCCTATTTGTACCATTATGGGTAGAGTTTTGTCAGCATTTGTATTAGAAAACTCTGCTTTTCTTTTTCTTGGGATTTATAAATTGGCCATAGAAGTTCGCTCTCAGCTGAAGCAAAACAGAGAATCTTAACCTGGCAAGGAGGTTGTTTGATTTAATTTTTTTTTTTTTAAAGGCAAATATTTGTTAAAGAAATCTGCTGTTAAACTGTGCACATTTTCAAAAAGGATGTTTATAAATTAAAGGGCTTTTTCACTCAAATTTCTTTTAAATATATGTATTTTTGTGTGACCTGCTTTTTTGGTGTGATGGTGAGGCTGGAGCCTGAAGTTCTCCACTTATGTCTCCCACCCTATCCTACTAATGAACCATATCCTTGTCTTGAGGGAGTGTCGGGGGAGTTCACTCAGTCCTTGGCCTCTCTGCTGATGCTACTCTCAAGGTTTCTTCTTTATGCCATTTGTAAAGGGTTTTTTTGTGAGGTGTCCATTGGCAAATGCCTAACTTCTCACACAGACCTCCATACAGTGATGACAATACGGCACTATCACACTTTACACACTGGAAGCACTTTAATTATTTACTCAGAATGGCTCACCCGGTGCATGGTAAATGACTCGTGACTGAGTCCACAAGGGATAGATTTGAATTGGCACCCTGGGGGTGAAACAGTCTGGATTGTGTGACCTCCATGTTTGAAAAAATAGCATAAGACCATAAAATCCACTTCACAGTTTCATCCTTTCTCCTTCCTGATGCACCAAGAAGAGAGAGGGAGTTTAGCCCACAGAATTTGCAAGGTCCCTCACCCTCAGCCTGGATCTTAGGAGAACTGCTGGAGGCAAGTGCCTCTGTGTTCCTATCTAGCCCTTCCTGCCAAGCCTCTACATGGCAATACAACTCCAGGCATGGTGTTCCCTGGCTAAATGTTGCCCCTGAAATCACTGCTGGGCTGGGCTGAGAGGGGTGGGGAACCTGCTTAAGTTAGTGCTTCCCCGGTCATCGCTAGTTGAGGAAGAAAATCCCTATGGAGTTGGCAGGTGGTATCAGTGATGCTGTGTAGAGCAAGCAGTTTCCCTGTCCTCTCCATCCCAAAGTCCCACCTACAAATTCTCTAAACAGAAGATCCACATAGACTACTTCTATCATAGGATCAGGAAAAGGCAGTACATCCTTCTGCCAGGATCTTCATGTTCCTCCACCATAGGAGCACAAGGTATGATTTGTCCCTTTGGCAGTTGGAGTTTTATGGGGCAAGGGAAAGTAGCTTTGAAAAGCAGCTGTTCTGCAATTGCAAAAACTACTTTCCATAGGAATCTGTAATATACAGTCCCAACAGACACCACTTTGAAAAAGTGATCTGCTTCCAATCTTCCAGCTTCCAGAATTCGGTCACTATCTGTTCACTACAAATCCTTTCATTTAACATGTTTTTGGTGCTTAATGGCCCCTAGTTAGGAGGAGTGACAAAGAGTCCTGTGGCACCTTAAAGACTAACTAAAGTATTAGAGCATCTAATGCTCTAATACTTTAGTTAGTCTTTAAGGTGCCACAGGACTCTTAGTCTGGAATTGCAGAAGTGACAAACACGGCTACCCCTCTGATTCTAGTTAGGAGGAGACATCAGACCATAATCATTCCAGAATAGACCTTATAACTCTTGGTTCTCCACTGCCCTGCACCTTGTGTGTTCATTTACACCTTTGCAAAGAGAGTGCAAAACACTACCGTTCTGACTTGGTAGCTTTTGACACCCATTTTGCACTTGTAAAAGACTATACAATGACACTGGAGAGCCATTATGGTAAATACACATTGGAAATGCATCATGCCTTTCTACTCGTTAAAAGCCATTACCATCTAACAACTGACTTCTGTACATTGGAGAGTTTTTTTCTTTAAGAAATAAACAACTCTTCCCCCAAACAAGATTAAATGTTGGAATTTAACATAGAAATGGGGCCTACTTCTGTGGATGGCAGCGTGGCCCAACCCCTAAGAAAAGTCAGCTTACCCACAAAGAGTTCTCCAACTGTCCAAGGAAGAAAGATGATCCTTGTTAGGGATTCAGTACTCAGAAAAACTGAAAGAACATAGAAGTGGACAACAGCATGGCATTCTGTGTCTACCTGGAACCAAGACATTAGATGTCACTCAAAGATTTGATGGGCTTCTGAAATGGATGGGCAAGGATCCATTGGTCATGGTTCAAGTTGGCACTAAAGACACTGACTGGCAGAATATCTCACAGATAATAGATGGCTTCATGGAACTTGGACGCATATTGAAAAAGATTGACCAAATGATCTTTTCTGAGATCCTTCCTGTCCCGTAATCGAGGGAAGACAGAAGGCAGAAGATTCTGGAAGTGAACCATAAGCTAGGTAAGTGGTATAGAGTGGAAGGTCTGTTTTTTGTGGAACACTGGTCCACCTTCTGTGGAGAAATGGGGCTGTATAGTTTGGATGACCTCCACCTCTGTAGAAGGAAATCCAGTTGGCTGGCAGAGGGTGTTATACTAATAAAAAAGGGGAAGGTAAAAAGAGGGAAGAATCAAGGTCCTGAGAACAAAATTAATCAAGAAACCAAAGGACATGAACAGAAACAATTGTTGAATTGTCTGTATCCAATGCAAGATGGCTGGGCAGCAAACAAAAAGCATTGGAATTAGTAATTTGTGAGACTAAATTCAATATATTTGGTATTACTTGAAACTTGATGGAGTGAGTCATACACTGGGAATGTTAAAATTAATGGTTATAACTTATTTAGGAAGGATCGAGTGAGCAAAAAGGGAGTTGGAATGGCACTCTATGTCAAAAATGGCACTACCTGTTTTGGAGTCAAAGTAACTGAAGAAAATGATCTTGAATGCTTAGGGATCAATGAGACAAGGCAGGTGAGATAATATCTTTTATTGGACCAACTTCTGTTGGTGAGAGAGACAAGCTTTCAAACTTATACAGAGTTCTTCCTCAGGTCCTAATAAGACAGGACAATCTGAGCCAGTATGGCCATTCTAATAACTTGCATCCAAGAGTTTTAAAAGAACTGGTGGTTAATGTTGATTTTCAATAAGTCTTTGAACACTGAGGAAGTTCCAGGAGACTGAAAGAAAGCTAATGTGTGCCATCATTTAAAACGGGTAAATGGGATCTCCTGAATAATTATAGACCTGTCAGTCTGACATTGATCCTGGGGCGAGATAATGGAGTGGCTCAAAGGAGACTCAATGAATAAAAAATTAAAGGAGGATAATATATTTATGAGCAATCAACATAGTTTTACAGGATCTATTTTCTATAAACCTAACTTGATATCTTTTTTAATGAGTTAAAAAGTTTGGTTGACAAAGATAATAGTGTTGATGTAATGTACTTAGACTTCTGGAAGCCTTTGACTTGGTGTCACATGACATTTTGATTTAAAATAAAACTATATAACATTAACATGGCACATATTAAGTGGCTTAAAAGCTTGAAAACTAATAGGTCTCAAAATGTAATTGTAAATGGGGAATCATTAATCAAGTGGCTATGTTTCTAGTGAGTTCCCACAGGGAGCTGTTCTTGACCCTACACTATTTAACATTTTTATTGATGAGCTGGAAGAAACCATAAAATTATTACTGATAAAGTTTGCAGATGACACAAAAGATGAGGAAGTGGTAAATAATGAAGAGCACAGTTCACTAATACAGCGATCTGGATCACTTAGTAAATGAGTATTGCAAACAATATACATTTTAGTACAGCTAAATGTAAAGGCGTGCATCTAGGAACAAAGAATCTAGGCCATACTTACAGGACAGAGGACTCTCTCCTAGGAAGCAGTGCTGTTGAAAAAGATCAGCTGAAAGTGAGCTCTGTATTACACTGTGGTCAAAAAGGCTGTTGTGATCCTTAGAATGGATAAACAGGGAACCTTGAGAAAGGGTGTAAAGGTTATTTTACCTCTAAATTTGGAATACTGTGTCCAGTTCTGGTGTCCACAGTTCAAGAAGGATATTGATATATTGGAGAGGGTTCAAAGATAAGCCACAAAAATGATTCAAGGATTAGAAAACCTGCTTAATAGTGCTAGACTCTAGTAGCTCAATCTATTTAGCTTAACAAAGAGAATGTTAAAGGATGACTTGATTGCAGTCTGTAAGTACCTGCATGGGAAACAAATATTTGCTAACAGGCTCTTTATTCTAGCAGAGAAAGGTATAACATGATCCAGTGGCTGGAAGCTGAAAGTAGACAAATTCAGACTGGAAATAAGGCATACATTTTTAACAGTGAGAGTAATTAATCATTGGAACAATTTACCAAGGGCACATTGGTGGATTCTCCATTATTGACAACATTTAAATCAAGATTGCCGAAAGATCTGCTCCAGGAATTATTTTGGGGAAGTTTTATGGCCTATGCTATACAGGAGGTCATATTAAATGATCAAAATGGATCCTTCTGACCTTGGAATCTGTGAATCTATGATCTTGCTTATCCCACACCAGTATAACCTCATTGAATAGTGGAATTACTTCTGATTTAAAGCTACACAAATCAACTCAGAATCAGAGGGTCATATTATTTACACTAAATTCCCTTTGACACTGTAAAGGGGCTGGAAAGTGGGCATAAGTAACACCCATATTGAGGTTGTGTAAAGGGGACTCAGTGTAAATGAGAATTAGGTCCATAAAATGTAGAAATTGAAAAGTCATAGTTTGTCTCCTGCTAAGGTAGATAGCATTAAGATTGTGAAATATGTTAAGACATTCAAAGAATGTCCTAAATCATCACTGATTTAGGATCTAATCCTGCACACTTTAATCATCGGCATATTCCTTACTCATACAAGTTCTCCCATTCACTTTAGTGGCACTACTTAGGTGAATAAGGATTATTCATGCATGTAAAGTTTTCAGGATCAGGCCTTTAGAATAATTTCTTTGCTTAAATTCTCCCTCTGCAGCTTTGCTTTGAGGCTATTCTGTGGCTTCCAGTTTCTGGACTTCTCCAAATACTAGGAGATGAGCAAAGATGCTTAGTTTAGATGATTGAATGAAACAGAGAAAAGCACTGTTCGTAAGAACTCTTCTTCTAACTTCTTCCAGGAAGATCGAATGCCTGTGAGAAATGTGGTAAGAGTGAAAGAACTCCCAGCTACTCCCCCGCAGCCTTCCTGGTTAGGAGACACCAGAGAGCACCTTTTCTGTTCATTGTCTGTCAGCAGCCCAGAGATCAAGGAGATTAAAACAGGCTGGTAACTCATTAGCGCATCAGTGCTCTGTGCACCAATTTTACCATAAACAATCTCTGTTTTCAATCATCTTAATTCCTCACTGCCCTTGCCCTCAGCAACACCTACACATCTTTTGGATACAGCGTAAGAAGACCTCTGAATTAGGCTTTAAACAGCTGGCCCACAATGCACATTTCTAATGCTCTGCTGGTGTGGAATCGGTAGAGTGATAATCCTATTAGTAATGGCAGAAGGTCCCCCTTGGAAATTATAACAAATAGCCTCAAACAATTCCTTTTGTTGATGACTTTATCCAAGAAACCATCTTCCCTGGAAACTTCACTCAACTTTAGACTAATCCCCTCCTTCCCTCAGGAGCTCTTTTGTTGGAGGAAATTGTAGGCAAGCCCCAGGTCTGACAGGTCTCTGTAAGCCTTGGATCAGCCCCTACTTTCTTTCAGTTGTCAACCCCCATCAGTCCTGTTTGTTCATCAATCTTCTGGTCCAAGGATCTCTCTATTAAGAGACAAATGGCTGGGCTTATTCGGAAGGTCCAAACTCTAGACTGTGCTTTTACTTCTTGGTTGCCAAGTCAATCTTCCTGATGTTGCTTTCTAAAAAAAGACAAAAGACACATCAGGACATCTGCACTGTCTCCTTTCCCACTGAAAAGTGACTTTTTTAAAGAAATCTCTCTGGACCAGACTGTCTTCTCAGTTACATCAGTGTAATTCTGCTGATTTCAGAGGGGGTATTCCTGTTGTCGACAGGTGTAACAGACAGCAAAATCTGCCCCTGTATTAGTGTAAAAATCTTGTGCCTAGAGAGTTCTTGATAGGCTAAATCTATAAATTGAAAGAAAAAAATTGGATATAATTCCAAATATTCTGCAGATTTATTTGCCTTAGTGTCTTTGATTATTAAAGATGAATTTAAAACAACTCAAACCTTTTTGTGGACGGCCCCTGTGGCCCAGCTAGTTCAGTAGCACAAAGCTTTAAAGGGGCCCCTGTATTGATATTTGCATTAAGGGTACCAGTGTAAGAGGAGAAGTAGGGTCCTCAGACCCACTAAATTCTCCCTCCTTCAGATGGATGGTTGGAGACACAACAGGGTGGAGACTGAATGAAGCGATGACATGAAACATATGACCACTAGGTATGGACATGGCACAGTTTATTTCCTCCCAGAGCACTGGGAGTACAGGGAGGAGATTGTGACAATGATGAGGTGCCCCTTAGTGTGGGTCCATGGCAAAGCCACCACTGAACCTTTTATGTTCTGTTCTTAGTTTTTATTTTTGTACCACATGCAGGTTGAGTGGTGAAAGCAGGCTGCTAATTTCACTGTTTCTAGTCAGTTTCACTTTCTCATCCATGAGCACAGTGTTGGGCTTTAGATGCCAAGTTACCATTATTTACATTATTTTAAACCTGCTTTTAATTGGCAGCTTTTAAAATACTAAAAGTATTTCTATTATATTTAACATCTCTCTCTTTTTGTAAAAAAAACCCCAAACCTCTAAATTTTGTACACTACTAGATTACATCCCAGTAACTGAAGATTAGAAGAGAGCTCGAGTCGAGCGCCTGTACCTTTCCCCAGTTCCTTCAACAGTGATCTCTTTGCATGACTGAGAAATGTTTGGGAAACCAATACCAGTAAGCGAGTTGGAAGAAATTAACTGCTGATCATGCTCAGAAGCTAATTGTAAAATTTGATTAACTCACCATTGGCAAATGCAGACCAAGCAAAGATAAACGTTAAGCAGCTTCATAAGTTTGAATGATATGAAATTCAAAAATATTTGGGGGGAGGGCATCCTGGCCTCAGTGAGAGGGCACTGGTGTGGGAGTTAGGAGAGCTGGTATGGCAAACAGATTGCTGTTAAAACCAGAGATGAGGAAGTTACCATGGGAGCTAATGCTGCTAACCCTATGAACTATAACTCCTGCAGAGTCTGCCCCTTCCCCCCCCCCATCTACACCCTTCAGAGGGTGGGTAGGGGAGAGGGCCTATGGGTTAGTGGCAGAAAGGTCTGCCCTCTGTCTGGCTATTCTGAGAGCTGTGGGATATCTTCGTGGATGTTGGTGCAGCTGTTTGGAGGCTACAGGCCTGTAATCCCCTTTCTTCCACCTGGATGGAAGCTCAGGAATGAGAACTTTCTAGAATTTCTTGCTTCACCTTCCTTCAGCCACAAGTTTTGCCATGGAATGAGAGATTGTAACCCTTGTCTGTCCCACTCGCACACTTTAGGGCCTTACCAGCCCACATAGGGACTCGTTATGGGATCTCATTTGCTGAGGATGTTGGCAGTAGCTCCTATAGTGAGATACAAACCCTGTTCTTTTAGTTCCTCACCTGAAAGGCTGTTGAACATTCTTGTTGTTCACCAAAACTTGCTTGAAGTGGCTTGGCGATAACCTTTCTGGTAAGGAGCAAATAGGTCGCAGGTTTCTGGCTGCAGCCTCACTCCCGGAACTGTGAACAGTGACTGCGCTGTGGAGTAACCAAGTTTGAGGAGAGAGACTGAAAAGGACGTTTTCCTCACCATGCCTGCTCCGTATCATCTGCACTCCCCCTCCACCTGCAAGTATCTCTGCTTCTTAATCTAACATTGTGGGTGGGAGGGAGCAGCAATGGCCGCAGAGACCCCAGAGAAGCTCTGCCCTGCCTAGTATTTCCCAAAACCTCTGTTCAGAGAAATCTAGTTTCATATACATGGACTGTTCACCCAGGCAAATCCTCCCACTTGAATTAGCCTTAGTGCAGATAAACTGTTTATCTGAATCTCAGTTGTCCCCAAATTTATTTAATTCAGGAGCAGGCACTTCAGAAAACAAAGTACTGGATGCTGTAAAACGTATGAGCTGTGGAATTCATCTTGCAAACACTTCAGCGCATGAGCAGTTTCATTATAGATCACGTGAATGAAATTATTTGTGTGCTTATGTCTTTGAAGGATCTGGCCCCCCTTAGTTAATTAAAATCCATGGAAACTTCGTTTAGATGGTGAAAAGAGGGAAACTTCTTAACTGCAGAACTGCTGAAATTCCTCTGTTGAAGTTTCAGTTAAGCAAACCTTTCATCACTTTCCTTGGTTTACAGTACCTCCCTTTGTAAAGTGTGAGAAAGGGGGAATCTTACGTTATTACTTTGCTAATACTGGCAGTTCCTATCACCTGACATAAATTAGTTTGGAAACTTCTTTCTCACAGCTCACTTTCTTATGCATGTTTGGAGAGGGAAGGCGAGAATGCAGGTATGTTTCTTAAACTCCAGCTCCCTTGCCCCTAAAAATCTCATCTATGTTTTTATTTATTTGCTCCTTTTTTTAAACAAGCAAACAATAGGAAAACATCATTTGGCAGAACAGTGGTGGGAATGCAACCCACTAATCAAAAGGATTCAAATCGATCCGTGCATTGCCAAGCTCTCTCCTTCCCACCCAGTGGAGGGAGAAAAGAAAGAAAAAGAAAAGAGAGTGAGAGCGAGCAAAGGCATAGAGCTTCTCTCCTTCAGCAATCTCACAAATGCAAAACCTTCCACTCCAGTGACTCCTCATTAACTTACCGAATCTGACAGTCTAATTATCACAGCTGCTTCGCGCTTAGAATAAATAAATACTAAAGTGGATGTTTAAAGAAATTGAGAAGGGAAATTCAGTCATCTAGACAGTCAATAGAGAGTTTATTTTAAATTTTTATATTCCTATGTATTGGTATCATTTGGGGAAAGATGAGATAGTTGTCTTTCAGACTAATTGAGTTCCTAGGCTCATGGCGGCTACTGTCACTGTCTCAAACTTAGCTTTAACATCTGTGCCTTAGAAATCTGATCACTACATCTCCATTTACGCTTCTCTGCCGATAACCGGATGAAGGCAGAAGTGCAGTCGAGAGTGGAAAGTGACTAAATGGTATTGTTGGTCTCAGAACCTTTCACAGCAAGCAAGACAACTATATCTTTTTAGATTTGCCTGTAATGGTTTTAAAGGAAAAGTGCAACTTAAAGAAACCTCTGATACAATTTTGTAATTAGACAAAATAAGTCAGATTGTCTAGTATCCTCTTACCATGTGGTGTCTGTAATATTCAAGGGTATTAACTGCACCCATCAGTCATGGACGTTCTGCTGCCTGAACATTTACTTATTAAACGTAGGCCCACTGTAGAGTTACTTTGGATTTACACCAGTGTGACTGAGAGCAGCATTTAGCATCTTGTCTGTTGTACTTAGTTTGCCAGAGTGCGTATGGGCCAAACTTTGAGATTTATACTCAAGGCTAGTTCTACTTTTTCAGGAGCATGAATGGGGAAGCAGGCACAGGGAACCTTCCTTCCCTCCCGTCACCCAGCCCTACGCTCCTGGCAGCGTGAGGCTGTGGCAGGCCCTTTCAAATGGTTTAGCAGAGGCTACATTTCCGGAGGCCTGTGCCTCAGGTACTTGGCCTCCAGAATCTCCTGCTCTAGGGTGATGCACCTTTGCATTACCTGCTACCAGCAGCTGTGGTATAAAGGCACTCAGTCTTTACATAGGCAGAACTCCCATACAAGTCAGCCTCTCTGAGAATCAGGCCACTTGAGGCTGATGGGAGTTTTGCCTGAGTAAGGAATGAGAAAAGATTTGAAAAATTGTCCAGAAATAACCCTATAGCAGGAGTGGGCAAACTGCGACCTGCGGGCCAGATCCGGCTCGCAAGTCATTTTAAGCCGGTCCGTGAGCTCCTGCTGGAGAGTGGGGTCTGGGTTTGCCCTGCTCTGGTGCTCCAGCCAGGGCACTGCATCAGGAGCCACTCCGGTGCTCCAGCTGGGGTGCTGGATTGGGGCCACACCATGTGGCTTGGTCCCGCTCCAGTTGCTCTAGCCAGGGCACAGGGTTGGGAGCTGCTCTACCCAGCTCCCAGAAGCCACGTGAGTCCTGAGAATGTCTCCATCCAGATGGCAGAACGCAGCGGTGGATCAGGCACGTGGTCGGACACTGATGTGAGTGCATAAACTTTTCAACTGTGACTGAGAATCCCATCAAAGCAGCTGACTCACTCAAGAGATTATTCCACAGACAGAAGCCTTCTGCAAGCTGCCTCTTGTTGACACTACTCTGCCCTGAAATTTCCCACCGGTGCAGCTGGGTCAGTGGCAGCAGCAGTGGAAGCTCTAGTGTAGGCATTGACAAAGTAGTGCTGTTTTAACCACTTTGTATCTAGGCCTGCTCTGAGCAGAGTTACACGATACAGCAGCTGCAAGGCCTGTGGCCTGTTGGTGCCTGCACCCCCACACACTGGAACTGAAGTGGTGGTAGCTACAGTTGGGAATTTTAGGCCAACCAGGCAGAGCAGACACATCATGTGTGCCTGAAGGTGGCGGGGCAACACTCCTGCAGGTCTTAAAATCTCTCATCACCCGTTCACAAAGGGTGAAATTCCCCTGCAGGCAAAGGCCCAGCATCAGGCCCGAGCACCACTTAAATCTTACTTAGCCCCTCAAAATAGGACTTGAGTGAGACTTAATGGTCCACAGGCTGTGAGCTGGTCCTCTGCACAGGGCTGAATGTCACCCACTTTGGGAGAAAGGCTTCTGCTGAGCTGGGCCTTTAGTCCAGTGGGAACTTGAAGGCACATCAAGCTCAGACCTCTGTACTTCCTCAGTCCCTGGTAATCAAGCATCACAGTCTTGGGTGCTTGGGTGAAGCTGCTCTCTAGTTAAGTTCTTCCAACAGGACTATATTGGTGCCATCCCCAAAGTGCCACCACTTGCTTCATTCCCATCCCAAAGGACGGCTCCAAAGCCTTTGAAAGGAAGTGGAATGTAAATATAAACTACATTTCCAGCTGTGGCAAATATTACTCTGCTTTAGTTCTGATGACACACAACCTCGGGGGGGCTACCTTAGTGTAAGGCCATTAGAAGTGGGGTACTAGAATGAAAGGAAGAGGGAGCTCTGTTTTTCCACATAAATGGTTCATCCGCCATGCTGATGTTCAGGCAGTAAACACTGAGCCTTACCGGGTAGCAGGATGCAGTTCACAGGTGTAGCTTGTGGCTTTATGTGCACTGCTGTGGCAGGGGGCTGTATCATAGGGTAGCTCAGGCTGAGAAGGAGTGAAAAGTGCTACACTCTTTTTAAAGGGGATAGTATTGCTGGCTCCAGACTACCAGCTAATCCTGAAAAAGACAGGACTGTGACCCTTTGACATACGGCAGTACTGGGGTGCTGATGTATTTGAGCCCTGCTGGACTGTGAGAGGGGTTTGAGTCTAGGACCTACAATGCTGAAAGCTTGAATCTCTGTCATTGGCGCTAAAGGGGGGTACTTTAGTTGGCAGCTTGCATCTTCTGATGTGGACCAACCAGTAGAGGGAGGACTAAGACCCCCACTCTGCTAGTGTGGGTTACATCAGGTCCCCAGTATCTTGTAGCAATGGAGCACAAAGTAGCATTGGCAGCATTCTAGCCCGCTCTACTCAGGGTCTCAGGCAGGAAGAAAGAGCTCCCTGCTTCCTGTCACCCAACTCCCAGGCTCATGGGCCAACAGCCCCTGACTGTCCATTAGCATTCATTTCAGTAATCACAAAGATGCTATTTAGGAGGGCTCTTGCCTTTGAATCATCGGTTCCCCAATTTCCCTTCAGAAGTAACCTGTAGGAGATAGCCTCTGGTTACAAACTTATCAGGGCAACTTATGTATAGGACAGTTCAGGCTACAATTATTTCACAAAAAGAGAAAAGCATTTCCAGGGGGGACATTTTTTATGTTGGTTTCTCCCCCCTTCTTTTGGTTCCTCCCTGCATCCCTTGAAGTTTAAGCTCCCATTTTACTTTTATCGCCATCTCATTCTTTGCCCTCCTGCTTTAACTTTCTCCTTCTGAGGACAGAAACTATCCTTCAGCATCCTTCAGAACGGAGTAGGAACAGAACGTATTTAAAATCTGCACTGTTATCATAGCAACCAGAATGCTAAATTTCAATTCCAAAATGATGCGATACCAACATGACACGGGAGAACAAGTGTCTTACATGATCATAGCAATGGAGATGGAGGCATTGGGAATTATGCAAAATTGCCTAATTTGTACAGTCCTAATGAGTGGCTCATGATTATGATATTGTACAATCATACTGTACTTGTTTCAATCCAACCGAATTTAATTTTGTTCCCAGCATATTCGTTGCTATGCTAATGACATGTAATTTCTTGCCCACTGAGGTGCCTCTCACTGCTATGCAGTGCAACACCAGTGACAATAAAAACGAGATGGTTCTATAAACCCACGTGAAAAGAATTCATCTCCTGTATGGAAGTATGCCTTGGATATTATATCTTGTCCAGGAGAGTGACACATTATGTCAATCTGTTGTCTCATTCCCTCTCCTATTTCTCCTTTCTCTCCCCCGCACCTTTCTGTCTTACTGTCTGTCTGCCTCTGTACCTATTTTTTCCACACTCTCTCTTTCTCTGTCTCTTGGCACTGGCACTTTCATCTCCTCCCTTGGGGATTTGAGATGTCACTGCAGGAAGTGCTTGTCCGCCTCTCCGGCAGCAGCAGAGCCCTGTGGCTTTGACAAACCTCATTTAATTGGGAGGAAGCCAGGAGGGTTTGAAAGAACTGAAACAGCCACGAAACTCCTTTTATCAGGCATAATTTAAACTCTGCATGGAAAAAACCCTATATGTATAAAGAAGAGTCAAATTCCCTCCTGCTGTGAGCGCTCCCCTCCTCCCCCGCCCCCGGCACAGGCAGGCTCCCGCGAGATTCCATCTTTTCATTTTTCTGAAAGTGTCAAAGTAGATTTGTGCTCTGTGGCTGGGGGAACAGAAAAGGAATACAGATGTGTCTCTCTCACTCTCACACACACAGCACCTTCAGAGGGTGGCAGGGCAGGAGACATGCTAGCTGCAAACTCCTTTGCTTGGTATATGTCAGAAGATCCAAAACCAAAAGTTTTCAAATAACTTTGCAGCTTGGTCCAGGAAGGTTCCTCCTTAATCACCCCTGTCTAGAAAAGGAGCTGGTGCCAGGAATCTTTGGAGAATGCCAGAGCCACTGGGCACACTATACAGGGTGGGAAAGAGATTTTCCAGCTCCGTAGCTAGGCAGGCAGGCACCATTCTCTTTAAGTACTGGGTAGTATGTGAATGTGTGGTTTTTGTTTTTATGTGATGAGTGAGCTACAGAGGGAGAGAGAAGTAAATGCAGGTAGTTCTAAGGGAAAGTTTGTATGACAGGATGCAAGGGACAGCTGGTGTCTTCAAACTTCAAAAGGCAGCAGGAGGTCTATTTCAGGGAACAGGGGCTAACACATTGTGCCAAGCAGCTGGGAATTCAGGATACGAGCAAATCACAGTTTGAATTCAGCTACTCCCTCTGAAAACACAGCACCCAGCTCGAGGAAAGAACTCTGGACACGTAGTCACACAATTGGGAAAGGATGGCATTATATCAAGGCATTCACACCATTCCTTTTTCAATCAACCCCCAATATTAAGGTCCCCTCCATGTTCCTTTCTAATATTAAGATATTGTCATGTGTTAGGGAAGAAAAAGCTAACTCTTGTTCAAACTGCAGCTCAGAGCCCCAAAACTTTGCAGCTTATGGGAGCCTAGCAGGAACCTTCAGGCTTTGAATTTACTAGGGATGCTCTTAACAAATCAAATGTGAAGAAACCCCCTTCTTCATGGGATGGGATCAGGAGATAACGTACCATCACAAAGCTGATACAGCTGAGGCGGCAGAGCGCTGAAGAAGTTATGAACAAGTGCATCCTGTGCAGAGACCCGCTCTCAAGGAAAAGCTTTCAACATTTTTGATGCCAGGTCTTCAGCTCCTGGCACCTGGCCCAGCCTAGAAAAGCAAGAGAAATAAATTGCACCAGACATGGGTCCAAGTCTGATAGCTAAGATCTGGAACCAGAGCTGGATCTGAACTTCCTTGAAGCTTGTGGGGGAGGGGTGTACAATCGGGGGGATTTGGGTATGCCCGATTTGGAGATAGGGGCCTGTCCTGAAGTTTGGTCCATATGTCCAGGAATTTGGATCAGACCTACCTCCAAATAAACCTGTTTAGAATCCTCCCTTCTCCCTTTGGAGATAAATTGTTACTCTGCAAAGACAGGGCTTGGAGTAAAAAAAGACACTAGCAGTTTCTAAGGGCTGTATATTACGTGTGTCATAACTAGAGCCTCACAAGTTACTATTATGGTCAGACTCTTAGAAATGTACAGGTGAGAAAATGTCAAATGTCAGCTTGCCAATACTCTGCTAGATCTGTCAGGGTACGTCTACACAGCAACTCGGGCTCGCTGTGGGGCTGGTTCATTGCTGTGTAGACTTCCAGGCACGGGCTGAAGCCGGGCTCTAGGATCCGTCAGGGTGGGAGGGTCCCAGAGCTCGGGCTCCAGCCCCTGCTTGGCAGTCTACACAGCAATGAAACACCCCCGTACCCACAGCACTGCGAGCCCGAGTAGAGTGGCAGCGGAAAGCGATGGGTTTTTCTTTGCTGTGTAGAGTTATAGTGTCAGTGGTCACTACAGATTTGCGTTCAGAGTTAAGAAGCCAAATAAAATATCCTTTCCCCATCTATTACTCCAGTTTGGCCAAGCAATTAGGCTGTAAATGTGCTGGGGGTGTGCCGATGTGAATCACTTGCTCAGGATGAATGTTTTAAACAAGAAAATATGCCCAGCAAATGCCAATGGCAAGTGGCCGACTCCCTGAGATTGCAGCAGCTGGGAGACTAGGAAGTGAAAGAGAGAAAACAAACAAACCAGCAAACAAATAAAAACAGTGCTTTTGGTTTTACAGCTTTTACTTTGTTTGCTCTGCTCCTGGTGTTTCAGCATCATGTGGCACATCAGAGCTTGGCCTGTTGTATTTCTGCTGCCTGCCCCAGCTGGTGCTTCCCCTTGAAATGACATCACAGGACTGGTATCGTCCATGTGTCCTACTGTTTCATTCCTCTGAGGCTTATGCTGCACAGAGTGCCTCACGCTCTGGGCATCATCTCTTGAGGAGAGACGATGTTAAAAAAATGAGACATCGGAGCACACAGCTTTGGAAAAAGTCAGGTCTTAGCTTCTCTAGGCCGTGATGGATGATTGCTCGATTCTCACCTCAGGCAAAACCATACCAGCCTCTACAGATTAGGGGAGCAAGATACTGGGACTCAAGTTCTAGGGGTTAGCCTGTGGTAAGGCAGAGCATCAGAAAAAGGATTCAAGGCTCTTCTTCACCACTCTTTGTGATTCCCCTTTGCCCTGCTTGGTATCTTCATCCTGAAGGCTCCATGCCATGCCACCAAGCTTTCCAGTACCTCTCTTCCAGGCTCCACACAGCAACCAAGCACTGGGCAGAGCTCCTTAACTGGCCATGGAGGGTTTAACACTATGAAGTTCTCCTTCCCGTCTCATGAGCTGAGTGTGCTGCCTCTGTGGTGGTTAGATCCTGCTGCCTTAGAGAGTCAGAAACAAAGAATCAAAGCTGGTTTAGCATTCAGTGCAGAACTCTGCCACTTAGCTGCTGGCCAGCTCATTGGTTTCGCTTTAATGGACCCTTTCAAGTTTTAGCGACTGGGTCCTATTACCAAGGGACGGTGGCGAGTGAGAAGGAAGCTGTGCCACCCCACGTGGTCTCAGGGAATATATCCATTTCCCTGTTTGTAATGATAGCAAGAAGGGAGCCTGGTATCCAAGTGAGAGACATGATAATTTGTGTAATCCTGAAAGTTTTTGAAGACACTGATTAAAATTGCATGTGGGTCGAAGAACAGTATGTTGCTGAAGACTTCAGCAGCATCTCCTTTCAGAAATTCAGAACAGAGACTAAGGATGCCAGCTCTACAGCAGAGCATGTTTTCACATGGAGTGATACTGGACAAAGCAGTGAGGTACTGAACAATGATGCTGAAAAGGGTAGTTCCTGTGTAAAGGCCCTATTCCACCTCGGAGCTATAGGTGTGTGAGCTCCTCAGAGTGGTGTGACAGGGCGCTGAGCAGAAACACAGCAGAATCAGCCCTCTGCCACACCAGCCCCATTTAGGTGAATGAAGTGGAGCTTGCCGGAAAGAACCTGCTCTAATTGGGGAAGGAGAGCCAGTTGCCATCTCAGTTAGCCCAAGGCTAAGTAAGAGGCTGGGAAGAAGGAAGTGGGGGTGGTGGGATGGAGAAGAGTGAGGGAGGGTGTGCAAGGAGAAAGCCTTTCCCTTCTGGGTTCAGACTTAAGGAACCCAGAGCTGTACAAGCGGTATAGTGAGAAGGTGGTGGGAGCATACACTTGTAAATAAAAGCAGTGGTTTCAGAACATGAGGGTCTCTGAGTGACTTTATCTGAGCCTAGAAGAGGCAGGAGTGGGGAGGGCCAGTGCGCTCTGCTACAAGCGGGATAGTCTTTTCGGCTAGTCTATGTGTGCAAAGCATGTAGCGCAATGGGGTGCTGAGGAAAGGTCTGTAGTGCTGAATGTTCATGGCCATGTTGTGCAGCTTTATTCCAGGCATTGAAAACCTCCACACAGTCATTACTAATCCGGTGCAGCCAGGTTCATCACAGATGACAGCATGGCCACTGGCAGTCCATGGTCAGACAATGTTCCCTTCCTGACACCCAATCCGATCTTCAGAGATTAAGGTGTGAGGATGTAATCTCTGAGGTGACCTACCTGACTAAAAAGGGCCAGCCAGCAGTGACTAGGGATGACTTCAGTACTCTTGGGGCCACTTCACAGTAATACTTCCCTACTATTGATCAAATCAGACTCTAGGGACCAGTCCCTCTGAAATAGATTTGAGTCCTGTGATGAGTGAAAAGTGCTTTCCCAGATTATAAATGTCTTTCCTTGGCAGTGGGGTGGACAGATGTGGAGGGAAGGAGGAGGGGGAGTTATTTTAATGCTGACACTTGAGCACAGGAGAGAGAGAGTGAGAAAGGTGCTCCACTGCACTGTTTGAAGTGTCTTAGGATGAGTTGCTAAAAAATCATGGCCCAGGCCATCTCTAGTAGCATTTGGTCACTGAAGAATGTGAGTTCTCCTGTCCTAACTAGCCCCAAAATCATTTTCTGATGTTGTATAGACAAGACCCCTGTATGCCTTAGCTAACTCTTTCTGGCCATATTCCTAGCAACTATGTCTATGCAAGAGAAATGGGTCATCAGGTCTGCTCCGGAGGGTCTGGGAAAGCATGACCTTCCTGAGTCAAACTGTGCCCCTCTAATAGCCACACATAATGCTGTTGAACTGCTGCTTGTCTGTGACTAATAAAGCCACGACATGCCTGTCCCTACTGCAATCTCTCAGAATCTGATGCTTACCTTATGGCAGGTGTGATTATTACTAAGAACTGCTGTACTCATCCTGAACTCACTGAAGGGAGCTCATTTAAAGTTAAATGGTTGCATATAAAAACAAACAAACCCAGAGGCCGCTTTGACGCTGCTGTCATAGGTAGCTTACCTGGCACAGATCATTCGGAGCCTCTGAGGTCTACTGGAGACGACCCTCTCTAGAAAGTTAATATGCAATCAAAAGATTAAACAAAAATCAAGCAAACAACCATTCTTTGAGCCCTTGCAAAAGCATGTGCTTGAAATTTCAAAGGCTCCTATAGAATCTGTCACTGTAGCATTTATAAATATACATTATTCCTATAGAACTTGAATAACAGCAAAAATGTTAATAAGGCTGTTACCGTTCTGTAACCCTTTCTTTTCATACACCTAGGAGGGCAGGTCTTGGGCCTGATTCTTTTTCCATTAAAGCCAGTGCGAGGTTTGCTTTGATTTCCACAGAAGCATGGTCAGTTCCCAGAACCCAAGACTAAGAAATCCGGGGTAGTGTTGCCTCATCAGAACCAAGGACCCAATCCAGCAAGCAGATCTGACTGGGCAGACTCTTGCATCCATAGAGAGGACCACTGAAGTCTAGGAGTTCCCACATAGCTGCAAGGGTTCACCTTTATGGATCTGATTGCAGGACAGAGCCTGAGTGAGGGCTCTAGGTCAGTGGTTCTCAACCAGAGGTAGGCTGAGGCTATCCCCTGGGGATACACAGAGGTCTTCGAAGGGGTACATCAACTCCTCTAGATATTTGCCTAGTTTTACAACAGGCTACATAATAAGCACTAGCAAAGTCAGAACAAACTAAAATTTCATACAGACAATGACTTGTTTATATTGCTCTATGTACTGTACATTGAGATGTAAGTGTAATATTTATATTCACATTCTTTTTTTATAATTAAAATAAATAAACTAATGGTAAAAATTAGAAAGTAAGCAATTTTTCAGTACTAGTGACACTTTTGTATTGTTATGTGTGATTGTGTAAGCAAATAGCTTTTAAGTGAGGTGTAACTAGGGGTTACACAAGACAAATCAGACTCCTGAAAAGGGTACAGTAGTCTGGAAAGGTTAAGAGCCACTGCTCTAGGAGGGCTAGGTGTGCTTATCTAAATGCCCACTGTCAGGCTTGCTTTATAACCTTTCTAGCAGACTGAAATCTTGCAGACATTGCTGTTTGGGAGGAGGTTGGGGTTCTTTTAATGGTCAATTTTCAAAACAACTGGAATCTTTTTTGATTTATACATTGAGAGTCAAATTTTTTTCCAAATGTCATCTTCCACTTTTCAAGCTCAAAAATTAATATAACATCACATGTATGGCATCCATAGTAGGACTAGTCACTTGAAGCTTTCAAAGAAGAAAAAAAAGAAATAATCCCCTTTGAGCTTTTTAACTGGTACATTCTTATCACCAAACAATTCCTGTCACTGGAATCACAATCTGCACATTGCAATTCATTGACACAGTTTAGGGCTTTCATTCCACTTCACTGTTCAATGGAGTTTCACTCTCCCAGACTATCAGTAGGGTCCATTGTATTTCATTTCAAGAAAGGGAAGTATTGCATCTGCACAGCCATTTGAACGTTAAAGCCTTCAAAATAATTTTTAATGTGAGATTTCCTGCAGCTGCTTTGCACCCTTTAGATTGAAATAGCTCAGAAGGAACCATTACACTGGTCTACAATTTTTTAGAAGTCGTCTGCTTCAGAGATAAAATGTGATATTTATTATGTATTTTGATGTGCTGAATTCAAATATGACAATTAAAACAACTGATTGGCTACTGTTTCTAAGATATTTAAGTTTTTACATTTTATGTCTATGTATATTGTGTAGATAGTAGAGTTTTAATCATAAATTGTAACCCTAGGTCTTTTCATATGTTTATGTTGCTTTACATGATAATATTTCACCTGTCCTGTTTATGTAACACTTTAAAAATCAGCAAAAAAGTTATATAAATAAAATGTATTATGAAACAAAAGGCAAAAAAACTATTATGTACATAGTTTAGTCCTATTCAGTGTCTACTCAGCGTTTCTTGGCTTGTCTCTTGTATTCATTAAATGGAGCATCTCTTGTCACTGTCTTCGATGAATCAATGAAGAGTCTCCACTCATCTGGATCGTGAACGATGTTGAGGGCTGCCATCACACCATCGATGTTGTTGCAGGCTACAAGATCACCTTCCATGAAGAAGAATGGGACAAGATCCTTTTGACGGTCCCGGAACATGGAAACCCTAACATCACCTGCCAGGAGATTCCACTGCTGTAGTTTGGAGTCCAACAGCTCTGCCTTACTATTGGGTAGTTCCAAATCCCTGACAAGGTCATTCAGTTCAGCTTGTGTTATGAGGTGTGGTTCAGAGGAGGAGGATGGGAGAAAATGTGGGTCCCGTGACATTGATGGTTCAGGACCAGAAGTTTCATCCTCTTCCTCTTCCTCGTCTGACTCAAGTGAGAGTGATTCTGGTGCATCAGGAACCGGCAGTCCTTCTCCGTGGGGTACTGGGCGTATAGCTGATGGAATGTTTGGATAATGCACAGTCCACTTTTTCTTCTTTGACACACCTTTCCCAACTGGAGGCACCATGCAGAAGTAACAATTGCTGGTATGATCTGTTGGCTCTCTCCAAATCATTGGCACTGCAAAAGGCATAGATTTCCTTTTCCTGTTCAACCACTGGCGAAGATTTGTTGCACAAGTGTTGCAGCATATGTGTGGGGCCCACCTCTTGTCCTGATCTCCAATTTTGAAGCCAAAATAAAGGTGATAGGCTTTCTTAACCATAGTGGTTAGACTGTGGTTTTGTGATGCAAAAGTCACTTCACCACAAACATAGCAGAAGTTATCTGCACTGTTCACACAAGTACGAGGCATCTCTGCTCACTTTGGCTAAACAGAAATGTGTCCCTTTGCAAAATCGAACACTGACAAATAAGAGAGCACGACACTGTATGATTTCTAGAGCTGATATAGGGCAATAGGGCTATAGGGCTATAGGGCAATTTGTTCATATATATATATATATATTTGTTCATATATATATATATATATATATATATATATATAGGGATATAGGGCAATTTGTTCAGCAGAGTGATGTAAGAGCTTTTCACAGGTTCAGTGTAGAGGAAGAAAGTAAGCCAGGCTGGAGGAATGGACGTGCATTGTTCTTCCACCAAACTCACCAGGAGTCTTCAGAAAAGTTAATGCAGCCTGAGGCTAGGTTACATATTCTTTAGAGCCCTTTCCTTGCCTTGGAACTCCCTTGAAACAGGCTGCAGGGACAGGCACATCCATCCCAGGACAAGCTCCCTGTCACATCTCCCTCAAAGTTAGAGGAGTTTCAGAGCTAGTGGTGGGTTGGGACTGGGAAAGCTCTGGCAGCATGACTTCAATGGAGTCCTGTAGGTATGGAGCTGGAAGGAGACTGTGTGCTACCTGTATACACCCCTGTCTCGGGGCTGGTTGTGGGGTGGTTCAGGCCCCAGTATACATTAGAGCAGCTTCAAGGGTGCTCTAGCGTGTGCCTATCTACAAAGATCCTTGAGTGCCTGTTGTGACCGATGATGATCTCTGGAGAACAAGGGTGTTCTACATGCCCCTCTTCCTTGGCCACTTCCTCTACCTTAAGAGGAACTGGATGGAGTTGCATAGAGACAGATATTCTAGCCCCATGTCACATGGGGCTACCCTTGTACTTGGGAGATCCTCAGGTAGCTGGATAAGCCAGTTTTGTGCCAGTGGACAGGTGCAAAACAACCTCAGAACTAGGGTCTGGCTCAAGTACTGTAGAATCAGGCTCATTGTTTGCCTTTGGTAACAGCGTAACTGCTTAATACAGCCACCTTGTTTGGAGCCACAAGCTTCTTCAGGGTAGACTATTAACTGGGGGCCTGATTCTCTTCTGCCTTGCACCGTGTGTAGTAATTTACACCCTTGGAAAATGATTGTGAATAAATACACAGGGTGGGAGAGAGTGGTGAGCCAGGCTTTAGGGCTGAGTCATGCATTGTTTCATTTGATGCACAGACTTGTCTGCAAAGACATAAATGAATAAGCTCTCGAAACTTAATCTTGTCAGCAACAGTTTTTCCCCATTGGGCTGGGCACACAAGTAGCTGACACCTCTAGATTGTATCACAGTGTAAGCAATACTTCAGAAATGTAGAAGACTCCTGCCTCCAAATACTAATGAAGTCACTAATAGTAGAAGACTGTATAAACTGTGATTAGATTCATTACTGTTTTAGTGTCAGAGCTCTGCAAATATCTCCATGGGAGTTACTATTAGCATCTTTTATAACCCCTTCCTCTAATCTATCACTAAAATTAACTCAGATCCATATTCCTTTTGGATCATTGTTAACCATTTCACTGGGATCCCCCTCCTTTTTGTTTTATTTTGTTTTCTTACCTTTTAGTAAATGTGTGGTAATTATTTGTATTGAGTAGTGATACAGTTTGTTTTAAAACAGAGAGCAATGAAAACAGATGAAAAGAAATGTTATCCCAAAGAGATCATTTTACATGACTTATAATTATTTAGCTTATTATAGAACTTTTTGCCTATTAATATAACCAATTGAAATTTTTCTGACAAAACAGCTGTCCATCAGAAAATGCTGATTTGACAAAATCAGAATGATTTAAGGAAATGTATCAATTTAGTCAATAGTTTTGACAAAAATCATTCAAACAATTCAAACTATTTTATTTTGACCATACCAAAACATTTCAATTACGCTTCAGTGTTACATTTTATTATGTTATAATCTACAATATAACACAAAAGTAGCATCAGTAAAATCCAAATGAAATGTTCTGATTTTTCCTAAGCAAAATTTCAGAATTCCCATTCTGTGGAAAATTTCAAAATTTTGAATTTTCATTCTGATTTGAAATGAAGAAGACTGAAATTTTCTGTGGCATGAGATTCTGGTTTCAACTAGCTCTATTAGGCTAGAAATACAGTGTTGTCTAGCGTTCTGAGTACAAAGCTGGGAGCCAGGAATGCCTGAATATCCCACTGCCTTCCTGTGTAAACTTGGGTGAATCATTGAACCTCTGCCTTGGTTTTGCCACCTGTATAATGGGGAGAATAATACTTATCTAACTCAGAATGGCGGTGTTAGGATTAGCTAATGAGCAACATACTGCAGTCCTTGCTCAAGCAAAACTCCCATAGGAGTCTTTTGCTTCAGTAAGTACTGTTGTGTTTGCCATATGGTGTGTAAACAGCTTTGAAAATGTATGCAAAACACTATAAATGTTAGGCCCTGCTTCAAGAAAAGCACTTACACGTGTCTAAATCCATCTCTGTTCAGGAAAGCACCCTGGGACTTAAAGTTAACTATAAAGTAAAGCATGTGTTTAAGTACCCTTCCTGAACATGAATCTTTCCCTGAACTGGGGTCTGAATTACTATTTTATTATTTCGTTTGGGAACAGGTGCAAAATTTAGAAAGGAACTTTAATGCAATAAATGAGGGATGAGACAAAATGTAAGCATTTTTTTAGAACATCATTTTGAAATATGATGAGCTATCAAAATTTGCTACTTGCTTTAATCCCTGGGGATACAGGACTAATATTAAAAAACATGTTTTTCAAATCCTTTACAAGTAGTTACATCTGCCAGAATTTGTAACTACCTTATGCTTCGAGTCTTAAGGCAATCTCTAACAACTATTAGGGATTAGACCTAATGTTGGTGGACGGGGAAAAGTATCTCTTATCTGCCCACTGCAAGGTTTCTTGCCCCTTCCTCTGAAGCATCTGGTTCTGGCCACTGTCAGAGACAGGAGACTGACTGGACGGACCTTGGGTCTGATCTAGTTTGGCAATTCCTATGCTCTGAACAAGGCCAGTGGCAAGGTGGACACCTTCCAATTTCATTAGTGTGGAAAATATTATTCTTATTCTTATTTGAAGTAGTTCTCAAAGATCTCAGATAGGCTTGAAGCACTATTGTAAGCAGCACATTACAAACACCAAGGTAAATATAGTTCCTGCCCCAAAGGGTAAAAGATCTACAATTTCAGAGCAATGTAAATAGATACTGATTGAAGATGGAAGATAAAGGAATTCAAGGATCTTTGAATACTGTTCAACAAAATGGGTGAAATACTGATCAAGTGTTATATGATTATGGTGATGTACATACAAGATAATGATACCATTTATGGCTGGTTGGTCTTAATTAACAATGAGTACAAACCCTAGTACTCAATCATTCTCTTATTTTCTATCAATACAAACTGCTATGTCTGCTCATTTGAAAAGCCCTCCCCATTGCAAAACAAAGGAGACCCACTAATGGGCAGATAACAAGACAAGCAAACCAAGAGGACAAAAGTTAAAGTAGTAAAACAATCCTATTTGATGACCATTGAAGATGATATTAAATGCTGCGAATTGAAAGCAATGTTTCTGCATTCATGCACAAGAAAATACTTGTATGCACTGCAGTGTTGTAGCCATGATGGTCCCAGGATATGAAAGAGACAAGGTGGGTGAAGTAATATCTTTTGTTGGACCAACTTCTGTTGGTGAGAGAGAGAAGAGCTTACCCAGAGCTCTTCAGACCAACAGACGTTGGTCTAATAGAAGACATTACCTCACCCACCTTGCCTCAAGAAAATATTTATCTATCATCATCAGAACTTGTGGTGCCGCAGGACGGAGTTGGTATGGCTGTGTGACATAGACAGCAGTATATGCCTGATGCCAGACATAGCAAGCTGCCCTGCAGATTGATGGCACTGCTCATGAGTTCCTGGGTTCCTATTCCCTTTGGGTTCAAAACCATACACAGTTTATTATAAAATAAAGATCTCCATCATTTTAGGATTCAATTTCCTTCTATCCCATAGAGACTTCTTGTTAAATGAAGCCTCAGTATAGAAAGTGAAATTAAAAAACCCCCAAAAAACAAAGAACACTCTGAGCGCTTAGACTTCATTTGTAGCCAAAAATGTAATTGGATGCTGCTGTTTCAGTGCTTGTTGCTTCTTGCTTCCATCTGCTGGTGGAAAGTTGAAAAGGCAAGGGACACTGAAAGTGCCTCTATATTTGGAGAAGCGGGTGGGAGAGCTCATTTTTAGAAGCATCTAAATCCCATTCCTGCTAGCAGAACCGCCTGCATATATTCGATAAATGATACTAGTAAGCCTCTTTTGCTTTAAATGTCATTGCTACATCTGAAGAACTTCCTTGTAAAACTCATCTATCATGATTGAGATGATATTGACCGACACAGAAAACACTAAATGCTCTTCTGTTGCTCATCTTATGCAGTAAAAGGTATTTAAGGCAACTAGTGCTAACATGGTTGTCAGAATATTATGAACTGTTCCCTTTCCTTTGGAATCCATATGTCAGAAAGCGGAGATGTGAAAAACTCAGCATATCAGTAATTAATTTACAGTCCGGCAAATGCATTGGTTAATGTCGTGTGGTGTTATTCCTAATTCTTTCCTGCCTTTGACCCCTGGTGTCTGGATTCTAACATGTAACCATTAGTGGAGATGGATCAAGACACTGGCCTTCTTGTGCCACAAATGGAGTTGAGAGGGGATTTAAACTCCCTGCTTTTCAGTGGGATGAAATGAACACAGCAGTAGATTAATGCAAGGATTTGAGCTCACCCAGCATGAGAGCTTTCAAAAATAGTGTTAACAGAGCTACAAATGCCTCTTTCACAGGAAGCAAAAGGAGAGGGACAAAAACATGAACAAACACAGGGCAAAGTCCTGCCATTGCTGTTGAGGATACAGTGGCTCCTGAGTGCAGTGGGACTGGCAGGTGGGCCACTGAGAGGCCAGACAGGGGCTTTGCATACTCCCAACGTGCTGCAGTGACTGGTTCTGCAGCCATGCCAGCAGGGTCAGAGTAAGGGCAGGGTGCCCATGGATCCATAGTTATGTGTAGCCACTAAGTAAAGAGGGGGAGTTCCAGGGCAAGGCTGTGGACGCTGCAGCCCAGGGCACTGCTCTCTGGCCTGAGGGAGACTTCCTTGCCTCACCTTCCTGTTCAGCTGAGTTTTGGACCTGGGTTGAGGATTTGGCACATGGGCAACGATAGCTGTGTTAAAATTATGTAAAGGAAGAACAGTGTTTTCCTTAATACAGGGCCCTCTTCTGAACGGCTTTATGGAAGGGAGCAAAGGAGCTTAAGGTGCCCTATTACTGCCTTGTATAGGCTACGAGAGAGCAGGGTAACCAGACAGCAAGTGTGAAAAATCGGGACAGAGAGTGGGGGTAATAGGAGCCTATATAAGAAAAAGACCCAAAAATCGGGACATCTGGTCACCCTATGAGAGAGAGCATCCGCCAGGGCCTGTTCCTTCTCTTCCTGTGGGCAAGAAGTGATTGCAGCCCTGACCCTTGTCCCCAGAGCCTGCACAACTGCATGCCACCCCTTGGTCAGAGTTTGTGGCAAAGCTTCACTTGGGGAGCCCATCGTAGTGCGAGGTACACCTGGAGGTTCAATTTTAATAGATTCCTGCAGACGTGTCTAGTCCAGGAGCCCTTCTGGCTACAAAATGGTGAGGTCACTTCTGTTCTGGAGCTGATTCTGTGCTGTTGAAGCCAGTGGGAGATTTCCTATTGATTTCAGTGAGAATAGGATCAGGCCCTTTGTGCTTTGTTTTGTGATATTCTCCTTCTGTGTCTCTAGGCATGGACCTGGTTATTTGTTATCTGTGCTTATAGTGCAGTGCTGTGAACATCAATGGTACTAGCTGTATACAGACTAGTATCTAGGTTTGTAGAAGCACTCAGAAGTTTGTCTGCTTAGCTGAACTATCCCAGCCACTTAGACCAGCACAGCTGGGCTGGAAATAAGCTCAAGAGAAAAGGTTTTTGCATCTGATCTCCACAGCCTCCTCTCAGGCTCGGCATATCTTAGGGATAACAGCACTTTTGCTTTGGGTGGAAGCAGAAAGTGCAGAAGATTGTGCAAATGAAAAATACATTTAAAAAAAGAGACCATGTTTATTTCATATGTCCCTCCCCCGCCCCCTGCCACTAAAGATGGGTTGGTTCAGTTCATGCCTAGGGCAGATGCCCAGGTTGATTCTTATTTTATCCAAATGGGTTCATGTATTCCTGATTTAGAGTCAAATGCTGGCTCGAGAGTATGGCAAGAGCCGCCAGGTGTGTGCGGGAGTAATCTGGGGGGCTCTGAGAACGGGAATGGAATTCTTCATGCTGGTTTACAATGAAGTGGCTTCAGTAGCTGCTGGGACTGCAGCACATCCTTCTTCCTTCCCGAGTGGGTGTTTGAATAGATGGGGCATATACAGGGATGGGTCCAGCAGCTCCCATGCCCCCAGTCTGTCCCACCCACAGAAATGCCTTGCCTATGGGCTTCAGAGCAGATGGGAAGCCTGCTTTGCCCTAGGGCTTGTCTACACTGCAGAGCTTTCTCACTGGTTTTCAGACCACTTCAGATGAAGCGGTTTCAAAACCAGATAGAGCTGATTGAGCTGGCCCGATCCATTTTTAGTGAAACAATTTCAAGTCTGCCTAGAATCCTTACCGCCCCCACGTGCCCCCTTCGTCCCCGCAGTGGATGGAAGCGGATCACTTCTGGGGTCATCACAGTCACCCGGCCCGCACTTGAATGTGTACGGTTTGGACTGGGTGGAGTTTGGTGCTAAAGCTTTCGGTAACTCTACCTGTAAGTGGACCTGTTTAATCTGTCGACATCAGAAAATTCCCTTCCTTGGGTCAGATTATGCTACCCTTAGTGGCATATGGATCCCCTTATTCCACAAGCAGTGTGGGACAGTTTGTGTTGTAAAATATTGATCACTGTTATGAATGAGAGTATCCCAGTCCACCTCTTAGTGAGGAAAACCGATCATTCCCCCCTAGCTGTCTGCTCTGTGCTCCCTTCCCAGCCAGACGAGCAAGTTGCTGCAGAAGGCGACACATTCCAAATTTCACGCCAGTTTGATTAATGTGTCTCGGCTAATTGTGTGAAAGATTCCAGTCCTTTGAATGTGAGACCAGGTTATTGTTCATCCAATCACAGTTAGCATGTGAAAATGGGGGATGTTTAGTGTCCAAGTGCTGGAGTCAAAGGAGGGGTGTCTTGGACTGGGTTACAGAGCAACACCCACTCCTTTGAAGGGATGTTACTATGCTCTACTAAACATGTAAACCTCTTGCTCAAAGCACTTCTTTTCCACCCTCCACTTTTTTTCAAGATAGATATTCTCCCCTCCCCCCATCAGGGAGTGAGTGAGAGAGACCGGCTAGGTCTGCGGATGGATGGATTTCACGTTCCAGGGTTTTTAATATTTCACTTTTATATTTCTCTTAGAGAATGATCCTGCTGAGAGGCTGAGAATCAGTGCTCATCATTTCCCCCTCGTTGACACTTGGATATATTGCACTAAAAGATATCCCAGGAGAAAACATTAAAAAGAGAGAGCCTGCTTTTCAAAGCATACTTCTCAATCTGCCCACATCAAAATAAGAAACAACTGGCCCTTTGAAGTTCAGGACACAGACTTCTCAACCAGGCTGCATGGAAATAAAAGAAACTAGCTTTATAAATCACACACACTTCTCACCTTGCCAGCATCAAAATCAGGGGCAGTGACCTTTGAAAACAAGGTTTAAAAACCTCAGACCTCAGCTCCATAAGAATAAAAGGCATAGATAGACCATACCTACAAATATTTGTCACCTTGTCCAGTGGAAAATAGGAGATGCCGGCCCTTTAAGTTGAGCAGTAGACTAATTAGGGCTTGTCTATGTTGGCAATTTACAGTGCTGCAATTTTCTCGTTTGGGGCGTGAAAAAACACCCCCCTGAGCACAGCAAGGTTCAGCTCTGTAAAGCACCAGTACAGACAGTGCACCAGCACTGGGAGCTGGGCCCCTCGTGGAGGTGGTTTTTTAGAGCGCTGGATACACAAGCCGTGGCAGCCCTTTAAGGTTGCCAGTGTAGACTAGCCCTAAGCTGTGTCTCATACGGACCTTTCAATGGCACAGCTGTAGTGCTGCAGCTGCACCGCTGTAAGGTCTCCTGTGTAGCTGCTCTATGCAGACAGGAGAAAGCACCCCTACCAGCATAATTAAACCACCCCCAACGAGTAGCGGTAGCTATGTCAGTGAGAGAGCATCTCCTGCTGACATAGTGCTGTCCACACCAGCGCATTTGTCAGGGATGTGTTTTTTCACACCTCTGACCAACAAAATTTTGCCAACAAAAGTGCTAGTATAGGCAAAGCACCCAAAGCACTTGGTACAACAAAATGTTAAATCAATCTAAGTTATAAGGATGTACTAAGACCTTCCCTAATTTCTGCAAAGCGTTGATTTTTTTTTTAATGGAAAATTATTGATCCAGCTCTTAAAAGGTTAGTAACTCAGAGTGCATGTAGAAGCTCTTTCAGTGAGACTGTACCTGGTTTATAGTTGGGAAGCTTGGAAAGTCCTGGCCAGGTATCCTCAGTTGGGACCCCCAACACCTGTGTGGAGCAAGAGCAAGAGAACAGAAATCAACTGTTCGTGAATCCATTTGTACAGCCTGAGAGTCAGATTCTGATCTCAGTTACACTAGTGTGAACCCAGAGTAATCCCGTGGAAATCAATGCTGCTACACCTGGACCTACTCTAGTGTAGTTGAAATTGAAATCTGGCCCTATGTGTAAAGGAGAGCTATGCTTTAGTACTGCTGAATTTCTAGTTAAAAGGGACTTGCCACAGTTTAGTGCCACTGCTGCTGGGAATATCAATGTACATGTGCAGCTGCACTGACAGGTGTCATTTACAAGGCTATGTGCAATAACAGGGTCGTTGTATAGCCATGTTTACAGCTAAAGATGTCCCTCTAGGGCCAGGATTACATTGATGAGTGGTTCTCTGCAGTTGTACTTGCACCACATGATATGCATTCACAGGCCATGCACTGTAGCTGTAATAGAGAGCCCTGCTGTTTCGAGATCAAAAAGAAAAGATGGCAAACATGTACTGACAGGTGCTAACAAATAATTCAGGGCCTGATTTTGAGAGGTGCTGAGTCTCAATGTCTCCTTTTGCCTTGTTAGTCCCCATGGCTCAGCACCCCTCAAGTAGTGGAATTCAGGCCAGCAAGTGTCCTCTAAGGTCACTTTTGTTGCAGAGGCTGAGCACATGTGTAGATATTTTCTCTTTGGAATTGCAGTTGTTCAGTGTGATAGTTATGGTTTATTCCATACAAAGTGCCCTGCGTATAGCACTCTGTAAATGAGCTGTACCAAACACGTAAAGCTCATACCCACTTTATGGCATGATAACAACCGCACTGCCAACTCCAGGCATTCAGAAATCTGAGGCAGCCCCCAAAATCATTTATTTGCTTTCTGCTTTTTGGAGCCTTTAGATTGCTCTCAGGTTTTTCTCCGCAGCCAGGAGGGCTAGGAATGTAACGTTTCTTTAACATGAAAGGTAAGATTCTCATGTAATCCCCTGACATCAGGAGCTGGGGCTTTAAGTAAACACCAAATATTACGAGACTCCTGATAAAACTGCAAGAGTTGACAACACTGTGAAATATGATACAGACAGCAAATATGGAGAGTGATCATTAAAAGTGGCATGCATTTTTCACATGTATTTTGGAAACAATAATAGGGCTGTGATGAAAATTCCTATACTCTGCAAGATGGGCAGAACAGGTAGAGTGACTGATCTGGTATGGATGAGGATACATTAATTCATCAATAACAAATTTACAGCACAAACGGGACATTTTATGTCTACAGATCAGCTCAAAGCAAGCCCCAGACCTGTATACCCCTAAATTGTGGTGGGGGAAGAGATCATTTATAATCTGAACCTGAATTCAGAATTTTGCAGTAGGCTCTTGTCTTTCTAACAAGCCACATCAAAACTCTGAATCTGAAATCTCCAAAATACACAGTGTAGAAAATCTAAGTCTATGTTTTGAAGTGTTGTTCCTGCTGTAATTCTGGCCCTGATTCTGCTACATGCTGAGCACCTCCTGTGAGCTACAGAGAGTCTTTAATTCCTACAGAAGTCAGTGGAAAGTGAGAGAGTTCAACACCTGACAGAATTCGACTCTGTAGCCCAATTCAGCAGATCATCTTGTTCAGCAAAGTACTTAAGAGTGCACTTAACTGTCTGTATGCGCTTAAGATCTTTGCTGAGCAGGGGAGGATTAAAGTGCGTGGTTAAATTCTTTGCTGGAGTGTGAATGAGGCAAGGGCTTAGAATACCAGTGTATAGTATCAATTACACAATTTCATCAGAAGCTAAAAATATGGTTTTTTTCCGTCTGCTTTTAAAAAGTTGATGTGGTCGCAAACCATGACATTTGGATCCAGTATTCAGTTTCTAGGGATTTGGATCTAGGGCTTTGTTTTGAGTTTGACACCTCAATGAATAGGTGCCTGATCAGAATCTAGGCCTGGACTATATATATTTAATTGATATGAACATACTCCTAAGATTACTTTACCCTTTACAAGTCCTTCCTACATTCTTTTAATCTAGCTATAATAAATCTATGCGTCAAGTTATCAAACGTTTTTTATGGAAAAACAAGAAGCCTAGAATTTGCATTAGTAAGTTAAAATTGCTCAAGGAAACAAGGCATCTTGTCCTTCCAGACTCTCATGGTGCAGCATCACTACATCTGATATAGGAACGGCAAAATTTCTGTTCCAGTTAGCATGGTGCATGACTGAACAGAATGTGATTTCTCCTGAATACCTTAACCTCTTGTCTGAAACAAATTACTTGTGATTTTCTAAAATCAATCTGATTGAAGCCCTATCCCTGAAAAATAGCCACAAAATCTGCATGTTTCTAAATATAAAACACCCTTTGATTGTCATACTTGCTGTAGGATTCACTCAATTTCAGCCTGCAAACAAAAATAAAATATTAATTCCTATACCTGGAAAGATACTGCTCCCTTCTCATAATATTCTTCTGCCCTTCGATCAACTGCACCAACACCACAATAAAGAAATAAAATGATTTTACATGTGCTGAATCCAGCTCTCTCTACCATTTCACACAACAAAAATATTCAGTATGAAAAGAAGTCCAAAGCATTTTATTTCCCGAGGTCACACAGTGCCACAGAATTCTGGAGACGAAAAATATCCTCCTATACCACACGTCTGGAACTAAGACCCGGGTAAGGAAATGTCACCACCTGACTGGGCTAGAGCACTGTTACCATTCATAACACAGTTTGTAAAAATTCCATACAAATGCAATGTTATATTCACTACCCTCCCACCCTGTCTGTTGGCTGTTTTGTGTTAGCAACCCTCTTATATTTTTCCCTTGTGTGCTTCAGCTGGGAAACATTTTGAACAATGAATTGGTAGAGCTTGCCTTATTTTGGCCTCATTCCTGGAACCACATGGGTGAACTCCTGTACCCACACTGAGCCCTACAGAAGTCACTGACAGCCAATGGATGTGTGGCTATCTAGTGCAAAATTCATGTCTGACACGTGGGAGCTTTGAGCTAAAAATTTAAGCTCATTAAGCTTACTTCTATCTACAGTACAAGTTTTTAAAGAACACATTTTACTTAATCAGACTTTCAGCCTTGCAGACTAGATTGGATCAATACTCATCATTTCACAGAGTCAGAACCGTCTACAGTTCAACTAACCACATTGGTGTTGATTATATACAAACAGCTTCCAACGGAGACAAGCACACCGGACATAGGTTGAAGATTTTCAAAAGTGACTAGTGATGTAGGTTGCCTCAGTTTTGGGTACTTAAATTGGGACATTTTAAAGGACCTGATTTTTAAAAAATACGGAGCACCTACCCTCTAAACGTCATTTAAAGTGTCCCAAGTTGGACACTTTAAATGTGTCCCAAGTTGGACACTTTAATCAGTCGCTAATCAGTTTTGAAAATCTTGGTCTCAATATAGTCGTTTTCCTGATGTAAATGTATAACAATGACCTTCTGTAATGGATTAACTATTTTATGGCTCTTAGAGCTTCCTTCCTGATTCTTAAATATTATTTCCATCTTTTGTAGTATGAATTATTAACCCAAAGCATAAGAAGGTTTCAACCAGCTCATATATATATATATAGTGACCTAAATCATACCCAACTAATTTGTAGTGTAGACATAGCCTCAGGCTTCAGGCTGAAGAACCATTTTCCTACTACTTTAGTTGAAGAGTTCTGGGTTTTCTTCTCCTTGGATCAATCACCTTTGGGAAAGTCCCATTTCAGAGGGGTAAATCCACAGAGAAGCTGAAGTGGCCAGAGGATGGCAGTGTGAATCCTGAAGCTAATGTTTCCTGTTTCTGAAGAGTCCGTGACCAACAACAATATACAACAGCGCATATATTGGTTACATCCACCTTGATTTACCCAAGTGCAGGGAGATGTAGGTCATTCAGCAGTACAAATAAAGGATGGGACACTGCAGGTCAGAGAAATGAGTTCTCATTCAGAAAGTAGATATCCCCTAGAGAATTCCCCAGTAGACTTCATTGGAATACTCCTACTGGTCTCTCCTTTTTTCCTTCTAGTTCTTCTTGGAGTGCTTGCTCATGTCTATTCCATGTTAGGTGTCTGTGCTCGCCATGTGCACCGGTGCTGGAAGTTTTTCCCTTAGCAGTATCCCTAAGGGACCGACCTTCCAGGTGCAGCCAGTAAGCAATTCAAACCACAGCAATCTCAGGGCCAAGGGAGTCAAACCCATCAGGACCCCTCCCCATAAGAAGAGTAAGGGCTACAAGCACTGCCTGAGTCACCCACCTCTTCCCTCTGCCCAGTTGGGCTTCACCCGCAATAAGCAGGGAGGCAAGTGAGCGTTCTGAGTGTGCGCCTGAGGGCAACCTACCAGACTTTACCCCAGATCCATCTGTCCTGCTGTTCTCCAACTGCCTTTTTTTCTCCCTGCATGGACAGCTATAAACTTCAGACCGCTGAGTCCTCAATACTGTGGTGAAGGGCTATACCCTACAGTTTACTTCCCCACCCCACTTTCTTTCCCTGTCCCTCTTCAGGGACCCTTCTCAGGAGAGTCTCCTTGCACAGGATGTAAAGGGGTTGGTACAGTTGGGTGTGGCGGAAGAAGTTCCTCTCGAGTACAGGAACAAGGGGTTCTATTCCTGGTACTTCTTAATCCCAAAGTTCGAAGGTGGTCTGTGGTCCATCCTGGACCTGAGGGACCTCAACAAGTATCTAAAGAAGCTAAAGTTCTGCATGGTCTCCTTGGCTTCTATCATCCCCTCTCTGGATCCAGGAGACTGGTAGGATGCATACTTCCACATAGCAATCTTTCAAGGTCACAGATGCTCCCTCCAATTTATAGTGGGGCCCCACCACTACCAGTTTGTGGTACTCCCATTCAGCCTGGTGACAACACCCAGCATGTTTACCAAGTGAATCTCAGTAGTGGCTGTTTACCTCAGGCATCAGGGTATCCAGATCTACCCATACCTCGACAGCTGGCTAGTGAAGGGCAACTCCTGTTTTCACAGGTTTCTTATCAACTGTCAGACACAGTTCCACTTGATTTTCACTACAAAAGGTTTTTTTTCTCTTGCTGATAATGGCCCATCCAAATTAAACAGCTTCTTAGAATTGGATTGATAATTTCCAACTTTTTCTGCTTTCTGTGTATATAAATACATCTGTGTGTTCCATTCTGTGCATCCGATGAAGTGGGCTATAGCCCACAAAAGCTTATGCTGAAATAAACTGGTTAGTCTCTAAGGTGCCACAAGTATTCCTCGTTTTCTTTACAGATACAGACTAACATGGCTGCTAATCTTAATTTTCTAGTGTAGACCAGCCCAAAATCTTGTTGCCATTTTTACTGCAGCAGTCACAAATGAGCAGCATAAGCCAATAGGACAGCGGTTCTCAAACTTTAGCAACCCGAGGACCCCCATTTTGATTTAAAAAAAATTTTGGACCTCCAAGCTCCCCACTCAGCCCCAGGCCCTGCCTCCACTCCTCCCCTCCCCGCAAGATCTCACTCCCTGCTCTACCTCTTCCCATTCCTGCTCCACCACTACACCTCTTCCCTGCCTCTTTCCGCCCCTTCCCCGAGCGCACCTTGTCCCCGCTCCTCCCCCTCCCTCCCAGCGTCTCCTGCACACCAGTGAACAGCTGTTCCCTGGTGTGCAGGAGACACTGGACGGGACGGGAGGGACAGTGGGGGAGAAATTGATCAGCGGGGCGTGCGGACCCTCTGGAGTAAGGACCCCAGTCTGAGAAAAGCTGCACTAGGACAGTTGAAAGAGGACAGTCTACTGTATGCCTAGGACAAGTAAGGGTGTTAACTAGAGGGAACAGGATTTGCAGTAGCTACATACCTTTTATGCCTCCTTCAGTTTGATGTCAATGTAATTGGTTTTAAATTTTTGATGAGATGACAAACATCAAAGGAAAGTGATTTTGATGTACTTTAGTGACTGTAGGAAAGTTACCAAAAATAAAATGGTTTATAGGATATGGCTGTAAACTTAGCACATTGGTCTGAGGATTCAAACGAAATTACATCTCTTGTATAAAGCAGCCATGTTCAGGAAGTAAAATTTTACAACATGGATATTTTTCTGTTAATTTCCTGGCTATATTTTACTCACCGCCCAGATCTTCTCCAACTGTTCCAGAGTACCAGTAACTGCTGGGAACATGGGTTGACCCTGGAGCATTTCAACCAAGATACATCCTGCACCCCTGCAAAAAAGAAATACCAACTCATTCAAGTAAGCAGCATGTACAGTATACATATAGATAAAAAAAGTCTATCTTCCAACATGTTGGCCTAGGTGTTAATGTAACTCTGGGTAAAGTGGTAGATAGTATTGTATTGTATTGTATTGTATTGTATTGTATTGTATTGTATTGTACTGTAATGATGGTCCCTGGCACAGTGATATAGATAGAGCTTTTTTTATGACTTTTGAAATGCTAGGTGGAAATGGTCATTAGCTTTAGCAGCAGCAGTAGGATTGTGAAGTCTTACATGGATTCATATCGGCCTAATTTATTTGTAGCCCCCAAGATGTGGTAGATAGAACTAGGCAGCTTTCTGGAGAGCCTGTTTTGATAAATATAAGTCAGTACAGTGCTGTCAGGGCTGTTATTTTAATCTAAGTGTCTCTAACTGTCAATTGGAGGTGCACTACACCTCTTCAAGAACAGGGCCAGGGTTTCTGTCCTGCTAGGAAGTTTGGACATGTGAGTGACATGAAAGGGTGTTGCAAAACTGATCTCTGTTACCTAAACTGCGTCTGACACAAGGGTCTAGATTACAACAGAGTTCCAGTCTGAACAGAAAAGAATATAGGAAACAGAAATCCAGAGCTGCTAATCATTAGTGCAGAGATCCAGACAGAGGTGACAATTGGAAGTAGAACTCAACAAGTTTTTCCATGCTCAGTTAACATTTGCTGTGAATTAGGAATTGGCAGTGTGCTTCTGTAATAATTAAATATGTACTTTTAAATGTTTACATTTGCCTCAGTGTATATCCACATCCCCTCTCTTCTCCTCTTTTGCTTTTCTGTAGCCTTCTTGCTATTTATTCTGGATCCAGTCCCACAGGAATGAGCTGTGCTTCTTAATTGCTGTCTAATGCAGGATGTTTCTAAAACCAACATTTTATTTCAAATATTTCTAAGAGTTAGGCCCAGACACGCAATCGTTTCATTTGCTTTTTCCTTTTTCTTTTCTTAAATTTCTGAATTTTTAATCTCGAGGCACCCTGCCCCTTCATATCTTCAAGCTTCTCAAAGGATTTCTGTTCTGTAGAGCTACGTTTGGAGCAATCAGTGGAGCTGAAGGGGTATGTCGGTGGGGGAAACAAGTAGGTGGGATAAAATAGCAAATTCTTCCAATGGGCATTTCACTGCTCCATTTGTGATTATTCAATAGCTTGAGGGCATGAATTGCCTCTCACTTGCACCAATTTTAAACTGGGGTAATTCCACTTGCTTCACTGAGTTTCCTCTGATTTCACATGATCACATGATCCTTATGTTAATCTCACTGGCTGTGGTATAAATCAAGAGTAACTACTGAATTCAGTCGAGTTACACTAGTGTAAAATTGGGGCAAGTGAGATTAGCCTCTAGTCTAACCCGTACATTTTCTGACTTTTTGTGGGTACTTCCTGGATTTTCTCTTCCACCTTCTGTGACCCAACCTGAACAGACCTTCCTACCAACCCCAATACTAAATAATAGGGAGCTGTATCTTAAATCCCTTTGTGAAATCCCTCAGGAAGGGGCCTACAGTTGTGATTGCATGTGGGCTGTAAAATAAGATACCAATTGCTGAAGTGAAATGAGATGTAAAATTTGGTATTAGACTCTTCAATTCAAGTGGGTGTAATCAAGGCAGGTTTAGACAATGCTACCAAATCTGCTGTCACAGCATCTCCCAATTCACCAGGAACAAGTTTAAATGCTAGTGTGATACTTGCTGTTCATGCTCCTGGGCTACGTCCTGTGGCGTACAAGCTGCCAGTGGTTATCTCTGTGGCGATAAGAACTTCGGCCCTTCAGGGATTCAGGATTTCTCTCTTCCTCTTTATCATGTCACTGAGGAGGGTAATTTGCAGGCTTTCCCACCCTCCTATTCAATGGGAAAACTTCATCCACTGATCACCTCGTCTTCAAGTACAGTTCCTAGTTCTCTAGATGCATTTCCTTTTGTCCATAAACACCTTTGAGTGCCCAAGCTGGCATAGAGAGCAGAGAAATTTGAGGCAGGAGTGAGAAGAAGGTCATGTCTTGAATCTAGGGCCTTGCAGTGGACAAATCCCCAACAAATGACCTCACAGGGGCTCCAGGTCTGTATGAATCTGCCCTGGGTTCAATATTCCTGTCAGATTATATTGGGCACTTGTGGGGGTGGGATTGACTGAAAATAAGATACATAGCCAAGCTGGCAGAACTCACGAAACCAGCAGCTGCTGAAAGCCAACTCTCTGCATGCATAAAGAATTTTGTGTTTAAAATTTTTTTCCCTGATGTTCAGTGTAATCTTTCTGAAACATTCTGTTAGTCTCCCTGAAGTCCCTTAATTTAATCTTCCGAGGTCTCGGAAAGATAGTGAGGGAGAAAGAGAGCAAGAGAAAGGATACTAAGAGATTAAAGAAGCTCTGCAAGTTACTCCAAGAACTAGTGAGTCTCCTTCTATATCTCTCTTAATCTATTCAAGGCGCTATTCACTTTCCATGTGCCTCCCATGGACAGAATTGCTGCTCACGCGCATTATGGATGAATTACCATCATGTTTTATTTTTTATAATTGGTTCCTTTTAAACCAAGGCTTTAACACTCACTGTCACATGCCATTGCCAAGGGCAATTCTGACCCGACTTCATGTAAATTGCCATGTCCAAAAGAGGATTTTTTTTTCCTGATAGACAAGTAACATCTGTGTGAATGGACATTTTTTTTCTAATAGATAAAAATTGAACTTTTATGGAGCCTACATCAAGATAATAAATTCCTCTTGTTAGAGGAAGTCAGTGAATAGAGTTCACATACTTTCCATTCTCTCAGCATGACGTCTTTCTGAAAGGCCAACACTTTGAATGCTGTTATTATAAGGAGGTGTTATAACAAAGGTGTTATACTGGAATGTAGTAGAGTGGGTCTCACAGTCCCTTATTCTGTGCTATTGGTGACAGAGAGTGCTGGATTCAATCTTCATGAACAAGCTCCTGTGTCCTACATGGTACATTAGGGCAAAATTATGCAACAGAGATCCTGGCTTTGTACAGCAGGAACCCCAGGTTTATATATTTAGGGGATGATCAGGGCTGTGGCCTGGCCTCGAGTCAGTGAGGAGCTGGAGGACAGGTATCAGAAGGTGTCTGCCTAGTACACCAGTGGCACTGGAACCAGGGGAGATCAAGGGGGCCATAGCCTTCCCACTTTTTGAAAGTGGACAGGCCTGGGACAGTCCCCGCCCCCTTCCTCACCACTTCCCCCCCCGGGAACATGGGCAGTTGTGAGAGGTGTACAGACCCTTCACCTGCCTGCAGTGCAGCCCCCGTCCTGTGTCCCCACTCTCAGCTCCCTGCCCAGCCCAGGGCAAGTGGAGGTGGAGTGGGGCAGGGATGGACTTCAGGGGGCAGGGGTGGGGCCCACAACCCCTCTACTTTTGGGGAGATTCTGACACCCTTGAGTACAACTACATGTTCTACCAGACAGGCAGGCAGGCATCTTCTTCATCAGTCAATGAGGGGCTGTAGGTGGTTTAGCCTGGGGAGCAGGCAATGGACTGGCGGCTGCTTGTGTGGGGAGGCATTACAATTTAGATCTGCCCAGCAGCTGAGAGCCATTATAATGGAGGAATAGGTTATTTTAGTCAGTGAACATTTGATGCAATTAAAGTGGCAGTAGCTTTGGAGAGAGGAAGAGACTTGGAGCTCCCATCCCCTTTACTGCCCTCTAGATAGACCCAGCCCATCAGAACCTCCGATAAGCCTTATGCTGCTGAAGAAGATGCCTGCCTTGTGGTGCTGGAGTTCTGCTCGGCACGCACCTCCTAATGCAAATCTCCCTGTGCTTCTTGCAGATTCTGTCAGCCTGTTAGGCTCCTGCCCAGTCCCCCAGACCTTAATGAGGTCTTTGTCCTTGCAGAGCAGTTGAGCTCTGGAAAGACAAGCTAAATGTCAGGCACAGAAGCAGTCATAGCAGAACGATGGAGTTACAAGGTATTAACTGGCACTTGAGTAAGGAGTGAAATTGAGCAGTAGTTTATTTGGCTGTGCAATTGTATAGAAAATGGGGCTTTGCCTATTTTAACTGTGGAGTGTGTTTAGGAAATGATCAGTGGTGTAAAAGTTGAGGTATCACAAAAGTAAAGATAATCCCAAATATCCATCTAACTCCAAACTCATCTAGGACTCTTTGATGGCCAGAGCTGTGTTTTGTTATCAAAGGTCAAATTTATTCCTGGTGTAATTCTTCTAGCTATGCCTCCAGAAAGCAGTATTTTCAAAATGATGCCTCAGCCAGTCAAATACCCCCAGAATAATACACATTTGCATTAGTTTTGAAAGTGCTTTGCAAAGGTTAGTGAACTGAGACTCATGACACCTCTGGGAGGTATATAGGAGGGATATGAGGATGGCATTAAAACATAGCTACTGATGTTTGCCATTTGTAGGAACCCAGCAGTATAATCACAGCACCTTCCTTACTCCCAGGCCTTGATACATCTTTCAGTCTATATTTGCTCAAACATGGCTGACTCAGTCTCAGTCATCTAAAGATGAGGCAAATGATAGTTCAATTTCCCTGAGAGATACCAAAATGTGTCAAAGTTGGGCTCTCACCAGATATCCAAATCAGAAGAATAATCAGTGGCTCCGAGTAGCACATCAGGTGGACGGTACCAGAGCGTCATCACTTCAGAGGAGTATGTCTGACTGGGGATGGACTTGGCACGAGCAAGACCTGCCAGAATAGGAAAAAATGTATCTAATTACACTTCCATGTCCCTTTGTAACTCACTGTGACATACCATTTCCTTCTCCCTGGACAGTGCCTGGGTCCTAATAATCAGAAGAACACTTTACTTTTCTGTAGCATTTTTCATCCTGAGGCATGGCTACACTTGCAGATGTAGAGTGCTGTGAGTTAATCAGCCTTCGGAGAGCGCAGTGAGGAAAGTGCTGCAGTGTGTCCACACTGACAGCTGCAAACGTACTGGCGTGGCCACATTTGCGGCATTTGCAGTGGCACTGGGGGTGCTGTGGGCAGCTATCCCACACAGCCTCTCTTCCCATTCTGGTGTTGTGGCTTGTGGGAAGGGGGCAGGGTATTCTGGGTCCTGTCCCAATGCCCTGCAATGCATCAATTTGCCTCCCAGCAATCCCTGTGCTTCCATCCACATTGGCATCATCTTTCAACAGTTTCTGTTCAGAGCACTCTGTCTTCCCTTTTGGTCTATGGGAATGGAGCTCAGACTGCTGAGGAATAAGCTGATGCGTCTCGCCAGCATGTCACATTTGGTGGTCAAATTACTCCTAAAAATCAAAACTGACAGTGAGGACGCCGACGATGATATCGACTTGAGTAACACACACGACACCAGATCGCTTGTGGCATTCATGAACATGCTCACCACCATGGGATGCCGCTTTTGGGTTCAAGAAACAATCACTGAGTGGTGGGATCACATTGTCATGAAAGTCTGGGATGATGAGTAGTGACTGCAGAACTTTCAGATGAGAAAAGCCACTTTCATGGGCTTGTGTGATGAGCTTGCTCCCACCCTGTGGCGCAAGGACACGAGATTGAGAGCTGACCTGACAGTGGAGAAGCAGATGGCTATTGCAATCTGGAAGTTGGCAACTCCAGACAGCTAACCACTTTGGAGTGGGAAAGTCGACCATTGGAATTGTATTGATGCAAGCTTGCAGGGCCATTAATCACATCATGCTCAGAAGAACCGTGACTCTGGGTAATGTGCATGACATTGTGGCTGGCTTTGCACAAATGGGTTTCCCTAACTGCAGAGGGACGATAGATTCTGGGGATAGAAAAAGGGATGATTTTTATGCAAAGCAAATGGACCTTGGTTTCTCAGATCTCTACTTAAAGACTCACTTATACTTACCTTTGTGGTACTTAATTTATCTCTTTCAGAAGAATGTAGAGAACATTCAGTTTAAAGATATGTTTGACATATATTTAAAAAATGTTTTGGAATTTGTCTGAAATATCCAGTTTCAGCAGATATGCTGATTTGTGTGTATATAATATTTATATACATTTTATACATATACAGTATTTATAGTCATAGGATAAATTGCATTTATCTTCCACCTTTTCAGTGTTTCTGTGGCACTTAGCCCACTGATTCAAATGGGGTAAAACAACTATGGGCATTGCAAACCTCTGAGCAGCTTCAGGCAGCTACCATTTTAGAATGAACAAACACCTTCAGAACATTTCTTTCCTTCCTGCAAAATGTGACATTCTCTCCCCATTCCTCAAAATGACATGGATCCAAAGTGCAGGATGTGCCAGAGTCCGTCCTAGATCACAGCAGATGCAGATAGAAAGGCAGCTCCTCAGCCGGTGTAAAAACTGTCATAGTTCCATCCATGAACTTCTATGGAGCTGTGACCATTGACACCAGCTGGTAGGGTTGCCAGCCCCCAGGGTTGTCCTACAGTTCTCAGGAATTAAAGATTAATCTTTAATTAAATATTATGTCATGTGATGAAACCTCCAGGAATACAGCCACAAAAAAGTGGCAACTCTTACCAGCTAAGGATCTGTCCCAAAATATGGTGAGAGTCATGACGTCTGGAAAAAGGAAGTCATATCACTGGAGAGCTGAGAATCTCTCCTTCCCACAGCTTTAAAGCATTTGGCCTGAATTCTCAGTTACACTAAGGCCCTTTGACATTGCTATAGCTTGGCTCTTAAAGTGGGTGTAACTGCCAGAGGGATTTAAAGGGGCCTTTTTTGTGTAAGAGACAATTTAAGGCCTTTTTTTATAGCCCTGTTAGATCACAAATTATCAGACCTTAAAATTGAGACATTATGATTTTTATACAAATTATTTTAAAGGTTTCTGGAAGTTTGGTTATATTTCTTCTCTCTACAAGGTCCGTATCATTGGCTGTATGGGGCTGAGACAAACTGGCTTTACAGGCAGTACAGAGAGGAAGAGTAACAAAATCTCAAACATTTCTAACATAATTTTGTTCTGTAAAATGTTGCATATGCAGAATGCATGATGATATGGAAGGAAAGTTTTATTAGCACATATTTGGGATGACCTGTATAATTCAGTTTTGGCAAAACCAATTCATGACAATAAAATCTCTACTTTTCCCTATATAATCATCTATTCTGTATGCCACATATTTAGTGTAAAGGTCTGATTCTCATCTGCCTGGAATGAGTCCTGTACTACTGTGATTTCATTGTTTTAAATAAAGTTACTTTTAGTGTATACCAGTATAAGGAGAGGAGGATCAGGTCTACAGATTGATCACAGAAATGCTTTTCTTGAAGTGCAGTGAGAGAGGTTATGCTCACATACCATTAGTGGCTTTGGATACATAAATAAAAGTATAAGAAAACATGGTTCTTAAATGCATTAGTTGTAAGTAGGCAGTGACTCACCAAAGTCAGCTAATTTGAGCTCGCCCAGGCAACTAATGAGCAAGTTCTGAGGTTTCAGATCACGATGAAGAATGTGTTATTGGTGGATGTAAGCCAGGCCTCGCAAAAGTTGGAACATGAAGAGCTAGAAAAAACAGGTAACAAACTTAAGCAGATTTGTGGGATTTTACATCAATATATTAACTCTGAATGTCAGGAAAACCTTTACAATGAAAGTGCAAAAGGGAGGGAAGAATCAGTAAAAACTTTGTCTATTTGTTAGGCAATGGCATAGGCTGAGGAACGGGACTGGAAAACTGCAACAATAAAAATTATGGAATCTTTGATAGTTACGTCAGCTGATGGTTATGTGCTTCCTCCCAGTCTCCCTGATGCTTTCAGTGTGTTACAATGTGGCAGTGAAGGAGTTGTCACTCTTCATATCCTAAACGGGCATTTCAAAAGCTATGTTTCCCTTTAGAATCTGACTGTTTATTTTAGGAGCAAAGATGACATAAGGCTTCCCAAAGCACAGACTCAGCATCTGCAATGTCAGACGTCTCGGTATTGGTGTTAATCCCTGAGGGAGTCACCAGAGAGGAAAAATGAAGGTAGAGGAGGAAAAACAACAGAAGAAAAGAGAGAGGAGAAGAGAGAAGATACAGAAGGAAAAAGTAAGACAGGGAGCCTGATTCTCACTACTCTGGCAGTGTAAAGTGATTCTACAGTAAATGAGAATCAGGCCCAGAACAGGAACTGAAAAGGAATGAAGAACAGAAAACAATTCATTGCATAAGTTATTAGCCTTCTCCAGAGGGGAAACACTTTTTATCTCAGACCTTTCCTGGAGACTAGAAGAAAAGGTGACATTCATGGTTAGCTTTTCTACTGGAAAAGAGGCAAACAAAAATCAGATATATAATCATATTTTGCATTTTTATAGCATCTTCCATGTGAGATCTCAAAAATTGCTTTGTAAGTGTAACCCTTCTGCCCATCAGAGTTGGCAGCAACAAGGGCCGGGTTCAGTATCCAGGGGTTCCATTCCAATAGCACAATACAAAAACCGGGTCGAGCCCCCACCCAGTGACCTGGGACAACCATATACCACCCCTCTGGGCGTCTGTAAGAGACAATACTTCCCCTCTCGCAAGCACAGAGTCTGAGTGTACCAAAGCCTTTTAATAACAGGGAGAAACAATGTGGCATTATATTGGGGAAACACCACAAACAAGGTTAATAAACCAAACCATGAACCAGAAGCCCTCCTCCCAGCAAATAGGCCGTGGCCTTCCCTTTGGCTCTTGAGTTCCACAACCCCAAAAAGTCACTCAATAGTCCCAAAAGTCCAACAGCCCAAAAGTCTCTGTCCTTGGTCCGTGCAGAGTTCAAAAGTCAATTGGCAGAGTCTTACCTCCAGCCTGGGTGGAGATGGAGGGTAGGGCACGGGGCACCTTACGTGGTCCGAGGCCGACTGCGCCGCCTCTCCGTGAGGTTCCGCTGCAGCTCTCACCGCAATCGGCTCTGCTCCGCTCCGCTGGCTGTCCTACGGACCGCTCTGCCCGTTGATCCACTAGCTGCTCTGCTAGCCGACACACAGACAGCTCTGCCGCGCCGGTCACTCTGCCCGCAGCACCCACGCCTCTGCTAGGTGACAGACAGACAGCTCTGCCGCGCCGGTCACTCTGCCCGCAGCACCAACGCCTCCGCTAGTCGACAGACAGCTCTGCTGCACCAGTCACTCCGCTAGCTGTCCTGCTAGCCAACACACAGACTGCTCTGCTGCACCAGCCACTCTGCACTTTTTCCAGGTCCCCCCTACTTAAGACAGCGCTCAGTGATTTCTTTAGCTCTTAGGTGATTTCAGCTCACAGTAGGGGAGCCTTAGTACAGGTGCACCAGTGAGCCCAAAGCAATTGTCAGCTCAGCAGCCTAGAACCAGGCTCCTAATGGAAGCAAAATTCAATTCTGACATTCCACAGTGGAGAGAGGCAGGGTGCAATAGGCCTGGGAGGCCCTCAGACAGAGCCCTCACCAAAAGGTATAGGTGCTTGTCCATCACCTCTCTCCATCTCACAGTGTTCTGAAACGCATGGCCCTTGCCCAGTGAGTGCTACCTAGATGATGGCGAGTCCCTCCATCATAACAAGGGCCAAGTACATGTCCATAGTCCTTCATTCACATAATCACAGTAACATCACTTTATCGTTCCTGCCCCAATAACATAGAAACTGGGGCTCCCTCATCAGCCAAAGTGGCCATGTGGGCTGCTGTGGGCTCAGGCTAGGCGCAGTGGGTGTGTCTATGCAAATTGATCAGCCCCAGACTTATTTTGCAAGGCTCACTGCAATTCCCATAGTTCACCACCAGATGTCAGAATATATCTCATTCCTGACACTGCTTACATAAGGATGAAAGAAACAAGCCATTCGACACCCTCCTGCAGGCTCATAGTAAATCACTTTGCTGTTTTCCAGTCTTCTTGTCAATGAGGAACGAAGACATCTAAGGAGGGCAGCTGGCTGGTGTTTACTGATGCAAGTGCCAGTCAGAATACGTTACAGTTTTGTTTTTGTTTTTTAACAAGCCTTTCTGGCAGCATAGCACTTGTGCGGTCCAGTGCGCCGACCCATCGTTTCCTGGAAGTGGAAACACCAAGCAGCTCCGTTTTTGGGGGCAAGTGACTGTTGCCCACACACTTCTGAGATCTCCCTTGTCAGTCAAGGTTGGCGTTAATTTTGGAATTATAATGGGCTGAGCTCCACAATCACAGCTACTTCAGGAATTCCATTCCAATTAACTTAGGTTTCCATTCTGAATTGTAACCTTAATTTAAAAATATTAGAATAGGGGCCATTTGCTCATGCAGTGCTCTACAGGAGAGTAGAAACTGCAGGGTATGAACCTGCTCTTCCTATATTATTTTACTATACATTAAAAAATCTTCCTTTTTTTTTTTAACAAACTAAAAGTTGAATTTTGGTCCCATTACAGTTAGTGGCAAATCTCCTTTTTAGTTAATGGAACCAGAATTCGGTCTTAAACATCTTTTAGGTGTTGACCAAAAACTTTTTACCATCTGATAGCTCGCTTGCTATCTTAAAGTAACATCATGGTCTTGGCCCAGTTGCCAGTCATATTTATCCATGCTACACAAACCATCATTGAAATTACTACTCTGAAGAACAGTTGTAGCAAAGAAGCCAAGTATTGGAGTGTAGAAAATGAACTGGCTTCTCCTCCTTAGAAGTATATAGTCACTGCAGAATGGGGTGGAAGTATTTATTCTCTGGAATAGTTGATAGCACTTGAGTTCTTCGACACCTTTTTTTATAACAATACACTTTTTTTAAGACTGAACTTCATATTGTTCAGTATCAGAGGGGTAGCCGTGTTAGTATGGATCTGCAAAAGCGACCAAGAGTCTTGTAGCACCTCATAGACTAACAGATTTTAGGGATCATGAGCTTTCGTGGGCTAAGACCCACTTCATCAGATGAATGTTGTGGAAATCTCCAGAGGCCGGTATAAATATGCAGGCAAGAAAGCAAGGTAAATTCAAGCGGGGAGGTGAGGCCCACTTTGAACCCATAGTGTTCAGTGTACAGTAAAAATATGGGGCAAAAATCTGTTAGGGATTGGTCCTGCTTTGAGCAGGGGGTTGGACTAGATTATCTCATGAGGTCACTTACAACCCTGATATTCTATGATTCTATGATTTCTGATATTTTGAAATGTTTCTGATATTTAATGTTTATGTTACAGTAGTACTAAGATGCTCTGACCAGGATCAGAAAATCATTGTGCGAGGTGCTATATAAATATAGAGGCAGATATGGTCTTTGCTCCAGAGAACTTGCAACCTGCCATTCTGTTTTAGAATATTAATGTAACAAAAATTTTGTTAAAAGTAGAACTGTGCCAAAACCAAAACACTGGATCTTGGACATCTCTGAACTTTGAGAGTGTTTGAAATCTGAACAAGGATTCATATAAGTCCTTATTTTTAAGCAAGGCAAAACATTTAGAGGGGCTTGACCATCAGAAAGGGTGTAGTTTAATAACTTTATTAATGATCTGGGAAAATGGGTGACTAGTAAAATGGCAAAATCTGCAGATGACAGAATTATTTAAATTAGTCAAGATGGGAGAAGACTTTGAGGAACTTCAGAGAGGCCTACTAAAGCAAGGAGAGCATGACAAATGAAATTCATTATTCACAGACGTAAGATGTGGGACATTGGGAGGAGTTGTTTGAATTATGCGTACACAATCCTGGGTTCTAAATTAACTGAAACTACTCAGGCAAAAAGACCTGGGTGTTCATTGTGGACATCTCAATGGAAACCACGTCTCAAAAAAAACCAATCAAAATGTGAGGATGTGTAAGAAATGGGATAGAAGATATAGAAAAGATTACAATGCCCTTTTATAAATGAATGGTACACCCTCACCCTGATCGCTTGTAGTCAACCTCTCTCAGAAAGATATAGCAGAAATAAAAGGGATCTAGAAAGCTTAGAGACATGAAGATAGTTCCATATTAGGAGAGACAGATTGTTGAGTTTTGAGAAGAGACCAGTGAGCGGGGAGATGATAAAATAATGAATTTAACAGAGATGAAACTCATTGCCACAAGATGTCATTGAGGCCAAAAGCTTGAACAGTCAGAAAACTGGAGGGAGGATTTTTTCAGTCTTTAATTGAAGAGTGAGGAGGGTGGAATCTTTAACAACTAGATCTTTTCTCTCAACTATTTGTCAGGTATTTGAGATAAATAGATATTAGCAAAAGATTTAAGATGTTTTAAACACCACAACATTTTACAATGACTCTCCATAATGGAATAAAAACATACATTTCATGCTTTAAGGGATATTTGTCCCTTAAGAACTCACTGTGACATTGTGAGCATGAAGTCCTCCAGGATGCTGGGCCATGTACTGTGCCAGGTCTGTGTGCTAAATAAGTGTGAAGGGGAGAAGGAAAGAAGACTTAGGACAAAGCTGCAGATGAATCAGTTCTAGGGAAGACTGACTAGGATCACACTATGAAGTCAAATCCACAGGCCGCTTATCCAGTGGTACAACATACATATAATGACAGTGACCCTTTTGTGACTGAAGTGTAGTCTACAACACAGGCTGCAAAGTTGTGTTTTTTTCACCCTGGAAAGAAACACTTCATTTAAGTCTTGATCCAGCATAGCAGGTAAGCACATCCTTAAAATTAAGCACATGCTTAATTGGTACGTGAAATCTGGGCCCAGATCAGCATGATGGCTCATCCTAACAGTTTAAGACCAGGGGCTACTGGTTATCAGAATTCATCGGAAAATTGCAAATAGAGGAAACCATGGTTCATGTATTTTCCTGCTTGTTTAATGGATCTTTTTGTTGATTTTTACCAAAACAGATGCTGAAATTAGGGAGCTTGTTGATTGAGAGAAACTGTGTCTTAATAGCACCATTTATCATTTAAACATCACTTTATCATGGTAGCAATGGAGGAAATCAGTTTCTGCAAGTGTAGTGTAAATAAAATGAGAGACCCTCCTTGAATGTGGCTGTCACTAAAGGGAGAAAGGAAGTAGGAAGAGCTAAGGCCATATAGATTGAAATTGGATAGTGAGAGTGAAAGAAATAATCACTGTAATGAAATTATTCGTAACTCCTTCCTTTATAATGCTACTATAAAATATTAACATTCATTATACTATCGTGTTCTCTTCTTGATGCCTCATAACAAACTAGCAAAAGAGCAACTCACCATGTACTCGAAGACAAATGTCAGAGTGTCCTTTGTCTGGATAATGTCGTGAAGGAGCACAATATTAGCGTGTTTCAGACTCTTGAGAAGAGAAGTTAGTGAAACAGAAATTAAGCTATAGGCTCAAAAGCTGCTTTTGGCAGTGGCCCGAGTTATACATGGCTGCATCAATCAGGCTGTCTGGAAAAATCGCTGGGCCAGGTACTCTGAAGCTGAGGGAGGCAGTTACATGTAAACTATGCCCTCATGCACCATTCTGCCCCCTTGTGTACTGCAAGGGGGATTTCACCCTAAAGGAGGGCTGGCAACATTATCGCCACTTGTCCTCTCTTGTGGTTTCTGAGAAGATGCGCTGGTTCAGCACATTCTATGACTTCCCAGGTTTCACATGGAAGGTGCCACCCAATTTGGGGGCAAGGTTGATTTTGTGCAGAAGAGGGTTTGTCGTCACTTTCCAGAAGTGTAATATCAGGGACTCTGTGCTGATATCTATGCCAGTTTAAACTGGTTTAGATGTCAGGCAGGATTTAGTCAGTTTCTGTTGCTGAAAAGCATATTAGTTAATTCTCACACCTTAATGCTCCACAGAACTGCTCTCTAATGAGTGCCAAGAGTGCAGTTAACAATATCTCAGCTTCAGCATATTTTTGTTGTTGCCTAACCAGCTGGCAGAGCCGCTGCCAGTATTCAGCCCCCTAGACTCAACTCTCTCCCATGGGCATGTGTTAGCATTTCTCCCACTAGGGATGGGCTGCAGCTGACAACCTCATAAAGGAATGTCTCTAGAATTTCAAAGGGACATAAAATGCTAGAGCAATTAGCATTTATTGCTTGTAATAGTCCAGTCCAGGGACCCCAGTCAGGATCAGAGTCCCATTGTGCCAGGAGCTGTACACACGCATATTAACAGGCAATCTCTGCCTTAAAAAGAACATGGACTCAACTACCAGATTCCCAAGCCACATGTGGCTCATGCACTGTGCTTTCCAACTTAGGGGAGGCATCACACGATGTCCTGACTAGAGCTAGGCAAAATGTTTCCAAAAAAACCCTTATATCACTGAAAAATGCAGATTTGGTTTGACTGATTGAAACATTTCATTAATTTGTGTTGAATTTGCCAAATTGTTTCCATTAAAAAAATAAAACAAGATGAAACATTTTTGAAATAAAACGTTTTACATTTTTATTTGAAACAACTTTTTTATTCAAATTTTACTTCAGTTTTACTTTTTAAATGGTAAACAACCCCATACAAATTAGTCTAAGTGTTTTGTTCAAACCTAAACAACTTTATCTTATTTTATTTTATTTTTATACTTTTTGGGTTTGCTGAAAAATTAAAAAAAAATCATTGGAGGTTGAACTGAAATTAAAAATATTTTTGATTTATTGATTCGGTCACGGAACCGAAAAATGAATTCTGCACAGCTCTCATCTTAACACTGCGGTGGTTAGCTTCTGGGGTAAAAATACTGATTTAAAATGAAGCACAGACAGATTAAATCTTCATGTGGATAGCCAATTTAGGTAAGTGAAAATGTTTGGTTCATGGTTGTAGTTCCTCCTGTAACTTATGCTGAGCTGTGCTGATGACCACGGTACTTACTACTATAAAACAAGCTCGTTACACTCATCTTTGCATGCTGAGGTCTAGATCAGTGGTCTTCAAAGGGGCCGTGGCAGTAAATCTTTGAAGAACACTGATCTAGATTACCTGGCACAGCAGAGACGGGCTGTCAGGAAGAGATTGCACAAATTCTCAGCATTTGTGCCTTGCTTAGGCAATAGTCACAATCAGGGTACCTCTACATTGCAGTAAAAATCTGCTCCTGGCCTGAGCCACCTGACTTGGGCAAAGGGACTGTTTAATTGCAGTGTAGATGTCTGACTTAGGCTGGAGCGTGGGCTCCAGGACCCTGCAAGCTGAGAGGGTCCAAGAGCTCATACTGCAGGCCTTGGTCAAATGTCTACACTGCAATTAAACAGCTCCTTAGCCTGAGCCCTGTGACCCAAGTCAGCTAGCACAGGCCAGCCAAAGGTTTGTAATTGCAGTGTAGAAATACCCTCAGAGGGCTTGCTCTGCCTAAGGCTTGAGACAATAATAGCTTTCCCAATGGAGAAGGAGGAGAAAGGATGTAGCAGAGGCTGCTGGCCCTCAGATCCCTGGTGCACCAGAGATTTTGAGTCCAATTCTTACACTCAATCAAATTGTTCTCAGTCCAGGATGCCAGGAGGTCAGTTAAAGCAGTCTTTTGAGACACCCTGATTCCAGGGCCATCCAGGGGTTAGTTGAGCCCTTGACATAAGAGAGCAGCCTCAGGGCTCCTCTAAAAATTATATCTGGTTGCCTGTGGGTTGAATAAAGATGCTTCAGCGACATCCTTTATTCTGTAGAGGGGAGAGACATAATGTAGCTACACTGGCTTTATGCTACCCAGAGATTCCGCTATCATGGAGGAATTCCCAGCTGGCCAGATCCTGTGGGTTTCCTGCCCTTTTGTACCAGTGGAGCAGTACAAAGGATCTGTACTGAAATGAAGAATCAGGACTATTGTGTCTGAGTTGGACATAGTGCCTCTCTTTAGAGGTCTCAGTGCCCTTCAGCTGGTGCATCTCAGCATCCCTTTACCATAGCATTACAGCCATAATTGCGCCTTAAGTATGTTTAATCCTTTTGAGGCTCTCTGAGATAAATTACCCCTTTGGCTGTTAAGTGTTTAATGCCACTCCTTTAAGGTAACATAGAGTGCAACATGTTAATAAATCTAAAGCGTTGTTTAATGACACTTGCACTATTGACTTACATTGTAAATTTAAGACGTCAGATGTTACAAAGCTCAATATAACACAAAAGAACTATTTAAAATAGACCCTTCTTGGGAACTTCCTGGTTCTATCTGAGTGAATGGAAGTTAAAACCTCTTGGCATTTCAATTAAGGCATCTGAATTAAGCAGTTCGCCCTACATTAGGGCAACCTGATCTTTTGAGCAAAGAACTAGCTCCAGAGTTCTAAGGGATTCTCTTCTAAAGCTTAATGTATTGGTAGGTTCTTGTGGTTAGCAGATCAGCAAATGGTCCTCCTTTGAGTGTCAGTGGCCCTACAATATGAGCTTTCCTGCATATAGGGACAGCTTGGTATCCCTCTTTGCTTTCACCCAAAATTGAAGTAAAGCATCCACATCAATTCTGATCTCATTTACATTGGTGTAAACCTGAAGCAGCTCCACTGACTTCTGTGCAGCTATTCTGGATTTAGACTGGTGTAACTGAGAGCAGAGTTTGGACCTCCTTCTCTGTTCTAGGGTTGTCCTATGAATGTGGGCCATCGAGTTTCTCCCTGCATACCACTAATGTGAGCATTGGCAAAATCAACCCCAGCTTTGAAGTGCAATACTTAGTGGAACTATAAAACTGGAGTGTCATGACCCTTTCCATTTATAGATCTTATTTATATTAGACAACAGCCTGGCTGAAAGGTTACATATTTCTACTTCTATTCTCCTCAGTGTAAAAAAGAAACTGGATTATGTTTCCATTGGGATTTTATAGCATACTTAAAAAGCAGCCTTAATGGTAGATTAAACAGGCAGTTTGGGAAGTTAAGTTTGTAGGGGAATCTAAACCTATAAGACAAAAAACCAGGAACTTAAGCAAATACATAAAGGAAAGAAATCAAGAAAACTGCAGGCATTTAGCCTGGTGCTCTGTGAGGTCTCATGTTGAGAAACCTTTTCTGCCATGTTAAAATGGTGCATTTCCTCAAAAGTCAGATATATCTAAAAATCTCTGCCATCAGACTAGAATTTCTAATGCTCCTGATGTCAGCAGCCATCAGTATGATAAACTATTACATACAAAACGTCATGTTAAAAGAGCATCAAGGTTGCAAAGCCATCTCTCTTGTTCATATGCATGACACAATCCTTAATTATATGATTACATGCTATTTTTTCCCCACAGGCAGCCTGACTAGCGATTATTGCAGGGGTCTCAAACTCAAATGACCATAAGGGCCACATGAGGACTAGTGCATTGACTCGAAGTCCACATCACTGACACACACCCCTCGCTGCCCCTAGCCCTGCCCCCACTCCACCCCTTCCATGGGGCCCCGCCCCACCTTTTCCCATCCCTTCCCTGCCCCATTCCAATCCCTTCTCCGAAGTCCCCACCCCAACGCTGCCCCCCTCCCTGCCCCCAGGGGGAGCAGAAAGGGTGCAGGGTGCGGCGGGGGCTCAGGGCAGGGAGTGCAGGAGGAGTGTGGGTTGTGGCAGGGGGCTCAGGGCAGGGAGTTGGGGTGCAGGATGCGAGCTCCAGCCCAGCGCCACTTATCTAGAGTGGCTCTGGGGTGGCAGCGGCGTACACCAGGGCCAGGGCAGGCTCCCTGCCTGCCCTGGCCCCAGCCCCGCGCTGGTCCGCTCCAGGAAGCGGCTGGAACCTTGTCCCTGCAGCCCCTGGTGGCGTGGTGGGGGAGCGCTCAGGGTTCCCTGTGTGTGCTGCTCTTGCTGCTCGTTCAGGTACCTCCCACGAAGCTCCCATTGCTGCGGTGCCCTGTTTCCAGTCGATGGGAGCTGCGGCGGGCAGTGCCTGGAAGGAGGCAACACAGGAGCCCTCTGTCTCCCCTCCCCCACCCCCGGACAGAACATGGGGACGGGCTGCAGCTGCTTCAGAGAGCAGCTTGGGGCTTGCAGCACCACAGGGGGCAATCCGGGCCTGGAGGTAGGCCGGGGGTTGGGGGATGCAGGAAGCTTGGCAGGCCACACGCATGAGCCCCGTGGGCTGCATGTTTGAGACCCCTGGGTTAGAGCATGGCTTTGATTGTCAAGAAACTTAAGTTGTAGTCCAATTTCTGACGCTAACGTCCTGTGTAGCTTTGGGTAAATTACTCAGTCTCTTTGTGCCTCTGTTTCCCAGCTGTAAAATCCTTAGTAATAATACTTACCCTTTATATAAAGCACCTGGGATCTTCATCAAAAGTATTACTGTATTATTAAAGAATCACTGTAAACTCCTATCTCTTTATTGCCAGGGACATTTTCAATGATCTACAATTGTTATATACTCATTCATAAGCCACATTTTTTTAGTAAAAGAGGGAAGCATCAGAGAAGGGGGTTGGCTTATGAATGGGTATAGAGAGGGGGAGAAGTGGGACACAGCCCCTCCCCCCCCAGCAGAGGGCGCAAGGAGAGGCAGCACAGTCAGCAGAGCCAGAAGAAGAGGCGGGGCCAGAGTCTGTCCTCTTCTGGCTACGCTGATGTCCCCCCAGCCTCCGAAGCAGCTGCAGCTCCGGAGCTGGCAGACTGCGGCCGCGCTGCCCGTCCTGGCACACCAGAGCAGGCTGTGGCTGTGCCGCCCGTCCCATCTTTCCAGAGCAGGCTGCAGCCGTGTTGCCCGGCCTGCCAGAGCAGCTCCAGCAGGCCAGAGACGTCCTCCCCTGGCCCACCCCAGCTAATGTGGGAAAGAATGGGATGGGGAGAGTGTGGGGGTCCCAGTCTAGGGGGCGGGTCATGTGAGGGGTGGTCACAGGGGTTGCTCCTCTGGCCCCCAGCTTCTCCCCCGAAAAAGTTCCCCACAAGTTGCTGTGCCAGCCCGTTAGGATAAGCCGGCGGCCGGCCAGGACACGTTGTTTACTTAGGTTTACCTCTGTGCCTACGGATGCTCAAGGTAAACAAACCGTCTCGACCTGCCAGTGGCTTATCCTGATGGCCAGGGAGCCAAAGTTTGCCGACCCCTGAATTATGGGGTTAGTTTATGAATGGATCATAAAAATATGCCATTTTGACTTATTCATCTTGGGTGGTTTGGCTTATAAACGAACCGGCTTATGATCAAGTATATACAGTATTTATTATTTGTATTATTGTAGCACCTATACATTCCACTTTATGCTGGGCACTGTTCAAACACAGTAAGATGGTGTCTACCCTGAAAAGCTGGCAGTCAAAATTTAAAGACAGATAAAGGATGCAAGAAAGGAAATGTTATTATCCATGTTTTACAGATGGGAACCTGAGGCCCAGAGAGATTAGGTGATTAAGTGACACACGAATCAAACCCAGATATCGAGAGTCCTAATCCAGTGCCTTAATCACAAAACCAAAGTTCTGCTTGTTCCTAAACCCACCAGTGGCAAACAAAATTACACAAATGCTCATAATAAAATATAAGCAGAAGAGCAGAGCAGGCAAGACAATAAAAAGAAGTTAGGAAGTTGCCACATATGGAGGTTTTAAATTAAAATGCATGTTGAAAAAAGATATTCCCATTCTCTCTTCAATGTTTGGATTGGCTACATATCCTTACCTTCTCGGATGGTGGTAAAAGGCACTCCTTCCTCTGTCTGCAGACTGATTACTTTCAAAGCCACCAACTGGCCATTTATTCTAAAGGGTCGGAGTGAAAGGACATAAATGGATTCAGAAGGTGTCCATCAGTGCCTAACAAGCCAACTAATACTAATCTCTTGGGACTATTCTGTGCTTTTCTAATAAGGCATTTAAAGGCTCAGTCCCAAACTCTGCCAAGGTCATGATCAGCACAACTGTGAAGGGGCAGCAAAGGTGATTCAAAACCACCGTAATGGCTCCTCTGATCCTGGACAGCTTGGTGGCCATTTGGGCACTGGCCAAATTTGAGTTGGCTAAAATACTCCCCTAAGAACCATTCTGTTGGCTGTGTGCCAGTGGAATCCATTGTACTTCCACTCTGCCCTCTCCACATGCCAAAACACACCCTCCCTGCCTCCAGGCAGCCCCCTACAATGAAGACTTAACCGTCGAAGGATTCTGCTTTGCTAGGGGAATCCAGAGCGCCTCCTTTGGAACAGCTTTAAGATGACTTACTAGGGCAAATAACTTCTCTGAGAAACTGAATGGTTCTCACAAGTGTGTGTAATAGCCCAGTAAAGGGAAAACAGAACCTTTTATTTGCTCCTCTCTCGTTTTGAATATTCAGAATCTTCTAATTTCAAATTCACTCCTGGGAAGCTCCACGGGTTTCAGTGGACTAAATGAATGGCAAAGTGGCAGAAAGCTCCCTCTGGAACCTGCTCACCTGCTAATCCCCTTGTAAACTGTAGAGTAAGAACCTTCGCACAGCTTCTCCAGATTCACGTAGGATGAGGCCGTTCCAAATGGGAGGCCCTGTCTCTGCTTAGATGAGGAAAAGGCATTTTTTTAGATTCTTTTACCTCCCCCCCAGCAAAAACAGAAGCTATTTGCATGATGTCGATTCTGTACACAATGCTTGGTAATTGTACTGTGATTCATGGCTAATGCTCATCTCTGGATAAGCATCTTATAATGACTGTATACATGGTGCACACTTACCCACCAGAATCTCCTCACAAAATCCATCTCCTGGGAAGGATCGCTGTTACTCCATGGTCTCTTTCTCCCAGACTTTTGTAGCTGGAGTGTTTGGAACCACTGTGCTTGGAGTGAATACATGGGATGTGGCACTCTGCTCAGATCTGGTAACTGGGAGGGGGGAAGCAAAGTAAATCAAAGACAAATTCCTTCTACTTATTGATGATTGTCTCTCTTTTCTACTCATTTTCTCTGATTTTCAGCTCTTGTTTTCTTTTCCATCTCCTCTCCCACACTCATGTGTTCATGTGCTGGTTCCCTAAGTAGCCATAATGGGAGCAACTGTGTAAATGCTACAGCTTTTGTATATGGTATAGCTTGTGAAGCTGATATATAAAAATGTGTCAATAACTGGGCTGCTTTACCCCTCTATTTTGGTTGTAATCTGTTTTCTGATTGTAATCTGTTTTACACCTTCTTCTGCTCCATTCCCTCACAATTACCCTTCATACTGAGACTCTCTTACCACTATGTAACTGACACATTTTCATACATCCTCTCTGAACTAGGTCCATTGTCTTTTTATTGCTGTACAATACCATGCAAAGTTATGGTGATATGTCAACATTAAATAAAAATAATAATTAATGGTGTGCAGCCTCCAAACACATATAGCACAACTGCACTGAGGTTGGATGCCTGTAGTTTATACTATTTAATCCAGTTGTAACAGGATTTCTAATCCACAGCAGGATGCCTCCTTTAGCAAGCTGTGAATCTTTGGCTCCTCTTCCTCTCTTGCACAGAGATAGCTAGAGTGGGACTTCTCCTCTGAAAACATCAGATCGAAGGAATTCTTCATAAGCTAAAGCATGAGGCGATTATAATTCTTCTCAGCAGGGAATCCACAAGACTAGAGCTGAGGCAGCTATAAGTCCTCTGTGTGGTTTCAATGGAAAGTTTGACCCTTAATGGATTAGAAAAAGCGTCCGACATTTCAGACTTCCAAACAGAATGGAAGACTCTGAGCTCCTTCATTTATCTCTCTGCTAAAACGCTGGCTGAGATACTGAATACCTCCATCATAGACTGCACTTCCACGGACTGGGTACGCTGGCTGCGTTGAGAGCCCTTTCTCTCTGAACAGCAACAGCATGATCCAGGTTTGAGAGCATCTATACACAGCGCTTCCCCCATGTTCTCCTGAGTTTGGTAAAGAAAATATTATCTCAGTCTCTTTCTTTCAACTCTCTGCTCCTCTGTTGCTAGAAGCGTGTTATGCCAGAGTGTTCATATGACTCACATGAGGTCTGTGCCTCAAGTAGTCTCATGATTTCAGCAGTTTTCCTCCATCAGCCCAACTCCCGATGGGTCAAATTAATCCCTGGTGTAACTCCATTGATTTCAGTTAATTTGGCCCAATAGCTTCTAAAAACTGCCAATATTTATGTACAAGCTTAAGGGAAAAGAAACCTCTGTTAATCCAATATTGTTTTAATTAAGTAATTCATTGTAATTTACCGAATAATTAAATGTTCTGGTTCCCCCAGCAACAGTGGCTTGGTTTGCTTATACATATATAATAGCTTGTATTAATTATAGTACATGCTGTTAGGTATTATACCATTTTATATGTACAGTGTGGGTGAGCTATGGTTTCTGCAGAAACCGTACATTTGAATTTCCTCACTTCTGTGCATCTAAATTCTTAGCTAACATGTAATAATAACATAGGCTTTGGGCACTGCATGTCCTTGTTTGGTTGTTTTTTTGAAGGACAGCGATCTGTGGTTGGAATATATTCTGGGCTAAGAGCATGAAGTGGCTTTAGCAGACTGATGAATTCAGTCCAGAACATACTCCATCAATTGTACATTGCATAATCAGTGCAAAGTGGCCTTAAACTGGCCAGCGAGAGGGTGACGAATCTCCCCCTTTCATGGGAACCCTCTGCCAGTGGAAGTGGCTCTGCTGCCTCTTGAACCAACTTTCTCCCTCCAACCTAGCATAAGGGATGGGAAGAGCCATGTCATGGGTGTCCTGGGAGCAGAAGTTATGGCACACGGAAAGCAGGTATCTCATTTACATGGACTTCCCTTCCCAATTCAACCCAAGCACTTCCCCAGTTAACAACCTATAGCCACTATTAAACATCCTGTTTCTTGAGCATTTATCTCCTTTCTCTGTATCCTCTGATTCTTGTTGCTCCATTATGATCTTAAGTGTGCGTGACTGAGTCAGAAGTTCTGACTCAGAACTTATTTAGGTTAGGGAAATTAGAGAGATACATCTATAAAACCCCACTGAATGGAAACTGCCTTTTAAAATACATTTAAGCATAAATACCAATGAAAGATGTAAATTTACAATAGATAGATTAGATTAGATTAGACTAGATTAGATTAGATTCGAATGATTTCTCTGTGACATACCTCATACTACATCACAGGAAAAAAAATCACTTTGTTATAACAAAAATGCTAATGTCACTTCTCCCAGCTAGCTGAAGCAGCGAAACGAACAAAGCATCACAACAGGTCTGTACTTCAGAGTACTGAATAAAAATGGAGTATTCAGTCCACGTAGCAGAGGTAGACTCTCTAATTTACTGTTATAATGATTACTGTGAGGGACGTTGAGAGCAAATACTGGACTCCTTGTAACTGTTGCATTATGGCATCTCAGTATCTAAAGAAATGCTGCAAGGTAATGTAAAAGACATTCTTATCACTACATAAATAATTACACAGAAGAGCACATTATTTTAAAAACACTAAAGTTTTTTGAATATAATTTTTTCAAAAAGGGAACCAAAGATGACCTTGCACTGAATGCCCTGAACTGGGACTTTGGAAATTTGGGTCTTTATCCTGCTCCCATTGACTTCAATGGCAAAACTCCCATTGACTTCAGTAGAGTAGGATCAACCCCTTCTCCCCTACACCTTCCACAGACTTCCTGTGTGGGCTTTATCTGTTTGTTTCTTCAAAAATTGAAGTGCATCGATAGGTGCCCAACTGGCGGTCTAGGTGCCTATCTCTCAGTCATGGCCTTGCACAGATCACTTAACCTCTCCATTCTTCAGTTTCCCCATTTGCTAAGTGTTCCTGAGGCTAAGCCTCAGTTTGAGTTTGTTCTTTAATAGTTCTCTGTGAGAGACTGGGTTTGGGGTTTTCAGCTACAGTCTGGTACTGTAGTTCATAGACAGGTATCCTTGCCAGAAAGGTAAGCTGCAAATTTAATTTCTCCACCAAGCCAGAGTAGGCCATCTAGACTTTGTAATAGCAGCTGTTGCTGCTAATGGATACAGTGTGGTTTGATTTCAAGATTTTCATTGTCTTAGTAATGCTGAAGGTTTAATGAGTTTATGTTAGATCATAGATTCTAATAGCTCCTAAAAACTGTATTCTGGTGTGCAACACACACACACAAACACACACACACACACACACACGTTCTTTCTGTAATTCTAAACTCCATGCTATATCATTTGTATTAAAGTGACTATTAATTTACCGTTATGGCTCATTATTATGTATTTGAAGTTGGTCAGACTTGTTAATTATTTTCTTGGTGATAGGGTCTCTGTAGCAGGCTGCAGTCAAACTGCCTAACATAAAATGGAGTTCTGTGGTGCCTCTTGAGCAAATCTCTGATCCAGCTCCTCCTAGCGTGCACATGTACCCGGAGTAGTACTGCAGGTGTTATTTTTGTCTTTGGTGCATTTGTAATTATTCTGCAGTTCATTGGCTTTGGCGTGGCACTGGCATGCATCCTAGGAATACCCCTGAATTTGTTCTACAAGCCACTGGTCAATTTTTGCATTCTGGTGATTACTGGAAAGATAAGACTGAACTTTCCCCAGAGGGCAAGAAAATCCAGGATATCCTGACAGGACCATGTAAAAGCATGAGGAAGGTGAGTATAATGGACTCAGGGTCTGTGAATTTGCCACAAACTGCCATAAGCCATAAAGCCGGTTTGCTTAGGTCTGTGCCAGCATTCAGATACAGGGTGACAGTTGGTCAAGATGACCCCAGAGCACTGCAGGTAACAGGTAACCAGACAGGTCAACCTAGAAGCAATGAAGTATGTGATTGCAATGGAAGGACTACCTAAAGTGGTATAATTAATTTGAAATAGGGCTGCATCCACATTAACCTTATAGTGATATAACTCATTCCAAAATATGTTGCTTCCAAAGTGGTGTAATTATATATATATATATATATATATATATATATATGAGGATAAGATGCAAAATAAGGTAGAAAAAGATCATTTGTGTGCAGATGCAGGTATTTATGCAAAAAAACCTAAAGATATATTGAAAAATCTTTCATATGTAGACAAGGCCCTAGAGCAGACTCTGGTTGATTTTATGTAATGTTTAAATAAAAATGAGCCTTTATGAACTTTTATCACATTTTGAACTTTTCTCTGCAGTCCTGAGGGCTAGAAACGTAATTTTTTTTAATAAATGAAAGTACAGAAACACTCTAGTCACATGACTCCAAGAGCTTGGACTTTAAGAATAAAACCAAATTTCATGAGATTGACAGAAAAAATTGTGAGAATTGGTAATACTGAAAATATAAGTTCTTGCTTCTCCTTTGACACACTGCAAATGTTAGAAATAAGGTGAGTGAGACAGTAAAGTTTCAATAATAATAATAATAATTAATAATATGAAAAAATGGTTATGACTTTACTTGTTAGCATTTATTATATGAGGTAACTTAGCCAGTGTTAAGTTTTACTTTTCCTGTACCTTCTCATGGTTCGTATGGTAATAAACTGGAAGTGTGTATGTGCAACACTGCCCTCTACTGGATGGGATCAGAAATGATCCACTGTGTGTCTGCTATTATTTACGAGCAATTCTGACTTTAGTAAGTGGTAGTTAGAGTCTTACAATGTGACCTTAATCTGATGGGACCCGAATTCAAGCGTCGAGGTTGAGTCAGCCGTCAAAACAGCCAACACTCTCAGGAGCAGGTTCAATGGTCTCTTATCACGTCTTCCTGCCTGTGGGGTTGGCATGGTGATCCAGGCTGTGTGCACCATTCCTGCTGGTCTCCACAATCTTGCTGCACCTCTGACTCTGTAGCACACACAGTTCAGTGAGGTGTGGAGGCTCAGGCTGTCAGGAGGGGGGCATGCAGTTACTGCTGAGCCAACCCCACAGGCAAGAGGGAGCAGAAGATGGATTCTGGGGACAGGGTCTGGGGACCAGGAAGCCCCATCAGGCCAAGCCCCAAGGATGAGGCAGTGACGCTGACAGTTTACATATTACATCCTACAGAGGGGGACTGTCAGGGTCAGGTTGGGTCTGAAAACGACACGACAGTCAGGCTCGAGTCTGTTTCAGGTTGATTGTGGGTTAGTTGGAGTTGAGCTTTCAAGTTAGGTCCAAGCAGACCTCTAATGGTAAGAGAAATGAATATAGAGTTCGGAGCTGCTGAGATCTAAACCCAGTGCTGTCATCAACTCTCTGTGATCTTGGGCAAGTCCCTTTGCCTCTCTTTGCCGTTGTTGAGCCGTGTGTAACGTGGGAATAATAATGCTGATCCCCTTTACATCGATGTTGCAAGTAATACAAGTCCAGTGTTTTGAATGTGTAAAACTCTGGGTTTTATTGGTGTTTTCACCTTATGTGTCAAGTTCCAGTACAACGTTATAAAGAGGTTTGCTGTACTACAGATGTTCTCAACCAGGGAGACAGGCAGGGATGCATCAAACTTCCTAGGGACCTTGGGGAATGCAGCGAGGCTTCTAATAATTCAGGAATTAATTACATGTCATGACAGAGGGGCAGATGGGCCAGATTTGAACAGCGTTATGACCCTGTGCACAAGGTTGAAAACCACTGACTCAGATCTATCACTGACTGGCATTGTCAGCACTAATACAGATAAGGGGTGCTTTTATAATACCATTTGACTTGTATTTTTGAGTAATTTGCCTAGTATCTCCTGAAGAAATGCATTAGCAATGGTAAGTGGCAGTATCTGTCTTGCTATTATAACAGGGGTCTTGAAGTTAAAAAAAAATGCTAAAGTTGGGACATGATTCAAAAAAGGTTGAGAACCCCTTTCCTAGCACCCAGAAGTGAGACTGGAGTGGGGTTGGAAGAGATCCCGGCATTTTGAGGATGCAGTATTACCAGTTCTCACAATTTTATTGCAAGCATCACAATATCTGGTTGTTTTCCCAAAGCGCCAGTTCTTGGAGTCATGTGAATATGCAAGATTCTCAGTTTTAATTATTTCTAACCATTGTAGCGACAGAGAAAAGCTTGAAATGTGACCCAAGTGCACCTCAGAGACTCAAACATCAGAGGCCAAATAAGCCCATGGTCTCTAAGCCCTTCTCATGATTTTGAGGGGGCTTGACATGATTTTTGAATGCTTGGTTGCTTGTGGCTGGCAACGGGGGGGACGCTACCTGTGCAGACTGAGGGCTGGGAGGCAGCAGAAGGATGAGATGGGGTGCTATGAGGCAGTGTAGCTAAGGGCCGCCCTGTGCTGATGGCCGCTGGCAGTGTTTGGGGTGCAGGGAAAGGTGCATTTACCCCAGGCCCTATGGGACCAGTCTAATGTTAGTGCTGTGCCCGTTCCCCTGGGGAGGGATGCGCCTAGCACCACCGCCTCTCCACCCCTTCATGGCACACTGCGGGCGGGGGAGGCAAACTATCCCCGCTCCCCTGCGCTCACACCCCGGACGGTTCACCAACGCCCCTCACACTAGTTTGTCCCAGACAAGCGCCCGTCTGCGCGCTCGTTCCAGCCCCCGCCCTTTAGTTCGACCTCTTTACCCACCCGCCCTGACGCGGAGGGAGCTGGCGTTAGGCTCCGCCCCTTTGTCCCCACGTGAATCAGCTGATCTCTGAGCCCCAGAAGCCGGGGGCGATTCGGCTGTTGAGGCGAGAGCGGTGCCAGGTGAAGCGGTTCCCGGCCGGCTGAGGTAGCGCGAGCGCCGGCTTCGGGGGCGGGGGGCGCGAAGGGCTGGAGCGAAACTCGAGTCACGTGACGGGGGACGGGGCGCAGAGCCGCTCCAATGGCCCAACCGCCTCATCCCTTCCGCCGGGCGCGCGAGGCCCCCGTCCTTCGCCGTCCGCTCCCCGCTGCCCTGAGCTCCGCTCCCCGCGGGGAACGGGGGGCTCTTGCCTTGGCCCGTCGCCCTTCCTCACCGAGCGGGTCCCTGGGACGTGACTGCCAGGTACCTCACCGCAGTCCCGGGGCGCTTCTGGCGGACGGGGGGGCGAGGGTCCCCGGCCACCCCGCTGAGGCGAGGAGGCTGCGTCCGGCCCCTGCACCCTTTCCGAGGAGGGCAGCGGCTCGGGGTCTGGGTGTAGCGACCTGCCCAGGGGGCCGGTGGCGGCTCGGTGTGGGGAAATAACTAGGGCTGTGAGATCCTGGGGGGCTCGCCGGGCAGTAAGACGCACTAGCCAGCGGAGCAGCCCCGGGGGGAGTTGTGGCAGCTCCCTCACGCAGCTGAAGCTGGAAGGACCAGAGCGCGGGGCTGTCCAGTGGCGAGCTCATGGGACGGCAATAGGTCCATGGACCTGTCCAACCTCTTTGGTTTGCTGTGTTGAATGCAGCCCTCTCACTAGTTATATGGAAGTTATCTGGCGGCCGTTCAGTCCCCTGTGTAAAAGAAGTGTGGTGATTGTCACTCCAGTTCCCAGAGGATTAGTGCCCCCGTGAAGGGGGGAAATCCAACTAGACTGGTGCTCAGACGTGTTGATAATGTCAGAAGAAGGGACCACGGATTGCTAAATAGTAGTATTAATTAAAGACAGCTTTTCCAGGGCCAGGCCGAACTGTGTTTATAGAGGAGCATGCACTATTGTTAGTAGTACTGTGTGGGTGTGTGTTTTGTGATCAGTTATATGGCATAAATGTCAGCTGAAATACATACACAGAACAAATATCTTAATTAAAAAAAAAATAACTGTAAGCATTCACAGATCTAATTTTTTTTTGTCCATTAGTGATTCCCACTCAGGCTGTCAAACAGAAAGGACTAGCAATTCTAGTCTGGATATGTAATTGGAGGTTTATGTTTACTCATCCAGTAAACTCTTTTCCCTTGTGTTGGGGCATTACTATTGCTTTCAGCATTCAGTCCTATTACCAGATTCTTCCTAATATTATGCTATTCACATCTTCTCTTTTTTCTCCTCTGTGTTTAGATGTTATTTTTTAAAAAATTCTTTACTTTAGCGGGTCTCCTCCTCCTCCTCTCCCTCCCACCCTGTTTTTAGTTTGCTAACATCCTCTTTTCTCCCACTCTGTTTACCTTTCTACACTAGGTCTCCTAGGATCACTTTTCCAAAGGCCATAATATATCAGCACTGTCTGCAAGGGCTATTACAGGTTCACCTGCGCTGGTGTTAGCAACATTGGGAGCCCTAACATAGATGGACCACCTGTTGCAGCCTTGCTTCAATTTTAATATTATGTCATTTAACCTGGCTTAAGGCAGACCTAATTGGCACAGTACTAAAAACATTGTTCGCAACTAGTGTCCCATATACGTGGGGGCTATTTGCATTGCTAATATCAGTGGACCTGAACTTCTGTTAGTAACAACGTGACCATTACAGAAAACTTTCCAAACATCAGTAGTTTGACAGAAACATTGCAAATCTGTTTTTGTTAATATAAACAAACACCTTTTCGTTAAAACCTTTTCTATGTGACTAGTTAGTTGTAATTTGTATAGTCACTGAAATGTGTGGTCCAGTTATTTTAAATAGAAATGGTAAGTAAATAAAAGGGAGGATGTCCATGTTATAAAGCTCATAGGAGCTTTATGAGGTCCATTGTTTTGGTTGAGTTTTGAGTGTAATGGGAAATGTATTGTGGCATAGAATATGTATGATTTTATCACTGAATGGTCAATAAGGAACACAGTTCTAAAGTAATGAGCATACTGTATATTGTATAGTATTGTACTTTAGGTTCTTGAGTTTGAAATTATTCTTACTAGGTTATAGGATAGTGCACTAATGTTTCATTTCTTGTAGCATTTGGGTTAAAATCCAAGGTCAGGTCACCAATGGAAAGCATGAGTTCTGTCTCTTAATAGTCACCATCTGTCCACAAAACAAAACCATCCCATAATTTGGCCCTATTCAGCATTATTTATAGTTTCTGCTCAAGAGAGTCCTAATTTTGAAATAGCAGGGACGTTGCATGTCAGAACTGAGATGTGTGAGCAGAGCTATATATGTACTGGCATAGCACAAGGTTTCCACATGATACATAGCTTTAAAAGTCTCTTGCATCTGGTGGCTCACTTTTATGAGCATTACACTCATGGAGATGAGTAACATTTTAAAATTTTTTGTAATCTAATACAATGTGAAGCTTAATTTAAGAACGTATAAAGATCGGTAAAGGAAGTAAATGTTTTTTGTTCCTTTTTTTTTTTTTTAAAGGTAGCATGTCCAGTGGTCAGAGTATAGTTAGAAATTGGGAATTCCCAAGCTTTAATCCAAGCTACTCACTATGTGGCTTGGACAGGTTGTTTAAATTTTGTCCTTCAATTACCGATCAGTACAATGTAAATAATAATCTACCTCACAGGACTGAGCTAAGCTTTAATGAATCCTTACATAGAAATTTAAAGTTTTAAATGCCTTAGAAATGACAAATTGTTTGCCACGTGATTGTAGCTGTGTTGTTCCCAGGAGTCAAGGTCGGTAAGGTAATTAGTGACCAGACAGCAAAGGTGAAAAATTGGGCGGGAGTGGGAGTAATAGAAGCTTATACAAGAAAACCCCCAAAATTGGGACTGTTCCTATAAAATCGGGACATCTGGTCACCCTAGAGGTAATATCTGTTATTGGACCAATATCTGTTAGTGAAAGTGACAAGTTTTTTCGCTTACACAGAGCTCTTCTTCAGGTGCTTGCCTCTTTCACCAAAAGAAGCTGGTATGATAAAAAGTTATTACCTCATCAGCCTTGTCTCTCTAACTCTTTTACCTAACTTATCTTTATACATTACCTTGCCATTTATTGATGTGTAATTTAAATAATACTTTCTAATCAGTATACCTAGTAACTTTGATTTTAGTATAAGGAGTGTGTTAAAACACCACTTACCTTTTCTGTTTTGTCTAGTCTCAGTCCATGTTGTAATTTTTTCATACTTAATAACTATATCAACTGTATTATACAGCTCTTCAGATGAGTGCTAGAGGAGATCTTGCCAGATATCAAAAACTTAGTCTGTTGCTCAGTTGTTTTTAGCACTTTAACAAAAACAAAACTAAAACTTTGTGGCCTCTGATGTTACAAAATGTGTATGTGCATGATCTTAGTTTCTTCTCATGACTACAATCTATCATTGCATGCTTAACATTAACTATGTAAGTGTTCCTTCACTGGATACAGCTATCTGACTGATACGTGCATCTCTGAAGCCTGAGTTGCACGCAGTGATGGGCGCACTGGTGAATTTGAGTGTGTATGAATCTTAGGGTTAGAAAATTGTCATCAGACTCAAAGAATATATTTTCTTGTTTCTTCACTGTGATGTATTATTATTATTATTATTATTATTATTATTAGATAAAAATATTTTACATGGTAAGAGGTTCCAAAAGCATTTTATGACTCGTTGTAAAAAAATTGTTATGGTTTATTGCATTTTCTCATGTATTGCCGATCATGACTGTGAGATTTTAATCAAAGATAATTTTAAAATAACTTTTTTGCAACAGGTGGTAATTGTAACCGAGGAAGTTATTAACTGTTTTGTGGGAAATATGGCTTAAGGGTCCTATTTCTTAGAGAGCCGGCCACAGTATTTAATCAAGGGTATCAAATTTATTTATCATTATTTTAAGATTTTTACCATATTAAAATGAATATTTTTATTTGGTTGCTCTTTCGTTTCTCTGGAAAATGTCTTCACTTGGGCTTAGTTTTTATTAGAGTGACTGCATGTGACAAAGGCTATGCGTCAGTGTAACATCTTTTGAGCGAGACAGGGTAGGTGAGGTAATATCTTTTATTGGACCAACTTCTGTTGGTGGAAGGGACAAGTGTTCAAGCTTCACCGAGCCCTTAAACAGTGTGTCAACCTGAAGATCTTCAACGGTCCTGAAGAAGAGTTCGGTGAAGCTCAAACGCTTGTCCCTTCCACCAACAGAAGTTGGTCCTATAAAAGATGTTGCCTCACTTACTTTTGTCTCTCTCATATTCATGGATCAGCATGGCTACAACAACAGTGCAGTGTACTGTATTTGGACAAATGAAAATTTTTATGCCACAGCCCTTATCACTTCTCAACTTTATGTACCTGAAATGTCACCTTCCCTGTCCCCTTTCTCTCAAATATATAACTGTTTGGAGTAATTAAATTATGTGTTCTGGTTCCCCAGCACTCTGTTTTTTCTCAACTCAATCTACAATATTTCTAATTGATCTAATATGTTAAATTGTAGAATGCTAGATGCATCTGTCCTAGACAAGAGATTATCTACACATAACTAAACTTCATGAACGTGACTGGCAGAGTTTTAGTTCTGATCTTTCTACAGTAAAAGGTTTACAACTTCTCCTGGTTCTGAATCTTTTCTCTTTCCTTTGATGCATAAAAGATCCATTAAATCAAATTGAATGCTTTTTCAGCCCTCCTCCCTGTCATAATAAACACTATTGTCATAATATTGCAAAACTTTCTGAAGATCTCTTGTACATAAAACTAAATTGATTTGAATAGATAAAATATCATTTGCCTGCATGGCTGTCATCTTATCAAGGATTATTTTTAGTTCAGTGTTTAGCAAGGCACTTGGCCAATAAGAATCAAAGTTTTCAATTTCTGGATGTTGATAACTGAGTGAAAAGTCATTGGTAACTTTCTGTTAAACAAAATTACAATTATTTGTAAGATGTACTGTGGTTCCTCTGCATTTTTAAGGCTGTGTATAAGAATCCTTACGGGATCTGGTGTCTTCAATAAATATAATACATAATTGCATCTTTGAGTTGGCTTCTTCTTTAGGAAGACTTTACCGTAGAGAAAATGATGGGCTAGGTATCTGTCTTTGACAAATGCTATAAAATTTAATGCAGAAGAGAGAGGTATAAAATTCTTTAAATCTGTTTTTCATTTCCAGTGGATTTGAAATAAAACTTTATGGCCGCCTCCTCCCTAATTGCAAAGGGCTCTCATCTAAGATTTTTAAAGTAGAAATAGGAAATTGTTGTCCTGGGTGGGAGGGTGGGGAGGAGAGGTTATAAGATGAGTGGGAGAAAAGAAAAACCAGGGTTTGAAAGCTGAAAGGACAAAGGTTGGAGACAATTGACAGTGTCAATTTTAGACTCTTCCGTTTCTCTGTGAATTTGGCTATGCTGTATGCACATTGCACAGTAAAATGTCTTGAATCTATGATTTAATTCTTGCACTATTAAATTCCTAGTATAGCACAAGGCCTATAGCATTTTAGTGGTAGTATGTATTGTATTGTTTGGGAATAAGTTTATGGATTCAACGCTCCTAATAGTGTGAGTTGATTGCAGTAATGCTTTTTTGATGTATTGTTAAGTTTATTATTAAACTACCAGACATCAGTGAAAAAGTTGCTGTTTTGCTGTTAATTTTTTTTAATGACATCCTTTGAGTATTGTAGAGATGTTGATAAAACTACATTTTTTGTTCAAGAAAGATAAGTGTCTTAGCAAAAGCAACACAATGCTTTCCAGAGATTTCTGAATCCTAAATACTACTTTTTCGCAGTTTGTAATAAGAATGTTGCTGGTTGGGAAAACTCAAACAGCCTACATATAGGTTGATTCTTTTCTGTCTTAGAAATAGGCTTTGTTCCATCTGTTTATGACCCTATTGTAGGATGAGTGGGCAGAATATGTCTAACTGACTAGCTTTTGTTTGCCATCTCTATATGAAATAGTCTAAATACTTTTAAGCATTCTTATAGTGTGTGGATGTTCATTTATTGGACATCTAAGCTAGTGTGTATTCAAAGATTTATTTCCTGTCCTTTTACAGTGCTTATGTGTGAGATGCAGTTCGGTAGCCTATTCATCTTACAGTTTCACTGAACAGTTGACACAGCTGTCTCATACATTCTGTGAAGAGGAATGATTTGGTGATGGAATGCTTCCACTGACTGATGGACCATCAAGAAAGAAGGTAGAAACATGCTGAGACCATTCAGACCCCATAAAACCATTTTAGCTAATAACTGCCTTTAAAATTAATTTCTAAGGTCTAAATTAAAGTTGGGCAAAAATGTTTGGAGAACTTTTGGGGTCAAAAAATGCATGTGTAGGTCAACTTTAAAACATTTTAAGAATTCGTATTTAATTCAGCAGATCATTTTGGTCAAAAAAAAAATCTGGAAAAACTGGTTTTTCATTTTTAAAAAAAATTTAGATGGCTATTTTTAATTTTATTAAAAATAAAGTTTTATTTTGCATTAAATGAAATGTTTCATTCAACCTGAAATTAAAATATTTTTTTGTTTGCTGAAAAATTATTTTGTGGCATCTTGAAACAATTTTTTCTGTTTATTTTCCAGTTTGGCCAGCGACTCAAGGAATCAATTTGCACAGCTCTAGTCCAAATGTTCTTTGTCAATATAATTTTTTAGAATACTGTACAGTATTATAGGCCAAAGGGAAAGAAAGTAGCAGTGTAATCATACTTCAGGATTTTGGGATGACTGGTACTCTCCATAAAGTATTACAACTGTGACTTTTTTTTAAAAAAAATAAGTTCAGAATCTGTTCAAAGGGTTGAAAATGTGAATTCACCAGAAATCATTAGCGCTTCTTGTGTACAGTAGAATTCACTAATTTTAAAATAAAATTGTGCATGATTTTCAGTTCTTATGAACAACACTTGGCTTGACAGGCCTGGAGACTGAAATCCTAATTATTCAGAGAAACACGTACAGCAATGGCTGTATAAACTTTCACTGCACTGCCCTACCAATGTGCTTTAGCCTGCCCTAGAGGGGTGAAATCTTAAGTGAAAGAGAGAGTTCAGTCTTCATATCCTTTCACTTCTTAGCCTCTTTACTGTTACTACCAACAAATAGGTTCGTTAGTATCAGTTGTAGTGATGGTTTTTGTAATGTGGGCATTTACGCACAGGGCAATAAACCCATCACATTCATTTCATATTAGATGGTCAGTATCCATTTGTTAGCACTTTTGGCTGAATATAACATGGTACAGTCAAGAAAGGCTCTGTATTCCATCATTCTGCCCCCTAGCAAAATGTATGTTATAATTTTAGTAAAATATCCAAAATATGAGTCATTAATTACTACTTTTCCTAATTGGGTAAAAATCCAGTTATAGAATTTGCTGAAAATTAGCTTTTTAAATAAAATTATTTATGTAAAGTAAAAACTGTCTTTAAATATTGGTTCTACTAGTTGGACCAAATTACGTCCTTTAAAAGAGCTCTTGTCGGTCATCGTCGTCCTCCTCTGCTTTCTGACATGGAAAGAAAAAGAACTGAAATAAGACAACATTCCATCTGAACAATTTAATCTCGCCTGATCTTGGATGTTCCAAAGTTTCTCAAAAATAAACTTCCTTCATAGCTAGAGATGGTTTGATAAGACTATAAAATGTATATTTGCTGCAGCCACCTTTCTGCAGTAATGGATGTGCACACTTTTGAGCATGGTACATCACCCCTTAGCAGTAGGTTAATTTTTTAGGTTCTTTTGACTGTTGGAAGTCAAATGTCACTTCATTCTCTACTGTAAGCCCCCATTACCATAGTAACTGAGCATCTCACAATCTTTAATGCATTTAACTTCACAACATCTAGATGAGGTAGGTAAGTGCTATTTTACGTCCAGGAAACAAGGCACAAAGGAATTTGCTAGGTCACACGAGAAGTCGGTTGCAGAGTGGAGAATTGAATTGAACCTTGGTTCCAAGTCCAAAGCTGGTACCTTAATCACTGAACCATCCTTTCTCTCTTTCCTATATGTAAATTAAATGTAGACTGGTGTGCAGAAAACTTCAAGTTGATTCTTCCTTTTTTTTTATATAGCTCATCAGAGGCAGAAGGAGCCAGAGAGAGAGGCCTGGTCCATATCTGGCAGGCTGGTTCCTGCTCTGTAACACCCGAGAGACTTCCAGGCTGGAGTGGAAAGACCGTACTTCAGGCAGCCCTCGGAATAAACCATGGGTTGCTTCTAACAGAAGGTACTGGACAGTATTCTTTTAGGTCTCAAACCATGAACAACTTAAAATTCCGGTTAACACTAAATTGTTTTTGAATTTTACACTAATTTCAAACTTTAAGGAAATACTTAAGATTTGTATTACTGTCACAATGTCTTCATTGTAAAGGCTGAGTAAGAGTCAACTTTTCTACTTTATCTTCACCTGTCATTTTAAATTGCACGGGGCTGATTTTCCTTTTTAATAAAAAGTGGCTGAAAGTTGCAAAGTCTTACTTATAAAATGGCAAGATAATCTGGAGCTATTCCACCCTCTGTGTTACCTCTAAATGCGTGTTACAACAATGTATTTGGATTTAAAAAATACAGCATTACAAAAAGTCCTCTTGATATGGGATAACTTTGGGGTTTTTCTTTAAGTTCTGAAAAATTGCAAGCAAGTAGATGCAGCAGTGAAATTTGGTTTGATCAGTTGACTCTTTTGAATCAAAAAATACTTTCCAAAAGACAATTCCTTTGGGTGTTGATATAGTTTGCCACTTGATTGATAGATCAATGGGCATACCATTGTAAAAATTAGACTAGAAGTAATGTCTTTGTTTTCAAAGGAAGAAAATACATTCACACCTTTGAATGTCACTGAACTGCAGGTAAAGAATTTTATAGTTTAGGGGAGTGCCAATTAGAGCCATTTGTAATCTGTCTGACCTGCCATGTCACTCCATTGTCTAATAGACCATTTCTGAACTAGAAAAGCTTTGTTTCTGTGGACATTTGACTTGAAATGTATTGTTGTATGGAGATGACTGTAGTGGTCACTGGTACACAACTATCAAAGTGTTAACCAAATCAATCCTCCTCATAGGATTCTACTTTTTTGCCTTTTTTGTTGCTTGCTGATTCATTTCAAATGAGTTGCCATTGCTACCGCAATCTTAGATACTGTTGATGAAATTCTAGCGAGGCTATGTTTAAAAGGTCAAACTGACAATAAAGTATATTTTTCCGTAATTAAGGAATAAATAGGACAAATGTTTGTTTTATAAACTCTTGCTACATATCAGATTGCAGCACTTTGGCTTGCTTCGGGGACACTGAATGTTTGTGCAGCGAGAAGGGAGCCATGCTTTAATTTGCTCCTCCAACACTGTTGAATTTGTAGTGTAAATGGTAGGCCCACAGTCTCTATGAAAGCTTCAATTTAGAGTTTCCTTTGTTGTATTTCAAGTCTGATACTACAATATTGATGATGGTACAAAATTAACTTTTACTGAAGATGAAAATTGTAAATATTAAGAAATGGGATATGTTATGCGTTTTAACAGAATTTCATGAAACTTCTCTTGACATTAGTATATCAGAATGATTACCACTGGCAGAGTGAATTGCAGTCCTTCATGAAGGTATTGACCAGCAGTTCTCAAACTTCCTGAGCCTGTGACCTTTTTTTCTTCTCCAGCAGTGTGGTGCGACCCTTGTACGTCCACCGAATTGATTAACTTTTGCATTCGGCGGCTGTTTTCGGCGGACATGCTGAGCGCTGCTGAAATAGCTTGGTATGTCTGCCGAAAAGCCGCCTAATCCGGAAATAATCAGTTCGGCGGCTTCTTGACGGCCACAAGGACTCGCGACCCCTCGGAAGGAACCTGGCGACGCCTCGAGGGGTCGCAAACCCCACTTTGAGAACTGCTGGTATTGACTGAAAAGCGCTCTTGAGCCCACAGTAGTTAAAAAAAATTAAGTTGGGTGTACTAGAATTTATTTTAAAGGCAGTATGCGATCATAGGCCAAATCCCTACTGTATAATGCATCCATGCTAGTGTTTTACTAGAATGGTCCAACAGAAAAATCAGTATCAGATGTAAGACCTTTTGCCAGCAATAACACAGATTTATTGATTTACTGAATGTATTGGAGGATGTGTCTTCACTACCTTCCGGCGCGTAGTGATCTATCTATAGGGCATCGATTTATCGCGTCTTGTCTAGATGCGATAAATCAATTCCCAAAGGCGCTCCCTGTCGACTCTGGAACTCTAGCTCACCAAGAGGTGCAAGCAGAGTCGGTGGGGGAGCCCGCTGCCACTGTGAGGACGCCAGATAAGTCATCCTGAGATGCACTGACTTCAGCTGCATTATTCATGTACCTGAAGTTGCATATCTTAGGATGACCCGACCCCGCTACTAGTGTAGACCAAGCCTGAGATCTAGTTTCAGCAACTGCAGTTAACACTGAGCCCAGAACAAATTAAAAATGAAAGTCTGATTTAAATGAGTTTCTCAGTTGTTGTTATGGTTAACTTCATTAGAATGATGCTCTCTTTCAGGTGGCGAGGTCTACAGCTTTGGAAAACTTCCCTGGAGGGTTGGGCTAGAGGAAACTTGCACTAAGAGCCCCATCTTAGAAAATGCTTTGATTGGACAGCATGTTACTTCTGTGGCGGCTGGAAGCTACCATAATGGAGCAGTGACTGAGAGTGGTGTGGTATACATGTGGGGAAACAATTCTGCTGGCCAGTGTGCAGTGGCTAACCAGCCCTATCTGCAAGAACCAAATCCTGTTAGTATTTCTGACTCTGAAACCAGTCCTCTGCAGTCAGTCAGGATTTTTCAATTGGCATGTGGAGAGGAGCACACCCTGGCACTTTCACTAAGCCGAGAAATATGGGCATGGGGAAGTGGCTGTCAGCTAGGTCTCATAACAACTACTTTCCCAGTAACCAAGCCACAAAAGGTAGAACACCTGGCAGGACGCATTGTTCTCCAAGTTGCCTGTGGAGCTCGTCACAGCCTGGCTCTTGTACAATGTCTTCCTGCACAAGACATGAAACCTATCCCAGAGAGATGCAACCATTGTAGTCAGCTCCTGATTACGATGACAGATAAAGAAGACCATGTAATCATATCGGATAGTCACTGCTGCCCATTAGGTGTGGCACTGGCTGACTCCCAATCGGAAGACCATGTCTCTTGCTCCTCCTTGGAGACTCTTGAGGGTAAAAGTGCTACAGGTAGTCAAAGTGAGGATTGTCAGAAAACCTTTGTAGAAGATGAGCCAGCTGCTTCAGAATCAGAGGTGACAAGTGTGTTTTCTAACAATGGTGGACTGGAAGATAGTGGTATTTCCAGTCCTGGAAATGTTTTGTTTCCTGACAAAAAAGCAGTAAAAGAGTACTTGGAGAATCTGTCAGATCACCCATTAAATGACAGCCAGGAGAAAAGCATCAGTACAGAACTTGAACAGGTACCAACCATCACCGGTCTATACTTTTTCTCTTAGTATATGTATGGTATGCATGATGTCCTGTAATGTGCTCATGAAAACTAAAAGATTCTCAATATTAACATTATTTTGAAGCTATAGATACAATTTTGGAGTTATCACAGTGTTTCTTTCACATTTTTAACAATTAAATCCAAATATAGAAGTGATTTTTGGACTGAAAGTAGAATTGTTATCATGCTTGTTCAATGCTGGGCCTATGAGCAGCCTTGCCAGATAGTTCTCTAGTCCTGTGCTGTGGGCTATGCTGTGGTGAGAACCAAGTAAAACCCATTTCCCATACCCTTCTTTAGTTCCTTAGGCACTAGATCAGTATTCTGGAATTTGGCCTGCTGTTATAATACTTCTGCTCCTATGAAGAGAGAGACTCCCCTCCTTCACTCTCTCAATTTTTTGTCTGATTCTAGCGGAATAGTGGGTTTTTTGTTTTTATTATTTATTTTATTTTTATTGAAGGATCCACACTTTTCCCTATTTGCCCCACTTTGGGAGACCTTGGCAACAGTGTAATGAGTGGCAAATTAATCTTTCACGTGTCAAACTTATGTTATGACTGTCTTTTGACAGCAGTAATCAGACCTTTTAGTAACCATCGGAAGGGAAACTCTTGATTTGACTCGAATCTGTTTATAAAATGTGTTGCTATTTCAGAGGATTAGGGGAAGAGGAGAGGTAGTATGATGTGTAAAGGAACAACCAATTTCAAACTTTTTGCTTGTATGTTGTCTCTTAAATTATGAAATAATCACTTGGTTGATTTAATAAAGAATATTTAAGTGATGTAATATGTAGATTGTTTTGTAGAAGACCGCACCAGTTTATCTGTCCAGCAGTGTCCCCATCCCTACCCCACCTGTCCCACTAGATAATTTTATGCTAGGGAAGTTTGATTCTGCTAGGAAAGTCCTTTATATTACTTATGGCATCTTGCTGTACAAGCAGTATGGTGGCTTCACAGCTGAACTTGGAAAATGAACTGCAGTAGCTGTAGATACTATGTATGAGTCAGTTTCTTGAGCTTATCGTTTGTAAGTATGTGGGATTTCTTCTAGAGAGGCCAGTTCCACCCTCCCACACTGTTGGATTTTGAGAGTTAAGGAAGAGAAGGTGGTAAAGGTAAAACCAACTTTTTATTTTCAACAATTGTGGACTCCTGAGGAGTAGAAAACAAGTAGTCTCCTGCTTATTTTCTTCTCTCTCTCCTCCCAGCCACGTTTCTGAAAATACTTTCTCATGCACAGTTCCCAGAAATACAGTATAGTATTCTCTCAAAGCCTTTAAGACCCACTGAATCTTAACACTATGCAATGTATGAATGCTGTTTGCAGGGGAAAGATGAGGACAGAAGGTGATTGTGTAATGTTTCACTTACAGTGGCAGTTAGAGGTTTTCCCTCTTGATGTAGCTTCCGTACACAAATGTACTGTATCTTTCGGGTTGCTTGACAGTGTTTGTAGCCTGCTAGTATATCCTTACTGTCACAGTTCAGGGCAACTGCACCTGCATTACCCCTCTGTGGTCCACTATGATCATTCACTCTAGGCTCCCAGCTTCTTAGTTTTCTACTCTCTTGGGTACAGGTTTGCATCTCTCTCTCCCACTCCTTATTGGGGTTTTTGCAGGCTACACTGTTCCCTGCCAATACTGTGAGTTCCCTAGCAAGTCAGACTGCCTAGAGAGGCCTGCTTTGCTTTCTCCTCAGAAGCTATCAGCAGCATAATTGCCCACTGTTAGAAGTTGCCACAGAGCCCTTTCTAAGCAAGCATATTTCTCCTGAAGGTTAAAGGTATTACAGAGAGAACATAGTAAAAGAACTTACTTGCATGCTAGTAAGCTTACCAGAGATGGCTCCACTGGAACCAGGGCTCTAGCAGATGGTCAGTGTCTCAAACCCCACCAAGGAATTTTTCTGTGGTTACACATTCATAACCTCCGTTGCTCGGAACAAGAACTCCCATGAATCTGAGAGTCACTCCTTTAGACAGGTTGGGCCTTTGATCTTGGGACCTTTTGGAACAGGTAATCAACAGACAGTGGGGTTCTCCTGAAGGTGTATCTTTAAAGGTTGGGTCTGGAGGTTAGAATTTGAATTCCACCCCCCCACCCCCCACCTCCTGGATATTTCCTAGGAAACCCACTCAACTAAAAGTTTATTCTTCTCTGGTACGTTGAGTCCTTTTGAAGCTCATAACACTTTTCAGGGTTTACATAGTCCTATCTATCTTTTCCCCCTCCAGCCATTGTATACAATCCCACAGTAATACATAAACATATGCATTTTTAGTACAGTACACTGCTAAAATACTTAAACTTAATTCAATAAGGCTTGTCCACAATATTGCAGGAAATTCGTATTTATATTTCATAAATAAGAATGATTCCAGTATCTTAGTGTTCCTTATTCTCTAGAAAGAGGTCAAAAGGATCTCTTTTTACAGGAAGACTATAGGAAGGTGTGCATTAAGGGACCTATATGAAGAAGGGAAATGGGGTTTACTGCTTCTTGTATTTGATATGTCAATAGCTTGAAAACTGTGTTTTTGATAGGGATTTAGTATACTGCTTTTTACATAGTGACTGGTTCTAACTGGCTGACTGTAACAGTAAACTCTAGATGACTATCTTCTGATCTACGCTAGAGCCATAATATCTGAGGTCTGCCTGAAGACTCTCTGGTACGTTCCTGCTTATGATAGTGCTGTCTGTATAAAGCTTTAACAACAATTTTTTACTAGATGTCTGTTTGTTAGTATGAGCAAAGTTAATCATTTGTTTTTCCTTTGATAAGCTTTCCCAACTGTCTTCTCATAAAAGTAGCATGTTTGCTGATACACTATAATCACCAGCAGAGACTTGAATTTATCGGCACTTAGTCAATGTTACAAGCCCAAAATTTAATCCCTTTTTTATATTTGTTTGCAAAGACATAAGTTATTTTATTTTTTGTAAACATTCTTTTTTTAAAAAAACAAAAAACAAAAAACCACTGTCTCAGAACTAATTAACAACCCTTAACTGCCAAACCAATATGCATATGCAGCAGTGAACCTGTTTTATTACAGAAACAGGTATTGGTTTTCAGCTTCCAAGTACATAGGATTATTATGAAGTGTAGATTTGAACAAACTACTAAAAAGTTGACAGTGTCTGATAAATGCAACAGAGGGTGTAAGAGAACTAAATTTAAGGTCACACTGTTGCCCTGGGTTGGGAATTCTGATAAGTTTCATGGATTTCTCTTTCTCTTTTTAGCCTTCCCAAGAAGAAGATCTTATTGCTTGTCTCCCTGGCCCTTCAGGTGTAAGTACATCTGCCTTGAACAGCTTGGTGGTCTCTTGCGCATCAGCAGTTGGTGTGAGAGTTGCAGCTACATATGAAGCTGGGGCATTGTCTCTGAAGAAAGTAATGAACTTCTATGGCACAACTCCAGGTGAACTAAGATCTCAGTCTGGTAGTCCTTCTCCAGGTCCTGAGGGACTGAAGGAAACTCGGGAAGAGCAAGTCAAACTGGAATCAATGCACGGAAAGAAGAGTTCTAGCCTAGTGGATATTCGAGAAGAGGAATCTGAAGGAGCCAGTCGAAGACTTTCCCTGCCTGGCTTGTTGTCCCAAGGTAAGATAGTGACTAGGAGGAACCAAGAGGCCAGGGAGAGTTAGTGCAGTATGGTAATTACTAGATGTGTGCCTTATTTGACAACATTACCTACAGTATGAACACAGATTCAGCCCCCTGCTGAGATGTGTGTAAGAAACAGTCCTTTAGACCTTGTTGAATGTGGAGAAAGAGGGGAGAAGACTAGTGGGAAATACATGCTATTTGAGGAAGACAAAGGACTGTTCTTTAACCCAAACACATTGTGGTGCCACTTCTGGTGACATGGATGTTTATTATAAAAGGGACTGGTAACCACCAACTCATGTCATGTAGGCTGCATAACAGATGTTAGTTGATCTGACCCTCTGTCACTACTGCTCTTCATTTGGTTTGAAGCCAATGGTTTAGAAAAATTTCCTGTCCCATTATCAGCCTTCTTAGCCAGGTGGTGGTCTCCTCCTTTCTTGTTTTTAGTCATTAATTGTTCTGAATATGCAGTACTTTGTGTAACACACAGTAGTACGGTCGAGTTCAGTGATACTCATTCCAAGCTGAGATAAATTATTGGAAGGCGTATGATCTCTAGAGATCAGTTTTTCCTTTCAGGAAAAATATCTTATTGGCAATGATCGTCACAGGTCATATTCACTTGTTTGCGTTTACAGATATTGAAAGGAAATAATGGGTAAACTCTGTTAAGACCTAGATGTGTATTAAAATATGTGCTATTGCAGTTGCCTTCAGTTATGTAACTTTTTGCTCTCCAGCATTGCTAATTCTGAAGTAAAATACCTAAGGGAACACTTGTTTTGTTTTTTTTTTTTATCAGTGAAGTCAAATGACTTGGTATATGGTACCCATATCCTGTAATACACCACCACTGTGTAAATGTGGTGTTTAATTAAAAATAGGGATAAACTAAAGTTGTCTATCTCAGTTTGTGTGGGGCTCTTAAAAAAAAAAATAAAAAAAAAAAATAAAAAAAAAAAAAATTCATTTTAGTTTCTCCTGGTCTGCTTCTAGTTTCTCCAAGGCTCCTAAGAAAAGCAGGACGGGCAAAAATGAGGACCGTGGCTCTGACCCCAACCTATAGTGGAGAGGCTGATGCACTTCTCCCATCTTTAAGAACTGAGGTGTGGAGCTGGGGGAGAGGGAAGGAAGGACAGTTAGGACATGGTGATGTTCTGCCAAGGTAAGATTTCAGTGGCAAAAAGGTAATCTTTCCTCATGGAACAACAGGAGTGTTTGGATGCTCAGAACTCTTGAAAGTCTGTCAACTGCCTGAATATAGTCTTAGGTCCCCAACAGTAGGCTCCTGTTTTAGAAAATCTTGGTTTAACTATTAGCACTAATGTGATTTATGCAGGATAATTAGTGGAGTTCAAGGGCAAAATCCTGGTTCAAGTGGAGAAGTCAATTGTGAAGTTATACCTAGAATGTCAGAGGTGTTGCTCATACACTTCACCTGATGACTAAGCTAGTTTATCACCCAGAGAGCTTTGTGATCTCTGGTGCTATGGTGCATGTTCTGTTTCAAAAATATACAAAATGTTTTATATTTGATGTTCCCTGCCTATTGTGTTTCATGCTGAGAGTACCCCTGATTCTGTGGTGGTGTTTTTTTTATTGTTGTATGGGTGGATTACAGGCTTCAACCATTATGTGTAAAAAGTCTGGACAGTAAAGAAGTGATCCAGCTTTCGGCTGGCGGCCACCATTCCTTGGCACTCACTGCCAAATCACAGGTATGAGAATAATGGTCACTTTTATCACGCATCCGCAGCATAGTTGAGTGAGTGAGCTGGTTTGCTTTTTCTGGATTGCTCTTTATTTTGTGTGTTTCCGGGGTCTGTATTCTTATGTGGAATGAATGTCTTGAGTGGTGTGCCTGATGAATTTTTGATCGTTTTGTATTAACTTTGTGTGTTTTGTATGAGTGTGTGCCCTTGCTGCTGTGCTTACGAGAATATGATAGTTTGAGTGTGGTTACCCCGCTTCTTCCCCCACCTCCCCCCGATTAGGAAATGTAAGTAGGAGGAGAGTGGCAATAAGGAAGCACTTCCTTTGGAGAACTTGCATCTCCCCAAATTTCTCTTCAGCTGCCCCTTCAAATATAGATGTTTGTTTAAAAATGTTATCCTTAATGATATCATACATATGTGCATAACTGTAGTGTTTATATATGCTGTCTGTCACTGTGGATTTATTATTGTATATTCTGTGCATACAAACTGTTTCCCCCCCGTGTTTTTACACAGGTATATTCGTGGGGTAGTAATGCCTTTGGCCAGCTTGGTCACTTAAATTCTCCAACTACTGTCCCTCGTCTTGCAAAGGTACTGCCTTCATATTTCTGGATTCCATATCTGTTTTAATAATACAGGCTCCTCCCAGAGCAGAGAGTCTTAAGGAACTTTGAAAAACTGTCTGGCCTTCTCTTTCGTGAAAATACCCCCAATAAAAGCTTTTGGCAGTGCTCTAAAGTTGCAGAACCTTTTGGGTTTCATTGTTGCCTGATCCTCAGATGATCCCAGGGTAACTGGTAGCAGCATTATATAAAGAGGCACTGTTAATATAAAAAACACTCACTTTTACGTGAAGATAATTCAGTAGTGACTATCTAAAGAAGCATTGTAACATGGGAGTTAAAGATAACTTTCCCTATCTTACATTTCTTTCAGATAAGTTTCCTTTCTGTTAAGTTTTTTTTTTTCACATTCTTAATATTCCAGTATTCTGACTTTAAATGCTAATTTGTTTAGAAATAAAAATTTCCAGCATATTTAGTCTTAGATTTTCATAAAGTTTCTTTTTTAAAAATATATCTACCTCTTTCCCTAAATCTAAGATACTATTCCTTGAAAGATAATTTTCAGATCTGATGTTCCTAGCATAACTTGTCTCTCCCCAGTTATTCATCTTTCTCCCTAAGAGTTCTGGTAATCTTAATTAAAGCTGTTCGTTCATTTTATCCAAATCACTAATTACCATTTTTGTCTATATTTCTGGACATGTTAGTCATGCCTTACACAAGAATCAGTTTGTCGTGATCTGCTTTAGCAGCAAATTCTTTGGTCAGATATGTGTATCCAAATGATGAGTTTGGGTTCAACTGAACCTGTGGTTCTCAACCGGGGGTCTAGGGCCCCCTGGGAGGCTGCAAGAGGTTTCAGTGTGGCCACCAAATAGGGCCAGCATTAGACTCGCTGGGGCCCAGGGTAGAAAAATGAAGCCCCACTGCGTAGGGCAGAAACCCAGAGCCCTAAGCCGCGCCCTCTGGGGCTGAAGCCAAAGCCTGCGCAAAGTAGCTTCTTGGGCGGGAAGGGGTGAGGGGGCGTGACGTGATCCCAGGCAGTTGCCCAGCTTGCTACCCCCTAAAGCCTGTGCTGACTTTTATATTCAGAAAACCAGTTATTGTGGCACTCGTGGGCTGTGGAGTTTTTATAGCATGTTGTGGGAGCCTCAGAAAGAGAGTGAGAACCCCTGAACTAAACCACTTGTTTGTGCCCTTTGATATTTGCCTGGCTGAATGAAATACTGTCACACAACTAGGAAAGTTCTGCAGCTCCCCTACAAACTAGTAGAGAGGAACTTAAATGACTGTCTCTTATACTATTGGAATTTATATAGAGAGCAACATCTGAACCATCTCCATATTTGTCTATATATTTGCTTTTAAATTACAAAGCAGATTAATTGTACCTCATGGCTGATGCTTTGTAAAAGGATTGAGACATGCCAGATTTTCAACGAGACAGAAGAATTTTAGTTATTAAGGAGACCGATGTCTGTCTAAAGAATGTCAGTCCTTGTAGGATTCTTATTGGTACTCGGACTTCTTATTGTGTAGAAACATCATGTGTGAGGTTGAGGCTCCCTTCTTTGATAGGGGCTGTATGCTAATATATTTTTTTTCTCACAAACTACAGGTGTGTGATGATAGTGGAGTCTGGAGCATAGCAGCAGGACCAGATTATTCCCTCTTCTTAGTGGATGGAGACGACTTCCAGCCTGGATTATATTACAGTGGTCGAGAGAAGACTAGGGAAAATAGTTCACCTGGAAACAACAACACTAAGAGTCCAACTCTGTTGCTAGCCTGTAGTAAGGTGAGTACTACTTGTTCCTTCTATTTGGTTTAGATAGTTCTGGTGCTTGCTTGAGATGGCTCAGTGTTTCTTCTAAGAAGTTCTTCGAGATTTAACTAAATGGGAATTAAAAGTAGAGATCTGAAACATTGTCACTATATGTGGCTGAAACTGAGTTAGTATTGGTAGAGCTCCACAGTAAGTCATAAGAGCTCACGGTGACCTTGTAGTGAGGCATCCTGCTTTATAGTATCATTAGTTAACTGATAGAGTAGGAATAATATTGCAGCCTTGATAGTACAATTTAGTGTAGAAACCATAATCAGCACTGTTATACTACTACTCAATCAGTTAACTCGTGTCTCCCACATCAGAATGGGAGCTGATTGATATAGTTCTGAAAAAATGAGAAAAATGGAGCAGTGTGCCTCCCAAACATTGAAAAAGAGAGAAAATCTTCTTTCCTCTACTAAGGAGAAATAGCCAATTTGTTGCGATTGTGTTTGGGGATGGAATATGGTGTGTATGCATGAAGAAACCGAAGGAAAGCTAAATCAAAGAAACATTTAGCAGTTTTGAAAGTAGCTGAATTCATGGTCAGTATCTCTTTTTTCTGAGTGACAGTTTCATGAGTTGTCCCTGTTGACAGTGGATGTTAAATATGGGTTCTGCACTTCCTCCTTTCCATCATTCTCCAATCAGTCAGTGTTGAAAATGGGTTCATTGCTAGCATAGATGGGTGGGGAAGAAGAGGAACAAATAGCTGACACCCAGCTAATGAGTAACTTTCCTAGTGTTAGATACTCTTGGACATCAAATTATGTAGTACCAGCAAAGATCCTAATTTGCTAGTCTGTTTTTTGTATTGTGCTTATCACCTTAGTATCCTAATATAAAATGAAAAGTAACCTATGTTAAAGCAGTTTCTATTTTTTTTTTTTTTTTTCCTCTTTCAGTTAGGGTACGTAAGCAGCGTGACAGCAGGTGGGGATGACTGTTTGGCCTTGGTGGACAGAAACATTATGGGATATATTGCAAGCTTGCATGAGTTGGCTTCTACAGAGAGAAGGTTCTATTGCAAACTGAGTGAGATCAAATCTCAGGTCCTCAGACCCCTTCTAGGTTTAGGTAAGGTACAATCATTGATTGAAGAAATTATCTTTATTTCCCACAATAAAATTGTGTGTGTATGTATGTCTGAAGGAATTGCATGGATTGTGGACCACAATTGGTCTGAAGACATTCACTAGGTGATAGTATTCTCTGAAATCAAAAATTCTAATAGCAGACTTGCCTGGATTAATTCCCATTATTAATATACCTGTTACTGTTCTTTTGGAAACACACATATCTTGCTTTCTTGTTTCTACAGATAACTTAGGCGCTGCAACTACAGTCCAGCAGTTGCAGAATATGGCAAGCAGGTTCAGCAAGCTGTGTTATCTGATTGGTCAACATGGAGCCTCTCTGAGTAGTTTTCTTCATGGGATAAAGGAGGCAAAGACCTTGGCCATCCTGAAGCATTCTAATCTCTTCTTGGACTGTTATACAGAGTAAGTATTAAAATCAGTCTTGTACTGAGTGTCTGCAGGTTTATTTTGTAGAGAAGAATGTCTATCTCTAATCAGAGAAGAATAGATCATAGGGAGACTGGCATAAGGAAACCTCAGTTGTGCCACTGTAGTATTTTAAGCATAGATAAACCCTCATTGCAAATTATTTGAATAAGATTTTTTTTTTTAAGGGGCCCTCCATGTGTTAAACTACAGATTTCAACTCCTTTGTCTATACAGTGGCCTAAATGTATTTGATTCTATGGAAAAAAAAGAAAAATGTAGTGGTTCACTTCTTCACATTTGATTGACTGCTGCAATTATATCTGTAGGAAATAATATTGCAAAAAAGTTTATACAGAACAATTTATCTCTGGCATCAATATAATATGAATACTTTTAATCTGGTAAGACCCTTTATAGTAATGTGTACTGTTGTTGTGTGTGTTTTTTTTTTTGTTTGTTTTTTTTTTGTTTTTTTTTTTTTAAAAAAAAAGATTATTCAGTCTCAAAGAGGTTATTAAAGAGATTTTTTTAAGTTTCCTGGTACAGGAGTACTTAAACATGTACACACATTTGATAACTGCTTACGAACTTATACCCAAAAGCTGGAGCCATTTTAGTTTCTAGAATTATTAAGTATCCTAGCCTTCTCCCCCCCCCCCCCCCCCAGGCACTAGTCGCCATGGTGTCAGCCATATAACTATTAGAGATAGCACTAAGTATGCAATCTTCTGTGTTTTCACTGAACGTTCCATTAGTTGAACTCTTGAAAGCAAGAGATGTGAAATAAGAACTATATTTAATTATTAAAGGTCCCCATCTGGCAAGTGACTATACTGGGGTCTCTCCTCAGAATGCCTTTTGAAGACCATTGGTCTTCACATTTGTGCAGATGGCTGCCCATGCAGAATTTCTGCTATTTTGTGGCACTGCAGTCTGCTGTTGCACCTTAACTTGTGCATTTTAAAAGTGAGGACCGCTTCAGCCTGAAGTTCTAACTGCACAGTGATTGTAATATTTAAATAGGGGAATGTGAATCCGCATCAGAAATGAATTGGAGGCTTGCAACACCACATACATTTTAAAGTGAGTGGTTCAATTGAATTTAGTATTTGATATTTCATTTCCAAGGGGATTGATATTATAACCCACCACAGCTGACATCCTTTTTGGGCTCTTTGCCAAGATTACCAAAAATCTTGGGCACAAAATGTGCCCTGTTTTCAGCCAGAGAGGTTGCCCTGTTACAGGTGATTATTGGAGCTTGTATGACAGCTGCCTGTATTGTACCTGTTTGTGGCTGAACTTCAGTCACCAGGCTAGTCAGTGTATCACCTTTCATAAGTATGAGTCACACAAATAAATTAATATATTTTAAAACAAAGTAGTTGGAATAACAAGTTTTCTTTCCCTCTCGATGTCTGAGAAGACAATTTTCATGTTTCTGTCTGCAACAGTGAATTACACTTGGTTTCTCTTAATGAGCTGAACTGACAATACCAGCAGATATTTTTTGCTTAGCAAAAAAACCATAACACACACACACAACCCAAAATCCCGTCACGCATAAGTACATCCCAAGAGTTATTCAGCAATATCCATCTTCCCACCATCTCTGCTCCATCTGTTCCAGATATGACTTTTCCTGTGACTTGGTTTCCAGAGCTGGTTCTTACAATTAGGGTATGTCTTCACTACCTGCCGGATTGGCGGGTAGCAATCGATCTTTTGGCGACCGATTTATCGCGTCTTGTTAAGCGATAAATTGATCGCCATCGGAGCCCCTGTCGACTCCAGAACTCCAGCTCAGCACAAGCTGGAGTCGACGGGGGAGCGTGCTGCCATCCGCCTCCGCCATGAGGACAGCAGGTAAGTCGGCCAAAGATATACAAAACTTCAGCTACGTGAATAACGTAGCTGAAGTTACGTATCTTTGGTCAATCCCTCCCCCTACTGTAGACCAGCCCTAAGTTAGGTCTGATGTAGTTGGTGCTTCCCACGTTAAGGGGGTGCTGCTTCTGGTAGGGTGGGTTTTCTGGGTTTCTCTCCCTTGTTTTTTCTTATTATTGGGGATCTCTGCATATTCTTTCTTTAGTCTCTTGTTTTTCTTCTTCTATCTACTGCTGCTTTTTCTCACTGCTGTTTTTCTCTTCAGCTTCTTAATGCTTTCCTTCATCTCCTCTGCATATTTCTTCATCCATTCTACTCTCTATAGGTTCTTATACTTCATTTGTCATGATCACATCTGAATGCCTTATAGTAATGCGTTAAGCAATATGATAGTATCTGTCATGTGTTCTGTCAACTTCTCTCCAGTTGGAGAAGTGTGCAGTGGAGTGGTTTTTGGGGGGATTTTATTTTTCAATCTTTTTTTAAAATCTGTAAATGTGTTGCTATATATTCATGTTGGAAAAAGACAAAGCCAAAGGCATGTGCCTTGCACTTAGAGCAGATGTGGTGAAGTTTGTGATTGTTCTTTGTTTCAATGGGAAAGCTCTCTCCTATGGCTCCAGATGCTGCTGAACTTGCTACTTCCCAGCCAGTCTCTCTCTGCTGCCTTCTTAAAGACGTTTTCTGTCTTTTCCTATAGTGAGTCTTTAAATCTAGATGTTAAACTGTAAAGTGCTGTTCTGTAGAGACTATTTTCTTCCCTTCCCGCTGCAATGTTTATAGAGTTTGATGCCACTGGCTGTTGCGGTGGAAACACTGAATCTGAACTGATATGTTGAGTGGAAGAACTAATGTTAACATCTCTGAAAGAGTATTGATTTGTGATCTCTTCCCCCTCCCCCCCAAGTCCACAGATTCAATTTCTGATCTGAGGTTTGAAAGAGACGGTAAACCCTTGTCATCTCTGATTGTTATCACTACTGGCAGTGCTGCAGTATACTTTTGCCATTATAGGAATGGCAAAGAAGGGCTAACTGTTACCAAGCAGATTGAGGGTTAAGGACCAATTATTCTTCAGTTTTTTTGCTGGTTTAAACTAAAAAGTTAAAGTTGTTTTCCTTCAGGATCAAAAATGTGAAATTTTGTATTCCTTTGCATTCAGCACTTCATGGTATCACTGAGGCCAAGTGGGCATGCCCAAGTAATGCCAAAAGATTAATTGAACAAACAAAAGTTCTTGGGTGAAAAATGGAAATCATGTTCTCTCTTCTGAAGATCAGTACTGCTTAACAAAAGCCCCTTGTGGCATGCACAAAAGTTAAGTGCAAAACCAGTTTTCCAATAAAGAAAAGCTCAAACCAACACTGCTGGAAATATCCTATACATATACTGATTTTTATTTGGCTTGGTTTGCTGCCAGTTGGCTGTATTAAATACTATGGCCAAGAGAATCCTTTTGATCAGGTTGTAGAAGACCTGTCCAAAAGCACTCCGGAGGAATGTTTATTTAAATTTCTGGTCGAGTGTGTGGTTGAAATGGCAAGAAAGAGATCCTATCCTTTTTTAATAGAAGAAGAAATTAAACCAGCCCATTGTATAGGACCAGATAGCCATTTCATGAATACACAGACATTGGGAAATCCAAATGCTAAAGTTTCTGTAGCAAAGTAACAGAGCTACATTGTACTAATAGCTAAATTGATACTTTGGAATGCAATGTACCTGGTGTTGAATGTGGCTGAGTTAATAGTTCTGTTAAGGAAACCTTGACCTTGGAGCTGCATTATGGTTGAGAATGTAAATGTGCAAGTGTAGCCTTTTCAATTCGTGTGTGTGTATATTTGTATATAATGTGTGTTAATTGGTATATTTAAAAAAAATACCTAAAAGCATCTTACGAGTGCTTTTGTAATAAAGTAGGTACTAAAAATCTCCTATTAATTGGTAAAAATGCTGAGAGAGAGAGGAATTCACTGCCCTTCTTCCCAGAGATTTCAGAAGGTGGCTTTTAATTTGAAAATGAGGTTTGTTTTTTCTTTTCTGTTCTAGGTATTGTACATCTGTAACAAACTTTATGGTGATGGGAGGATTCATGCTTCTTGCAAAGCCAGCAATGTAAGTAAATCTCTTTTTTTTTCTAGTGTTTATTTTCTTAATCAGAAAGCCTTACTTTGCTGTGTAACATGCAGATTGATGTGGTTTTTTTTGTTTTTTTTTCTGGCTTATCTCACATCATGTCTTAGGACTTTTTGGTACCATTTATTTCTTTCCCATCAGGTGAAGAGAAATTGCACTATACCTGACCTCAGCTATGATCTATTGTCCCTTTTATAAATAGTGGTGAAGATATTTAGCTAGGTCTGCGTTCTTGAAGGTGGAGAAAGAAAGAGTAAACAAAAGTTGATTGACATTATTTTAAATAGAAGTGACAGAGTCCTGTGGCACCTTAAAGACTAACTAAAGTATTAGAGCATAAGCTTTTGTGGGCTAATACCCACTTTGTCGGATGCATCTGACGAAGTGGGTATTAGCCCACGAAAGCTTATGCTCTGATACTTTAGTCTTTAAGGTGCCACAGGACTCTGTCACTTCTGCAATTCTAGACTAACATGGCTACTTCTCTGATTCTATTATTTTAAATAGATTTGTCAGCTCATGAAAGCTTAGCTGAAGGCTAACCCTTTATCACCCCTTCACAATACCTATAAATATGATCCTTATATACCTTACTCCCAAGTACATCCATGGCAGCTAACTTTCTTCAGGAGCTAACAAGGTTAAATAATACTCCTCACTTATCTTCATTGGGAATTTGCAGTATTTAATTGTACAGCATTTTGAGGCAACTCTTCAAGAATATTATTCTTTCAATCTTGTCAAGGAGAATGCTGTCCCTTAGGTGAGTGGAATTCTTCTTTTGACCGGAAGGAAGAGTAATTTTACTTCTACTCTCCATAGTGCTGGTCCTCTCAAACTGTTCTGCATGTCACTGACATCTAGTGTTTATTGTTTAAAATGATGGTTATCAGTTTTATGATGATTCAAAATAACAGTTCATCTCTGTCAATGCAGAATTAACAACCTAATACATCTTTTGGCTCTCTTCGTTCTTTGGAGAATCGGTTGCAATTTGGGGGTTGTAAGTTGGTGTCTAAGAAGTTGCAGTCTTGCAAAAGTTTGCCACAATTCTTCCATTGATACAGGAGTGATTCAGTTGGTTCACCATCCTCTGGTGTACAAGGCACTCCATAAACCATGTCTATATTACCTCCTTTTAAAGTGTCCTAGGAGCCAATGCAAAAAAAATTCTAGAGTGCATCTGAGGACCATCTGTGCCTTGCTAAATGTGAAATCTTTCAATGGAAAAAGGTTCAGAACCATTTACCTATGTATTGATCAGTTGTGGGGTGTGTGTTTTTGTGGTGGTGTGTGTGTTTTTTTGTTTTTTTGTTTTTTTAAATGGTGAAGTGTTGCAACCTCTAAATTCAAATTCCCAGTACCAGCAACATTTCTGGGACAAACTGTGGATCCACAGATAATTTCAGATGCTGGAGCTATTCAGCATACTAAATTCTTCATATCCAGTGTCACTGCCAGTAGTGACAGCTTTTAATACTGACACCAAAGTCTCATTAAATATCTAACACTACTTTAGGTTCTGAAACTTCAGGGAGGAAATGTTTTTAGAAATTTGGTCTGTTTCTTGTAACAAAAAACAAGGAGGTTTCTTTGCAGATAATTGTCTTTAGGATGAATCATTCATTCTGTGAGAGCTTTTCAGCAGGATAGTCTGTCAATGGTTAATGGCAGCTGATCTCCTATAGATATGTCCCAATGTGGACATTTTAGTAGTCAAACCTTATGTTTTTTTTTGTTTTTTTTTAAAAAAAACAAAACCCAAAAATGTCAAAATATAAGTTTCACCAGGAGTCTTAATTTGTTGGCAGACTCTTGAGTATTTCCTCCGAGACAGTGGGCAAGACCTGTGCGCATGAGGACTCCTTTATTACTTGATACTGCTACAGAGCCTTTCCTGTGAGGACCTCAAAGCACTTTAAAAATGCAAACTATCCAGATGGTTAGTCTTTTGTGTCCTAAGAAAAGCAGTCTTATCTCCAGAGAAGGCTCTTTTTTCCCTTATGCTTGTTGAACAAAAGACTCATAAATTTCATGGGCAGAACTAGGCAAGGTGTATTTATTTGATATTTGTGAGGCAGCATCTTGCTGATCATGTAGAACTCTTAGGTGTCCTGCTGTGCAAGTCTCCAAGCTGGTTCTTTGTTCTGTTGCTTGCCTTTTCAGCTTGCTTAAGCATCACAGAATTCCCTGTTCAAATAGCTTCTCTCTGAATAACTGTGTGGGTGAGATGACAACACAAACACACACAGAGATGTGTTGAAAGAAAGGAGAAGTGGGGTTGATTTGTGTGTCTGTGTGAGAGAAGAAATCCTGTTCTTGTTCCCAAACGTAGAATTCTCATAATTAATTTAGTTCAGGTAAGAGGATGGAAATAATCCTCCATTTAGGAAATCAGAGTGAGGATTGACTAGATTCCCTGTGTATTTTTGAGGCAGGATATGATTTTTCTAGCTGCGGGAAAAGGCTGTTGCCCACCAATGTTGTTCAATGAAGTTGAATAGAATACACAAATGTGTTCAGGGAGTTACATTGGAGCAAAGATCGAGACTTTTTCATTGCACTTTCTTACGCAAATCACTTTTTTCAGTGTTAGAGATGCTTTAGTTTAACAAGTGGCATGGAAACCCATTCTCTATATATAATTTTCATCTCACTAGCTGGAGACCTAGTTTCTTTCTTAGAGTAATTCTTCCTTCAGTAAATCTGCTCATAGGTGCATAGTCACTAAATGACCTGATGTCAGCAAACAAGTCCAATGCTGAAGTTAGCATAGAGCTATGTTATAACTAAATCTCCTTATTCCATAGTGGGACTGGATCCTGTGTACTGTTCATTTTGATCTTTTTAATCTCCGCTGGTTAGATATAACCCCATAAGAGGAGCTCTGTACTAGTACTGCAAAGGTGTTAAGGTTTTGTTATGTCATTCTTTCTTTTGCTTTTAGTGACTTTTTAGGTAAAAACCAGGAGTTGTTACAAGATCTGGCTGAAATGAAGGAGGAAAACATACAGTTGGTCGAAGTGTTAAATACCCTGTTTTTCCTGCCAGTCAGACGACTTCATAACTATGCTAGAGTTTTGCTAAAGCTTGCTACGTGTTTTGAAGTGGTAAGATCTCTTGTCATGTATGAAACTTAACTGGTAGGAGATTTTGGGGCGGGGAGGAAGGGATTGCTTTATTCTTTCGTTACACAGTGGTATCACCAAAACATGAAATCACTGAACTAATACTTGTAATAAGGCTATACTAAAACAATTTGATTAAAGCCCTTATCTCTTTAGGTTTATTAGTAAGCTTGGCAGAATTCAGTTGTCATCATTGTCAGTACACATTGATTTCAGCTGACATGCTGAAACTGATTTAAAAAAAATATTGATTGGTAACAGTTGGCAGGTGTGCAGCTTCTCTCCCTCCCACTCCCAACTTGTGCCTGTAGGGACTGAGTGTAAGTGGCCTTATCACCATGCATGGAGCCCTCTGTGGCCCTGCTATCATGGCCCTGTTCCCTTGTGCCTGTGACAGCAAGGAGATGAGCCCTGGGATATGGGGGAGGCCGTCCTATTTTCTAAAGGTCTGTCCCCGGTCAGAAGCAGTTTAGCAATGGGGTAGCCTTCTCCATTGTCAGGGGCTTATCGTCGTTACGTCCTTCGTTGAGGGTCAGTGCTCTGCCAGGTCAGCACCACAGCCTTCCCCATTCCTCCAAGGATCGTGTGTCACTGGCCACACAGGGAGACCTCTGCTGTCACAGAGGGCCTGAGGACAGAGCCACTCAGCAGCAGGGTGGCCTCCCCTGCGGTCAGGGGCTCATAACTATTAACCCATTGTGGTTTGTATGCGTCCTTTGAAATGGTGTCTCATAGAGCCACTTATTTTTGTTTGTTATCCTTTTAGACATCTCCAGAATACCAGAAACTACAAGATTCCAGTTCTTGCTATGAGACTCTTGCTGTCCATCTCAATAGGAAAAGGAAGGAAGCAGAATACACACTGAGCTTCTGGAAGACCTTTCCCGGGAAAATGACGGTATGATGACAGCTAAGTCACTATTACCACTAGCATCCCACTGCATGTTTGTATAGGCCTGACTCTGAAGTCACTACTTTTCTCTCCCTACATTTCCCTGCTTTATGATGTTGTTGTTCTACTTAAGCCTCTCTAATTTTTGGAAGTTTTAACTCAATATCTCAATTTGGCCCTTCTTGTAAACAATAATCATAATGCAAACTGCACTGAAATTCAGACACTATCAAGCACATTTAATCGTATTTTTTATTTTAATTTTTTTAAAATCTTAATTGTAGGATTCCTTGAGGAGACCAGAACGTCGGTTAATCTGTGAAAGCAGTAATCGGGGGTTGTCCCTACAGCATGCCGGAAGATTCTCCGTGAACTGGTTCATCCTCTTTAATGATGCTCTGGTCCACGCTCAGGTGAGCCAACTTCTATAATTCTCGGAACTGAACTATTTTCACCCCAGCTGGTTGAAAGCATGTGACAATTTTTCCATATGGGAAGTCTGTCACTCTTAATCTAGTCTTTTTATTGTGTCTCACGATGGTGTTGAGACACTGAAAGTGAAAAGTGTTGCCTGTTTCCAAAGAGTTGAAATAACCTGCATGCCAAACAAAAAAAAATAGTCATACATCAGGGTCTTCATTATGGCTTTGGAGCTGGCACTTGTAGGAACAATTAGCTTTCAGGGCACAAGTCTCATGCCCATTCTCAGCTGTGGGGAGACAAAACTACCAGGGAAGATGCATCATATGGAATTTGGTGTGGGACAAGTGTGTGTATGAGCAATTTATTTTTGGTTTTCCCCCTTCCTTCCTCCTGGTACAGTTCTCAACACACCATATTTTCCCCCTTTCCACGCTGTGGGTGGAGGCTCTTTCAGAAGAAGCTGGTAATGTGTGAGTATGCCTCTGTAACTAAGGTTCATTATTTTATTGCTGAAATAGTCAGATGCTCCTAAATAATAATAATAAAATAATTTTGCAAGCATTTGGACTAAGTCTTGTAAACCAGGCATAGTATGGAATGTGTCTTTGGTCCATATATTCTAATCCATTTCAAAATTCCTTTTGTATTTCACTGTGCTCAGTTAAAATAGGATTCTGCTATATTTTTGTTTGATACTTGTATATCACATGAGTGCATGAATAATTGGGATGATGAGGAAGAGTGCAAAAAGGAGCCATTTCTGAGGCTGCTTGTGTTACTGTTAGCTTTAATTGCTAATTTAAAAGAAAAGTGACACTCACTCTAACGCTCATTTTTAAAAAAGGCTAGCCTATCCCTCCTTTGGTATGAAGTCTAGATTATTTTTCCATGCTGAAAATTTCACCAGCTAGTGAAAGGTCTTTTTGGTTGGTTTTATCCTTATTTTCACTTAGGAATGGTTTGAAGATTACTACACCAGAGGAACATTTTGTTCTTCTTTCATCAACACCGCAGGAAAAGGTAGGCAGATGCAGAGCTTCTTAATTACCTCTGGTGATGCTAGAGAGACAAGGTAGGTAAGCTAATATCTTTTATTGGAGCAACTTAGACTGGTGAGCGAGACAAGCTTTTAAGCTATACAGAGTTCTTCAGATCTGGGAAACCTACTCATTGTTACAGCTACATGGAAGATTGAACAGATAGTTTAGCACACATTCTACAGGACCACTCAAGGTAGAGTGGATTGTTAACATCTCTGTAGTAATAGGACAGAAATGGAGGAGGGTGGCAGTAATAGCACTTAGATTTATTGTAGTAACACATAAATCCAGTGACTTAAGACCAAGAATGTTTGTATCTAGCAAAGTTATGAATTTAAACTCGCAGGATTGTGTTTTTTAAAGTGTTGTGCAAGTTTCCTTTGAGGATGAGCACTGAGAGGTCAGATATAGAGTGAACGTTTTGTGAAGTGTTCACGCACAGGTGATATGGTGTTCTTTATCTTGTATTGTTTTCCCCTGTGAGTTCATTGACCATTGTAGTGATTGTCTGGTTTCACCCACATGGGTATTTAGTGCACTGGGTGAGTACCACATTTTGTGACAGAAATATGTAGATCCTAGATTTTGAAAAGTGGTGGTGTAACAGTGGAGATATGTCTGCAGGTTTTGCATCTGTTTTTCTGGCAGGGTCTGGTACAGCTTTGAGTAAATGTATCCTGGTCTGTTGGTAGCTTGCTTCTGATGAGCTTGAGGAGGGGGTGTAAAAGCCAGAAGTGGGGGGTGTTCAGGAAAGATTTCTTTCAGGATGGGGTCCCAGTTGAGTTTGGTTTGTAGTTTGGTACCCCATACAGGTTTCAGTGTGGGATGGTAGGTGAGGGATGGTAGGTGACAACTAGGGGTGTGCAGTCTGAGGGGATTTTATTTCGGTGTTAAAGCAGGTTCTGTCAGCGCATTTGGGTGATCTGTTCCATGACGTGATCTACTTCTCTGGTGGACCATCCTTTTCTAGGTTTATTTGTCTAGAAATTCTTCAAGGTGGCCCATGAAGAGGTTGGCATATTGGGGAGTTGTCCTAGTACCCATGGCTATTCCCAGGTTTGGACAAAGTATGTGCTGTTGAATGTAAAATTGTTCTGGGCAAGGATGAAATGGCTGAGTTTGTGTTTGGCACTGGATATCTGAGCGTTGTCCATGGTCTTGTAAATATTTTATGCAGGCAACTATGTTGTCACTCTGAGGGTTGTTGGTGTAAAGGGAACAACATCCATGGTGGCAAGAATGGCGGTTAATGTTTTGGAGTTTGTGGAGGAAGTTGGTTTGCGTCCTGAAGGAAGCAGCCCTTTTGTATGGTAAGTGCTCTGAGGATGGTTTCTGTAAGGCCCGATATTCCATCAGTGAGAATGCTATGGCCAAATTTGATGCGTCTGCTTGGCTTCCCTTGTCTATGTATCTTAGGAAGCATGTAGAAGGTCCATGGAGTGTATTTTTTGGGGATGAGTTTTATAGAGTTTCTCTTGGAGTTTTTTGGGGAAGGCTTTGATTATCTCCTTAAATCCCTGAGAAAATTGTGGTGTGAGGGTCATCTTTTTAGTTCTTTATAGTAGATGGTGTCAGAGTGTTGTCAGCTGGCCTCATTCACATGGTCATAGTGGCTGAGGACTATGCTAGCGCCCCCTCTTTCTGCTGGTTTGAGCACTATATGGTGGTTAGACTTCAGGGAACTGCATAGCTGTCGTCTTGGCAATGGAGAGATTGTGGTGGATGTGATGTATGTTAAGAATTTCTCACTCTTCCCTTCCCCTAGCAATCCATGTAATGATCAAGAGTGTGGTTTTGTCCGGTCTGTGCTGTCCAGTCAGATAATTCTTTTCATATGATTGTCAATGGGGATATAATTGTGAGTGGTGTTGTCATAGTTGTGAAAGAATTCTTTGAGGCAGAATCACTGGAATAATTCTTCTGGTTCTCCACCTGTTAGTAAGGTATCAGGTTCCGTGGAGGGGTATAAGTTCAGTCCCTTAGACTAAAGATAATTCAGCTCCTGGTAGGGGAAGTCTGAAGTTTGATCATGTGCCATATAGTGTCCAAGTGGTGGGTACTGGTGTCATGTTTTTTTTCCAGGAGGTGGTAGTCTGTTGTAGTGTTGTTGTGTTTTTTGTTTTTCTGTTTGATTGGCTGTCATGAGATATAGATATTGTTTTGGATTTCCTGTTTGTTTTTTTTTCTTTCTCTCTGCTGCTTTGTCCACAGAGTGTGAGTGTGTAGTGATACTAAGCATCTATTTATAATGGGGAGATTGCGGGGGAGAAAATAGAGGTGTCTTTTCTCACAATAGTGTGACAAGGTATCGCATGTGAACAGTATTCATCCAAGGACCTAAAAAATCATATTTTTACCTACGTTTGTCCTGCAGTAATATCTGTGTAAAGTGAGATGAATTGCGAAAGACAATGGATTACTAATAAACTCTTCTATTAAACTATTTCAGACAAAGTGGCTCAGGGCTATAAGCCAAGCTGTGGATCAGGCCCTAAGGGGGACATCTGACTCACCACCTTATGGAAGTGGTGGGAGTATTCAGAGACAGGAGCCTCCTATTTCACGTAGTGCGAAATACACCTTTTACAAGGACCCTCGGCTTAAAGATGCCACTTATGATGGGCGATGGCTTTCTGGGAAACCCCATGGCAGGTAAAAGCATTCAAACTCAACATTTAAATGGGATGGGAAGAGGTAGTTTGGTTGCTATGCAAAATAGTCATTGTTTTGCTTGCATAAAACATGAAATACTAGTGGAACTGGCTTAATTGTTGTGGGTATATGTGTTCCAGAGGGATCCTAAAATGGGCTGATGGAAGGATGTATTCTGGGATGTTCCGAAATGGCCTGGAAGATGGGTAAGAGCAGAATTCAATACCCTCTGAGCTAGAGAACAGAAAAAGTGTTCATTGTAGATGGTGGTCTCTCTCTAGGTAAAGGGTATGTGTGTACAAGACAAAGACCAAGTGGAGGAAGGGATGGTGAGAGATGGAGAAGTGAGTCTATGATAACTTCCCTTAAAGAAGGAATCTGACTGCAAAAATCAGTCAACTTTCTTATCTTTTCTTATCAGTTAGGCCTGTTGTATCTGAAGACTTTTTTAAAATGATTCAGCTTCATTATTTTTATTTACTTTTTCAAAAGGTGTATAATGCCTTTATTTAAGTTAGGGTTGCACCATCATTTTGATTAGTGTATTAAATTCTGATCACTTCATCTCCAAAAAGACTAGAAACAGAAAAAACCTGGAGAAAGGCAACAGAACTATAAAGGCAAAGGATTTCATAAAGAGAAGCCTGGAGGTTAGGGCTGCTTTTAAGAGAGCTGATGAACAAGAAAGGGTACATGATAGTGATATGTAAAATGAATAGTATAGAGAAGGAAAAAATAGATAGGCGTTCCCATCTCATAATAAAAGATAAAGGAGCTATCCAATAAAACTGAAAAGCAGCATTTAAAATTGATAAAAGGGAATAACTTTGTGTACAACCTATAGTTTAACCCATGGAATTTACTTCTACATTATATCATTGAAACCAAGAGCTTAATAGAATTCAAAAGAGGAATAGACATTTTATATGGGTAATGAGAACTGTGGTTATTAGATCCTTATAAGGAATATATGGTTACATGAAGGACTTCAGCCTAGAAATTGCAGCAGGACATCCTAATGTATGTAATTGAACCTGTAGGGGCTGGAGGATTGAATGTTTACAGCCTGCAGGCAACTTCCTAAACTCTCTAGCTCGGCTGCCAGGATATAACAGATCTAAGAGCCCAAACTGGCCATTTGGTCATTCGCAACCAACAGTATCTCAAGAATACTCATTTAAAAAAAAAAAAAAAAATCAGGTCAAAAACATTAAGCTGTAGTTAAGATTAGAAATACTAATTTTGTAATTAAACACCACTACACATATTTGGGAGTATGCAGCTTATGTGGTCAGTGTTGAATACTTTGCTGTCCATTACTTGCTGTCTGAACCTTCTACCCAACCACAAGCCATTCTGGAAAGACAGCAGCACCAACATCTTGAGCCTCTGGCACTTCATAAGCACATTAAAGACCTGTGCAACCTTCCCCGTCTAGGTAGACACATGCCAATCCTTTTATTCTTTCCAATATTCTCAGTGGTTATAAATATTTAAGTCCAAAGCCAAAATGTGTGTGACTGACCCATAGAGCCATAAAGAGATTTAAGAATGTAGCTTGCAATAATATTGAAGATAAATCTATCTGTTTTACCTGAGCAGTGCACAGGAGATGGAGACACGTAGGTCGTCTTACCCCAGTCGGGAAGATGAGACCTAAGTTACGCTACTCCAGGGACGTAAATAACGTAGCTGGAGTTGATGTAGCTTAGGTCGACTTACCCCAGTGTCTTCACTACACTGCATCAATGGGGGGAGACATTCTCTGGTGGACTTCTTTACTCTTCTCTGAGAGGTGTAGTACCGGGGTTGACTGGAGAGCACTCTGCCATCAATTCAGCAGGTTTTTCACTAGACCGACTAAATCGACCCCTGCTGCATCAATTGCAGCAGCATCACTCTCTCCCCAGTCTTCCTGTCGTGAAGACCAGCTCTTAAGATCTGAAATAAGAGAGAGTCTTTTGAGGCCTTCCTGCCCAACCAGTGACTTGAATTTCCATAGCTTTGCTAAAGGGTTGAAAATTGTTGCGTTGCAGGGTTCCACTGTGGAGCACAGAAAGCCCAAGCAGTGATGTAGGAAAGGAAGGCTTACTATAGGCCAGAACTCTGTGTGGAAAATAGTACACAGTATTTAAAAAAAACAAAAAAAAACCCCTAGTGATTTACAACTACTTCCTTTTCTTCAGTACAAAAATCTATTTCTAACTGTTGGAGCGAGAGACAGAGCCACCCAGTGTAGTCTAATGTTGAAATATGTTGATTTTGGTTCTATGCCTGCTTTTGTAAATAACTGAATTTGAATTTGTCTATTTTATTTGTATCATGGCTGCTCACGTTTAATCTTCATGCATTGGCAGGTATGGTGAATACAAAATAGCAAACAAAGCGTTGAGCAAGGATGACCATTATGTGGGGTACTGGAAAGAAGGCAGAATGTGTGGACAAGGAGTCTACAGGTAATGCCTTCTTTCATTACGATAATCTGTGCTCTTGCAATAGTAAATCTGTGGTCCAACGAGGAACAAATCAAGTGCAGTTTTCAGTAGCAGTTTTTCCTTTAGTTGGTTCACTGGAACTCTGTTTCCTTTCCAGAAGGGAGGACTAATGTTTCAGGTCTCAACATTAGCATTCCTATTGCTATTTTCGTATTTCCAAACTCCTGACTGCAGTTACTATGCCTTAATTTCAATATTTCTTGGCAGATTTCTTATTGTACATGTCCACACACACTCTGATAGTTGTAACACTGTCTGTTTTAATGTTGCTTCCTCCTTTCAACCTACACGTTTTCTCTTGAAATTCATCATGACAAATGTCTCACTTGAAAAAGGTTTTTAACATTACTGTAGTGACCCATAAGCAGCAACCCTTTTTTATTCACCTCCTAAATGTATTTGTTAATCTGATTCCAGAATTGGGCTTGGGTTTAGTGCAGTCTCTGAAGGAAAACGGAAAAATTCAGTATCTATTCCTGAAAACCTTGGGATTAAAGCGTACAGATCATAAGAACCTTAGTCATTCTCTTCGTCATTACAGCTATGCCACTGGTGAGGTGTATGAAGGATGTTTTCAGGATAACATGCGTCATGGACATGGCCTCCTGCGCAGTGGCAAACTGACATCTTCCTCTCCCAGTATGTTCATTGGCCGGTGGGTGATGGATAAGAAGACTGGATATGGCGTCTTCGATGATATCACAAGGTAATGTGTTGATAGCAGGAATCCTAAACTTTTAATCTGACCCAAAATTACATAAACTTGTGGGAAGAGAGTTGAGTAGATATCTTTGTTTTCAGTTTCTGCAATTGGACTTCAGTCCATTTTAGGCTTTTGGAGCTAATGGGGAGGATTTGGAGCTCAAAGAATAGGTTCCATTCCACTGCTTCTGTTTGAAATAAGATTTTTACATACTCTCCATCACAATTCTGCCTGAAGTGTGGCACTGACTGTCATAGCTTCTTCAGTACCATCCATACCCCTGCATACTTTGCAGATGGCATATATAGTATTCTCTCGTCCCACCAACCAGAAGCCTGAGTTGCCCATTGTTTAGGGTAAAGATTTAGGAACTAGGTGATCTTGGATTCTAATCCAGGTAAATCTACTGATTCACTCTGGCAGCTGGAGGCAAATTACTTCATCTCCTCGTGAATGAGCAAAATGAAAAGATGAGGTAACTAGCAGGAGTGCACTAAAACCCTGATTGTCTGAGCAGTGCTATGTAAAAAGGAGCCACCTGTACAAAACACCTGAAGTCCTCTCTGCCAAGGTCTCCTTTCTCCAAGCTAAGAGCTTTTAAGGGAGCTAAGGTGGCTGGTCCCAGTTCAGAGGTGAAAGCCTGTCTGAGGTAGAAGAGTGAAAAGTCCATGACCAGGGTTTGGGTTTTTGATGAGAGGGAGAACTGTTCTGGCTTCTGTAGTTTATTCCTAACATCAGTTTCACATATGATCCTGATCACAATATTCTTTAGACTTCCATAATATTTAACCACATATTGGGCCTGCCATTCTTGCTGTTGAAATACTCTTCACTTGCAGGTTCAGTTCTGGCTTTATGAAAAGCTAGGAATATTGGAGGAGACTTCAGAAAGTAGCTTTCACTGCCACCTCTGAGGATAAATTAAAGTCAGAAGCATTGTGGAATTTATATTTCTTTAACTTAAATAACATTGGTTTTTGGGTAGGAGGATTTCTTTCAGTATGTTTCTTCAAGGCACTGTGAATAAGGAATAGACTGCTTTCATCTGTTAGTGTCTCACTGTGCAGTGATAGTGACTTTGAGCAAAGCCTGGAATTTACTTCTCCCGTTCTCCATCCCAGAAGCTTAGCCTGCTGCTTCTGCTTCTCAATAAGTCCCAGCCAGACAGGAGTGGCTAAAACCATGAATCAAACCAGCATCTCCCACAAGGCCATGGTACCAGGTGGCAAGCAGCTTTTTTTGGGGGGGGATAAACACGTTATTGAGCTTCCTCTCTATCGTGGGTGTGTATTCTTGAGTGCCAAAGCAAAATATTCCATAGGCAAAAGTACATTAATTTAGTCAGTCATTGGTCTTGTGTGTGTTGAAGTCATTTGTAAGTTGGCTTCACTTACTAATTGAAGACACTGAAATGCATAAAACCATATGCCTTTTCAGGACACTTAGAAAATGAAGAGAGTGTTAGATCTACTTCCAATTAAATTCATACAGTCTAAGCTGATCCCTTTGATTTGAAAAGGAAAGGCCCCTTTCAGTGGTCTTGAAAGATTCATATGCTCATGTGTAAGAAATAACTTGGATCCTCTAATCCAGGGGTCTCCAAACTTTTTGAGACAAGGGCCATATTAGATTTTTGAAGGGGCTTTGTGGGCTGCTACCGTGCTCCCCTCCCCGCCCCCCCATTTTTCTCCTCCGGCCACTGCCATGACCCATCCCTTTGCTCTTCCAGCCACACCACGGGGGCACTCACCCCTCCACATGGGGCATTGGCAGCAGCTCGCGGGGTGGGGGTGGGGCAGTGTTGGCTTCTCCATGTGCCTGCTCATCTTGGGATAGGGTGGCCAGATGTCCTGATTTTGTAGGGCTGGCCCAGTACAGATCCCTTGGGAACATTGTTGTTCACCTCTCTTCTGAAAACTGACTATTTATTCCTGCTTTTTTGTTTCCTGTATTTTAACCAGTTATGGATCCCTGATAGATTACTTTGCTTAAGAGTGGTTGGTGAGGGACTTTGTCAAAAGCTTTGAGTCCGAGTACACTAGATCTACTGGATCCCCATTGTCCACATGTTGGAGCAATGATTTCCCTTTACAAAAGCCATGTTGACTCTTTCCCAACATATTATGTTCATCTGTGTCTAGTAAAGAACAGTTTCAACTAATAACTAATCATAGTTTCAACTAATTTGCCTGGTACTGAGGTTAGGCTTACCAACCTGTAATTGCCAGGTTCGCCTCTGGTGCCTTTTTAAAAAAACCTGGTGTCACATTAGCTGTCTTCTAGTCATTTGCTACAGGAGCTGATTTAAGGTAGATTGCATAGCATAGATGTTAGGTCTGCAATTTCGTATTTGAGTTCCTTCAGAACTCTTGGATGAATACCATCTGGTCCTGATGACTTTACTGTTTAATTACTCAAAACCTCCTCTACTGACACCTCAATCTGGGACAATTCCTCAGATTTGTCACCTAAAAAGAATTGGCTGCAATGCAAACCTATGCAAAGAATTAATTGAGCTTCTCTGCAATGGGCTTTTCTTCAGTGCTCCTTTAGCACCTTGATCATTCAGGGACCCACCATCCCACCAATTGTTTGGCAGTTTCCTGCTTCTGATATACATAATGACTTTTTTGCTGTTCGTTTTTTAATCTTTGGCTAGTTGCTCTTCAGATTCTTTCTTGAGCTGCCTAATTATACTTCTACACTTGACTTTCCACTGTTCATGCTCTTTTTTATTTTCTTCAGTAGGATTTAACTTCCAGTTTTTAAAGGATAACTTTCTTGCCTCAACTGCTTCTTTCACTTTGTTTACCCATAATGGCACTTTTCTGATCCTCTTACTCTGTTTTTTAATATTGGGGTACACATTTAATTTGAGCCTTTATTGTGTTTTTAAAAAGTTTCTATGCAGGTAGCAGGCATTTCACTTTTGTGACTGTACCTTTTAATTTCTGTGTAATTAGCTTCCTTATTTTTGTGAATTGCTCTTTCTGAAGTTAAATGCTACTGTGGTGGGCTTTTTTGGTGGGCTTTTTCTCCATATGAGGATGTTAACTTAATTTATATTATGGTTGATATCAATTGGTTCAGCTATATTCACCTTTTGATCAGATCCTGTGCTCCGCTTAGGACTAAATTAAGAATTGTCTCTCCTCATGTGGGTTTTGGGGCTAGCTACAGTTATTCATAGTATCAAGAGGCTTCATCTCTACATCCTGTCCGAAGGTGACATGTACCCAGTCAATATGGGGATAGTTGGAAATCCCCCATTATTATGAGTTTTCTATTTATACACTCTTGAATCTCCCAGAACATCTGAAATATGAAATTTCATATTTCAAATGGAGATTATATTGCCACATTCAGTCATTTCAGAGTCTTTTTGTTAAGGTTTATGTACATTTTGCTGGTGAGAATCTTTTTTTTTTTTCATTGAAGTAATGAAACCAGATTTAAAAAACACCATACAGAGTTCAGATGTATGGCATATGACTTCCTGAACTTATGACCTCACATCTTCAATGCCAAAGTGGAGCCCAACTGAGAGCAGCTATAATAAGCACTCTTTGATTTAAAAATTAGGCTATTTTATTTAGCTATTTTTTCCTATTTCTGCAGAGGAGAAAAGTATATGGGAACATGGCAAGATGACCTCTGCCAGGGAAATGGTGTTGTGGTTACTCAGTTTGGACTGTACTATGAAGGAGCCTTTAGCAACAATAAAATGATGGTGAGTTGGACTTTAAACTGCATACTGATTTTTTTTTCCCCAGCTGTTTTTTATCCTGTCCAGCACTCTACATATCACTGTCAAAATCTAACACTTCAGTTCTGTTGTGTATTTTTAAAATAGTCTTTGTAATGACTGGTTTATATTTTACTGCAAACTCCTACAATAGCTGTCATTTTAAAAAGTCAACAGTTGCCATTGGATATAATCTGAGATATCATAGTGTATCTCTACCTATAATGCGTTCTTTTTAATCGTGGCTACTGTATATGCCATCTGTCCACAACTGCTCTGTGTTAATTACGATTTTTTTCTTTACATAGGGGATTGGGATTTTGCTTTCTGAAGATGATACAGTTTATGAAGGAGAGTTTTCGGATGACTGGACTCTTAGTGGAAAGGTTGTAATTATACTTTTATATCTTTTTGTACATTTGTTCTCTCTCCTTTGACTAATTTCTCCGTGAGATTCAGTTTAATTCCCATCTCTACTTCTTCTTTTCTTTCCTCCTATAAGGGAACCCTGACTTTGCCAAATGGAGATTATATTGAAGGTCTCTTCAGTGGAGAATGGGGATCTGGGATAAAAATCACTGGAACCTACTTCAAACCCACCTTGTATGACAGTGAGAAGGACAGACCTAAAGCATTGTGAGTTATGGGTGGGGAATCACATCTGTTCTGAGAGAGAGTAGTGCCTTTGAGTGTAACTGAAATTAATTACCAATCTCATTCAAAGATAGATAGGTAGTTAAACAAAAACATTTGATGTAGAACAATGAGTTTTGACTCTTTCTGTAGCTTTTCTAGGGTCATTCATAGCAATTCTCCGGTTGGAGAAGGGTCAGGTCATGGCATTATTGCATTGCATTGCTAAGCAGGAATTGCAGGTTCCTGAAGACAAGATGCACGATGGTGGACTTGGGGAAGCTTACTTTCCTCTCATGTTTGCTTTTTTCCTTTCTTCTCCGCAGAACACTAGCTGTGGGTGAAGGTAATGACAGCTTCAGAACACAAGTTCTATGGCTGAGTTCAGAGACTGCAGGGGAAAAGAATGGAATAGTTTATATTTGCAGGATTGTTGGTCACGGGCCTTTTGATCTGTCACTAGTTTAGTGGTGGAATCTGTGTTTATAAACAAAACAAAAAACAAAATAAAAAAACCCTTAATAGAACTAGAGCTGTGCATAGAACGTAGCTGACCAGCAACTGGAAATGTGCTGGGGGAACCCCTGGATCACAAGCCATGGTGTTTTCACACCTTGGCAATGCTAATTCTAGAAAGCATCAATAAAACTGTCGTTTGGAGGAGCAAGTGGCAGGTTGGATTAGTCTGCTGACGTGTTGTCTGCAAGATCTGTGTTTGAGTCTCATTTTTAGTTGTAATGAAGGTACATTTGATTTAATCCTTGTTCTCATTTGTCCAAAGATTCATTGGCAGAGCTGTGGATGAAATTTCACAGTATTTACTGTCACTCTGCCTGTTAAACTAGTATTCAGTTTCAGGGTCACTAAAACTCCCTCTGAAATTTCAGAGTGAGTATGTTAGAATGAGAACTATAACCCGCATGTTTTTACTTGGCTGACTTGTCACTATGCTGCTTGAATCATTCACTGGTACTTCCTTTTGACAGCACTGATATGATGCAAAGTTAAGCAGGCATCCCTGCTGAACTGAACACATGCAATCTTAGCTAGCTGTCTGCTTTTGACACCAGCAGGGAGTCTATGAATAAATGTATGTACATACTTGTGAAGACTGGCTGTGAAACAAGAATGTTCTCTCCTTCTTTCCCTCCACCCCCCACAAGTTGCCTTGATCGTAATCTATGGGCATTGCTGTAAAAAGGGTTTGTGCCCACCTTTTATGATGGTATGAAAATTTCATAGATAAAGTTTCAGTCAATGCACTGGCAATTCTCATTATGCCTAGTGCTCAAGTGCTTTGAAACAAATTAATACTAATAAACTTTCTGTATCCATAACATTTTAATGGCTATACCTAAATCTGTATAAAACTATCAATCACTGGCAACTTTTGTTCATTTTGGGGGTCTCCAGGCTTTTTTCTGAGAGCATCAATAATGGTGAAAGTAGACAGCCAAATACAGCACATTTCTTTGTCTTAAAACCATGTATTAATCAAAGCAATGCATATTTGAGAAACCACATGTATTCCATATTAAAATAGATTATGTGTATCCTGTATAGGAAGACACTATTAAGAGCAGAGACTGACATTTCTAATTGTGAAAGGGGTATCTGTTTCTGTTTAATCTGTTAATGTTGTTAGGTACACAGATTGCTGTACTTTTCAAGGCTGCTCTTTGACAGTGAGAAACTTAAGGGCTATGCCGATCCTTAAATGAACTCTTCTTGGAAATTTTTGATAGTCAAACTACTCTAGATCAGAGAAGTTCCAGATTCAATCCTAATGCTTAGCAGGAAAGACTTTTTATATACCAGGTCATCTTACTGTGGTTCAGTAATATAACATGACACTAGACTTTTAATATTAATAAAATCTTAAATGTTTAGACTTCCTCAAACAAGTGTGAATATAATTAGGCATAGTTTCACAATTTGGTTGTGTTCCAAGACTCTTGAATCAGAGTGGCAATTGGTGGTGATTTTATCAGGAGGAAGCTTGGAATCCTAGCCGTCCCTGCTGATGAGAAATGGAAGGCAGTGTTTGAAGAATGCTGGCACCAGCTGGGTTGTGAGAATCCAGGCCAGGGAGACAGATGGAAGGCATGGGACAGCATTGCTGTAGCTCTGACCACCAACCGACGTCAACACAAAGACAGGTTAGTGTCCAGAAGTATAATCACCAGGATGAGAAATTATTTCAAAAGAAGCTGGGATCACACCAAGGGAAGGCTAGGAAAACTTCTTTGAGATTTTTATAGTTAGAGAAAATTTCAGAAGTGCATTGTTTAACTTTACCTTGTAATGTAAAATCTCTTTTTCAGAATAGCTGGTAGGAGTGAGTTTGGATTATTACAGATGGTGTTACACATATTGGGCAGTATAGGTGTCAGAGTGCAGGGCAACTGCACCTGTATTCTCTCCCTCTCATCTAGCAACAGTACCCACTCGTAAGCTTCCAGCTCTCCAGTCATCGCCTTGCTTGGGTGGAGACACGTTTGTCTTCCTCCTGATTGGGGGGCTTTCAGGCTGCACAGTTCCCTGCCTTCACTGAGTACCCTACCTAGTCAGACTACCTAAGTAAGCCACCTTTTTTTTCCTCCTCGGAGGCTACAAACAGCATAATTGCCCATAGGTATAAGTTAGCTACACAGCCCTTTCTAAGCAAGCATATTTATTCTTAAGGTGAAAGCATTGCAGAGAACACATTTGAAAAAAACAAAAGAACCTACTTATAAGCTAGTATGCTTACCAGAGATTACCCTACCTCTAACAAGGGTTTCTGGCAGTGGCAGGTGAACAGTCATTCAAACCCCGCAGAGAGTTACAAGTTCATAACAGCTGTTGGCTCAGAAGAAACACATCTATGAATCTGAGTCTTTTCCTTGTACAGTTTGGGTCTTTGATCTGCAGAGACCCTGAACAGGTAATCAGCCAGACAGTGGGTTTCTCCAAGGTGTAGCTTCAAAAGGTGGATCTGGAGGTGGAGAACTGCATCCTTCTCATCCAAGTATTTCCTAGGAGTAGCCATTCAACTAAAATTAGTCTTGTCTGATTAATTTTTAAGAGTCCTTGGAAGCTCATAACTCTTCCCAAGGTTTACGTTAATCAAATTTCCTCTTCCTCCCACCCCCCAAAGACAATACATACAATTGCGCACTAATAAATAAACATTTGCTTCTGTAATACAATGAATTCCTAAGATACTTACACTTAATTCAGTAAGGTTTGTCCAGGATATGTTGGGAAATTGCCATATCTGTTAGAACAGATTGATATGTATTAGAAAAAACTTTCCTTAACCATATTTGCATATTTACATAAGTGACTATATCCTAAGTTATTTGAAATAATGTTTAGAAACAGTCATGATCTAACTCTGTTCTGAAGTATATTACAATATACAGTGGAGTAAAACCTCTGTGTAATAGAGAATTTAGTTAGTACAGAACATAATCCAACTTTTGTACTTCTCAGAAAGATTGATAATGTATTTGAAAAATTGAAATAAGAAATAAAAGCTGAGCAGAAGAGACGCTGAGGTAGAAGCTAAGGAGAAGAGTTGAAATTTGGAAATCACTAAAAGAAAATGGATACAGAAAGGCTGTAAAGAGCTCCAGGGAAGGCTCTTGTACCAAGAATGTCAATTGTGCAAAAGAAAAGAGGAAGTTGGCATTATATGAAGATGGGAGAAATCCGTGAGACAGCTGGAGCAAATCTATGAAGGGTTTTTCCAACAAGTAGCCATTTTGAACGTGATACTGAATTGGATTTTTCTACCAAACTGATATAGTGAGGTCCTGTTCTTTTTATAGACATGACAAGGTGGGCAGCAGCATTCTGCACATTCTGGATTATGGACAGGTGAGATCTTGGGAGGTCACAGAGAAGTAAATTGCAGTAGCAGAGCTGAGAGGAGATAAAAGTATGGATGAAGACTTCTGTGGAGGTGAAGTTGAGGCAATATTGTTGAAGTGGTGATAAGCACATTTGCAGGTATAGATGTGGGAGGAGCAGGAAAGTTCAGCATGAACAACAGTGTCAACATTAAGAGGTTTGAGAAGGGAAATGTTTCCTAAAATATGTATTTTAGACTCTAAAATCTGATTAAATATAAGCACATGTACTGTGCATATTTCATGTATAATTCGTACAAGATCTCTGTCCTTGTCTCTACAGCCCAGAACTATTGAGTCGTTCACACACTCAGACACTGGAAAGTTTAGAGTTCATTCCTCAACATGTTGGTGCCTTCACACTAGAGAAATATGAAAATATCAAGAAATATTTAATAAAGGTATCATAAGCATCATCTAATATTGCTGGCTGTTTGTCTGTAAAGCATGATTTCAGGTGTCGTAACTTGCTCATTGCCACTTCAGTTGTCCAACTGACCTCAGTCAGTATCAATGTAGAGTGTCTGTTACTTTCTGTGATTGCACATTTAGGGTCCTAGTCAAGTTCTTGATCTCTCAAGTGGTTGGTTAGGTGAATTTAGCAATCATCTAATAAGAAAAATATATGGGTGCTGCTTTCTCAAAGCCTGAGCCCTCGTGGTCACTTCTCTGGTAATACTTGTGGAGTCTGTTCCTCGCTTCTTGTGTTCCATCACCCTAAAAAAATGTTTGGGTCCCAATAGAATGGATTTTTGAAGTGCTTCCGAGGTTACTGAAATATTTTGTGGGTTTTCTGTATAACTGCATAGATGATTTGCTGAATTACCTCGTGGCTGTAGTGAGAATTCTTACGTAATAGAGGAGTTTGCTACACTTTCCAACTAAGTGTAAACTTTACAGTCAAAATGAAGTTTTGATTATTTCTGAAGTTAGTTTGTGTGTCGTACATTGTATGTGTAGTTCATATGTATGTAAACTTTTTTTAAAAAAGTTAAATTATCAAACCTTGAGTAGTTGAACTGAGACTCCTGCTTGTGGCTCTTGTATTCAAGTTTCTTTCTATTAATAAGGGATAACATTTCTGTCTCTTGGATCTGTATCTCTTACTGCTTCATAGCTGGTGACTCTTTGATTAATCACTCTCCACTCAGGCCTGTGACACCCCTCTCCACCCTCTGGGGAGGCTTGTGGAGACACTAGTAGCTGTGTACAGAATGACCTACGTTGGAGTGGGAGCCAATCGGCGGTTACTACAGGAGGCAGTGAGAGAAATTAAATCCTACCTCAAACGCATCTTCCAGTTGATCAGGTAAGAAGCATCATGTTTTAAATCAGATTGCTGCTGGATGTACTGAAAAACATTTCATTCTCCTAGTCTGAGTAGTATTTATTTGGCTCTGTGTGCCAGCATTCCCCCATTCTTAAATGTGAAAAGAGTCATGATAGGATACTATGCTTAGCTGCCTTGATGAATCTGGACAGAAAACCTGTTTTTCCCCTGAAGGCTCTGTCCATGGTGGAACCCATTAAGGCTTTGTCCACAGTGGAAGGCATTCTTCAATGTGGTGGTTTCTAGCTGCTACTGTTGTAGTACAGTTATTCTCCAAGCTATTTTTCTACCATGGATATCAGCATTTTTAGTGTAGCTGTAGATATTAATATAGTTAAGGTTTGTGCAAAACTGCACATTTTAGTTCAGTTTTGACTAGGAAAACATTACACTAACATACACTGAGACTTTTAACTAAACATTATGGTTACATATGTGGGCATGTACTGCAAACCCCATTATAAGCTTTTTAAAGGACATGTATTTCAAATAAGAGATCTGTAAATATGAATAAGGAAACTAGAATATTCAGACACATTTTAAGTTTTTTTCTTAAGTCAAACAGTAGTTGCACTCTCTGCAAACCTTCTGATACTGCTACTCTATCCAGGTCAGTAGTTTGACCATTTCAATTATTAACTAGTAAGGAAAGGATGAACTGTAAAATAAGGATATGTTAAACAAATCTTAATATTAAATTAGGAAAACAATTCTCTTTCAACTCACAGTATACCCTAACTCATTCTCTGTGCTATATCGCATAATTTCGTACTTGTTTTCTGTGTCTCCAAATTTTCCAGGAATCTGACCGTTATTGAGCACTCTTGCGAGGCTGTTAGACAGGGGTGGGCAAACTATGGCCCATGAGATCCTGGATCGGCCTCATGGTCTGCCTTCCCCTTCTCCCCCACCTTACCCCTCTCCTCCGCAGTCACGCCACACCGACAGCGCTCTGCGGGGAGTGGCTGCATGCTTCTGCGGGGCAGTGTGTCTGGCTCTGTGTAGCTGCCAGACCAACTGCTCTGAGCAGCTTGGTAAGGAGGCCTGGGAGTTGAATAGGATGGGGAGTCCCAGGGGGACTTAGGGAGTGGAGACCTGGGGTGGTGGTTAGGGGTGGGTGGTCTCTGGAGGTGGGGGTCAGGGACAAGGAACGGGGGTGGGAGGGCAGTTGGATGGGTCGGGGATTCTGAGGGGGACAGTTGGGGGAAGGAAGTGGGAGGGGGTAAGGTGCGGGGAGGCACAGCTTTCCTGACCAGGCCCTCCATACGGTTTTGCAGTCCCGATGTGACCCTCGGCCAAAAGGTTTGCCCACCCCTGCTATAAAATGTCAATTGTTTATGGTTTCTTAAAATTACTGGTCCCAGTATGAGATTGTCAATCTTTTTTTTTTTAAAAAAAAGACACTATGTTGCCTGAATAGTTAGCTAATTAAGAGAGGAACCAAATGAAAAAGTCACTGAGGGAAAAATAACCTAATTAATGTGTATCAAGCTGTTTCTGTTTATATCCTAAGCTTAAGTAATTGGATATGGCTTCGCTGCTAGGTTCTCAGGAGAAATCACTTGTGTTAGAAGAATCTCTCATTCTTTTGCTTTCCCTTAGAAGTATGACTATATTAGCTGTTTAGGGACTCTTCTAATAAATCAAGTGATACAATTATGTATTTTATTTTTGAGGTTCTTGTTTCCTGATCTTCCTGAAGAGGGCAGCACAATTCCACTCTTGGTGACTGAGACGAAGAGAAGGAAGTCCTTCTGTAGTGGGAAAATGGACTCCAGATCAGAATCTCCTGAACCAGGGTGTGTACAGGAAAAATTGTCTTCAATAAACTAGTCAGTTCGTAAACTAGAACCCAACTCATAAAGCAATCCTCTCTTAGGAAAGCATTTAAGTATGTGCCTAAGTGCTGTCCTGAACTGGGACCTTAGATTTGTACCCATGTTAAATCTTTTTTTCCTTGGAAAGTATTGAGTAAGGAGGGAGGAAAAATAGCTTTTGGCTCTGAGGACAGATTGTCATAAGCAAGCATCCATGTGAATTCAGAAAAAATATTTCTTTCTGAATGGTCTAAAGAACAGATTAAAGTGCTCATCTCCCAACCATTCGAGTATGGTATTTGTGTTACATTATATAAAATCTGAACCATACAAGTTTTGAATTAGAATTGCAGGAACGGCATACGCTTCTGATCACCCCATCTCAAAAAAATATATTAGAACTGGGAAGGTACAGAGAGAGGCAACAAAAATGATTCGGGGTATGGAATCACTTCTGTATGAGGGGAGATTAAAAACACTGGCACTGTTCAGCTTGGAAGAGAGGAATGGGGTGAGGAATATGAGAGGTCCAAAGTCATGAATGGTGTGGAGAAAATGAATAAAGAAGTGTTATTTACCTCTTCACATAAAACACAAGCCAGGGGCACCCTATGAAATCAATAGGTGGCAGGTTTAAAACAAACATAAGGAAGTATTTCTTCACACCTCATGTAGTCAACCCATGCAACTGATTTGCCAGGTGATGTTGTGGAGGCCGAAAGTATAACTGAGCTAAAAAAGTATCAGATTTATAACTAAAGATCCATCAATGGCTATTAGTCGAGATGGTCAGGATCATAACCCCATGCTCTACATGTTCCTAAACCTCTGACTGCCAGAAGCTGGGACTGGATGACAGGATGGGTCATTTGATCCATTGCCCTGTTCTGTTCATTCACTCTGAAACATCTGGCACCAGCCATTGCTGGAAGACAGAATACTGGACTAGATGGACCATCGGTCTGACCTAGTGTGGCTGTTCTTATGACCTTATGTAGGAAAGCCTACATACCTATTTGGTTCTACAACATTGTACCTGGACTATGTTGTTACACTTATGAGTAAGATCCTTTTATTTAACTTTAGCACGTTAATTCCTTAACCTGAACACTCTCCTTATCCTTCTCCCATACTGAACATATACTGAAATGGCTATATATATATTCTAATTGTTTGGCACAATTCATTTTCTATAAATGTGTGTGTGGTTTTATTTTTTCCTTTTCTTTTCTGCTTTTTTCAGTTATGTGGTAACCAGTTCCGGGCTGCTGCTTCCCGTGTTGTTACCACGACTCTACCCTCCTTTGTTTATGTTATATGCCTTAGACAATGAACGCGAGGAAGATATTTACTGGGAATGTGTTCTTCGTCTAAACAAACAGTCAGATACAGCTCTTCTGAGCTTTCTCGGAGTTCAGATGTGAGTGTGCTGTTAAAAAGTAATGGCTTTAACACTTAAACAAAATGTGATTCGTAAAACCATGGCCATGTGGGGCCGGCAACTCCAACCTGGCCAGGCAGCCAAGAATCCAGACCCTGTGTGGCTCAGTGGCCATTAACACACAGCTGCAGACCAGTTGTGTGTTAATTGAGCCGCGGGTTGAGAACTGATGTCCTAAGCTCTGTGAATCTGTCATGGGCTGTTCTCTGTTTCCTTTTCTTTTACTATCGGAACATTTATATATAACTGTATCTTTGCGATAAGTAGTATGGGAGGGGGTTGATCTCTAATATGGTACTTGATTATAGGAAAAGTAGCCTGATAACTTTTTAGTTATATATTGTGACAAAGTTCCGAGTCTGTATTTGTGGGTCCTGCGCTTCCTGGCAGATTTAGGGGCTTCAGAAACTCATCCAGGCCCCAGAGTGACCTCCCTTTCTCAGTAACTAAGGGAGACAGAAAGCGGGGAGCCCGGGCCTGCCCTCTACTCCGGACTCCAGCCCAGGGACCCTAATAGCGTCAGCTAAGATGGCTGACCTTTTAGGCACAAAACACAGTACAGTTCCCTGGGCTACTTCCCCACACCAGTCTCCGCTTCTTCAAACCCCACTTCACCCTTACCTCAGGGCCTCCTTCCTTCTGTATGATATGTTGTCCACCACTCAGTCTCACCAACAGCACAACTTCCTTCCACAGCTCCTGACACCCACACCCACCTGACTAACTGGAGGTTTTTTATCTGGTTTCAGCCAGTGCCTGATTGGCTTCAGGTGTCCCAATCAGGCTAGCTGTTTCTACTCCTTTTCTAGAAGCTTGATTGGCCTGGAATAGCCTTTGTTTGGCTGTCCAGGGAACAGGGACCTACAGATCCTGAGGCTGATATACCTGCCTTCCAGCACTCTCCTATACCCTTCTGGTCTGACTCTGTCGTGTGTGTGTGTGTGTGTGTGTGTGTGTATATATATGTGTGTGTGTATATGTGTGTGTGTGTATATGTGTGTGTGTGTATATGTATGTGTGTGTGTGTATAATAAATTCTTTAAGAACTTGAGGGTAGTGATTTAAATTATAGTATTTTCAATTATTTCTTCTTGGTGTAGGTAATCATGTGGTGGGGGGAGGAAATTGGGAAAATCTTGAAGGTCCCTTTCTGTGCATAAAGGAAAAGATAAATTTAAAATCACTTTTTGAAAAAAAAAAAACAAAAAAAACCCTCATCCTGTTAATTGAATATATGTGGTTTCTTACAGCAAATTTTGGCCAGTGACAGTGTCCATCCTTGGAGAAAGTAAAAAGGTATATCTACTTTTTAATGTAGCAGAGGAATATGTGAGCTCACACACTTGGTAACATATTTATTATTCTCATTTTTCCTTTGTGCTTGCATCTTCTGTATGTATTTTAAAGCTAAATTAGACATCCTTACTGTAAGCAGCTGTCACTTCAGAAATGCAGCTCTATCCAGAATTTCCTTATGCCATATATTAGAGGATACATAGTTCTGAGAATTTCTAATATTTTAAAAGAAGCCTGCATCTGTTTTGTTTGGTCCACAGTTGTGAAAGAGGATGACATTAGAAATGTATCTTACTAGGGATAAGCTGTAAATTGCATTTGATAAAGACTCTTTAAAAATAGGGTAATACCACTTTTATTGTAGATCACCACCAAAAAAGCATTAATAAGGATGATAAAGGAACAGATTGTACTGTTAGGAACAAGAGCAACTTTACAGTAGCCAGTTTCTGTTTTCCACTAATGGGAGTTTAACAATAAGACATCTCTTACTAGTTAACCTAAATATTTTGTTTAAGTATATGGCTAGATTTATGCTCTGGAGGGGGAAAAAAAGATGGAAATCTTAATCAAAAACTTCAAATTCAGTTTTCCATGGAGATGCAGAGCCTTTCAGTTTTAGGTCATTACTTCAGTCAGCACAGGTCAATAGTGACCAAATGTCTTTCCCATCAGATAATGGTTATGTGAGAGACTTTTGATGCTCTCCATCCAAGTCTGTTTAGACAAGTATCACCATCATAGAAATTTTCAATATAATTCACTCTAACCGGCCTCCTAGTTGGCATCATGAGGAGTGAAGTGAAGGGCTGAATCAAAGAAGAGACTGAATTTCTCTGCCGCTAGACTTGGCCCTTCTAGGTCCAAGTTGAGGTCTATTGATGGGGGAGTATGAAGAAACCTGTGTAAACAATGCCCAGACAGGTTTTGTTGACAGAGGATTTCTTAAGTCAATCCACCATCTTTTATGTGCCCCAAAATCACTTTATATAAAAAATCTTTTATTTTTGTATTTTTCTCACTCATATTAAATAAGTTGCATAGCTAACTTTGCAGTAGTCATGTTTGCTTTCTTGTGAGCTGTCAGAGGTATTTACTGGAAAGATTCTGATCTTCTCCTGATTACCTAGGTGATACCAAACACAAAAGATGTCTGCTTTGCCTCAGCAGTTGAATGTTTACAACAGATCAGGTAATCCTTTGACATTATCCCTCTGACTTGCTTTACCTGCTCAGAATACTGCCTCCGTCTAAGGCTTTGTCTACACTGGAACTTCATGGGCAATTGAAAGCCCAACATCTCCCGAACAACAAGTTTTACAGACAAAGCACTGGTGTGAACAGCGCTTTGTTGGCAGGAACACTCTTCTGCCAACAAAGCTGTAGCCACTTGTTGTGGTTGGAAGTTTTTTTTCTGTCAGCAGGAGAGCTCTCTCCTGCCAACAATCAGCAGCTACACTGCATGCCTTTTAGTGGCATGGCTGAACTGGTAGAGCTGTGTTGCTAAAAGGTGTGTAGTGTTGGCGAAACCTTAATTTAGTTATTAGATTGTGATCTTCAGTTTGCCTCAGGATGTTCCCATTTGCATTGTAACAAGGAGTTGTGAAAGACTTTTCCGTCTATCTGCCAAAAATGTTAGTAACTCTTCACAGTGAGGAGGTGGGTGAGCCCTTTTGTGTGGGGCACTTGGTATCTTCTAGGCATGTCTTTGTAAGATGCCTTGACAGAAATAAAAGGGAAAAGATATTTAATCAATTTTTTTAAGCAGTCAGGACAAAATGGCTTATTTATGGAGGTCTTTTCCAGACATTGCTGCGAAAACTATCTCAGTTGCTGGTCTTCTCATTTTAAAAATGTTTGAGTGGCAGTAATGAAGAAAGTCTTTTCAAACAGCAAGCACTGACTTAAAATAGCTTTACATAACATTATTTTATGTTCAGCAATATCTCTTGATCTGGTTCACTTGCAACTCAGTATCTTGTGAGTGGTATATTCTTAGAAATGGGCAACTTTTGGTTGCTGTGATGCAAATGTGATCAGTGGCTATTTTGAAGGGTTCTGTCTTTCTAGAAAAGAGAGGGAAAAACACAAATGAACAAACTGTCTTTATATTAAAATAAGTCTATTTGCAACTCTTCACTGTAATCTGTTTCCTTTCCCAATAGTACAACCTTTACCCCATCTGACAAGCTGAAGGTGATCCAGCAGACTTTTGAGGAGATCTCTCAGAGTGTGCTTGAGACTCTTCAGGAAGACTTCTTGTGGTCAATGGATGACTTATTTCCTGTTTTTCTCTATGTGGTGCTACGAGCCAGGTGAGCTGTTTTTAAAGTATTGTGATAAAATCCACAGACCAACTAGAATTGTTTCCTGAATGGGAATGGTTTATTAAAGTTGAAACAGAACTGTGTTCGGTACAGTTGGAGGGTCTTGAGAGTAGTCTTTTAGTGCAGGTAGAGCTGTTAGGAACCCTAACTAGTTCATCTAAAATAGTTCAGCCATTTCTGAGAAAAAAGGCTGGAAAAAACGTTTTGCCCATTTAAAAAAAATTCTTAAAGTATAAAAGGCTAGAAAAAATATAATGTCTTTTCCTCATGTGACAGGATAAGGAATTTGGGGTCTGAGGTACACTTGATTGAGGACCTGATGGATCCGTATCTCCAGCATGGAGAGCAAGGCATCATGTTCACTACTCTGAAGGTGAGTGTGAAACGTACCCACAGATGTCTAAAATTCCTATTGTCCTTTCCCTGGCAGCTAGTATTCTTTGTACTCTTCCTATGGCAATGGCCACAACTAGAGCCAATTTAAATTTCAATAAAAGTTAGCAACAAATTCTTTCGACCACTTCTAGCACCACCCACTGATAAAATTTCAAGGTAACAAAGCCCTGTTAATGCTAATTATTAATAAAATGGCATGTACATGTACAAAATCACTTTTGTGTTGCTCAGACTTAATGTGCTAGTTCTGATTCCTCTGTCACCAGAAAAATCAGATTCCTGGTATAAAGAGATTTGAACGTGTGGCTCCTGTGATTACCGAGCTCTCCAGTGTATGGTAACATCTGTTCTTCAAGTGATTACTCATGTGCATTCCAATAGGTGTGTGCATGCCACGTGCACGATGACCAGAAAGCTCTTCCCCTACTGGTACCCATTGGGTCGGCTGTGGAGACCCCCTAGAGTGGTGTCCTTATGGCAGTGTGTATATATCCCTGCTGACCCACCGCCTGCTCAGCTCCTTCTTACCACCCGTGACGGTCGTCTGAACAGCTCAGTCTCTTGCATTTGCAGGTGCCTTACTTAGTAGTTCTCTTGTTGTTGTGTAAATAGTCGTTAGTTAATAGTTGTAGATTACTTTGGGGTGCTCTCCCCCTCCTACTTTCCTCTGCACCGGGGCATGCCTTGGTCATGGGGGTTTAAGGTGTGTGAGAAGCCTATGCCCACAAGTGATCCACACACTGCCTGTCTCAAGTGCCTCAGGGAGGCCCATCAGACAGAGAAGTGCCCAATTTGCAGGAGCTTCAGACCCAAGATTGAGAGAGTGCGGGACTATAGTTTGAAGCTCCTTCTGATGGAGTTGGCCCTTTGGGCTCAGCCAAAGCTGGCACCAGCACCCTCAGGGCGCAGAAAACTTGCTTTGGTGTGGGATGTTCTAGCACTGAGGAAGGATCTTGCCAGGGAGCACCAGCACCACTCCCCAGCTCACAAGCCCAGTGCATCCAGGCGACACTGCTCGCAATCCTCAGTGCCACGTAAGAAAAAGCCAGAAAGATGATGTCACCCATCAAGGAGCCTCAGGGGGATTCCAGTGGGGCGCATCTTCCAGCGGGGCACCCTCATTCTGGGCCTCAAGAACCGGCGCCATTGACTCTGGCGCGAATGGACTCCCCTACTTGGGACGATTTTGGAGGATGAGCTTGATCTCCCCTCTACTCCGGACACCTATGAGGTGGCCCGAGACCTCATCGCTATGTGAAGGTGCAGTACCTGGCCCCACAAGTGCAGGGCTTGGCTTCGCAGTCTCTGGCAGTGCCAGAAGCACCGGCAATGGCACAGATTGCAGCATTAAGCCTATCACAGCAGTCGACTCAGACATCCGTTGCAGCACCAATGGTGGCACCCCCCATCAATTCATCGTCAGGGAAGTCTGCGATGTTGCAGCTTGGATCACCATTCCCCCACTACGGCACAGTCTGGCTCCGCACCACTGTGATCGGGTACAGAGTACTCATCAGAGACTGTCTTCCATCTCCTGACGCAGTCACCACCACTCCTGGTTCCAGCACCAATCCTGGCACCGTAGGCCAGCGGAGCAACCAACACCAGCCATCACCTGGCCACTCCAGTGGCAGGACCCAGAACAATGGCTCTTTTGGACCCCTTGGGCCTACCACCAGGCTCAAGGTTAGGGATCCAGGCCGGTGTTGGTACCCCGTGCTCCCCAATCAGCTACATCACTGGCACACTATACCCTTAGGGCCCCTGAGGACGTCGTACAAGACAGGGCTGCTGAGCAGCCACAGGTAAGCCCAGCCCCTCCCGCACATAGATAAATTGATTCCACACATTGTTGGGAGAAATTAGAGGGAACACTGCATGGAACATGGCAGACTTGGCAGCTAGGCCAGTGGTCAGGAGGTGCAGCAATCCAGGACCTCCCATTTGATGGGAATGGGCTCTTTTTGTGGAGCAGATGGATGTGAGGCCATATGTGTCGAAGGACACTCGGGCCTCCCTTTGCTCGCTGGGTATACGTATGACACAGTCTACAAAGAAGCAGTTCTGGCCTCCCCTGCTACCATGGCTTTGGTAGCCCCGACAGGGATCTGCAAGGAAAAGGGATAGAGACACAAGCTTTAGTCGTCACCGGCCCTCCTTCTCACCCATGAATCCTGGCCAAACATTCTGGGGGCCAAAAGTGCTCATTTTGAAGGTGCGCTTGAAAGTGGTGCCCCAGTCAGCTCCTTGGTTCCACCTTGTTCTTTCCTTGACCATCTTTGTCCCTACATTTGACCTGGTTGCAGATCACCTCAGATGGCTAGGTACTAGAGAGATAACCCCAAGATACCACCCTGTAATTCTTGGTTACCCCTTCCTCCTGCCCTGTTGTGGCCTTCTACCTCTGTTCCAAGGCAGGTCAGTCTTTGCTCATGATATGACAACCCGGTTTTTGAAAGATCTGGAGCATCTCTAGATGCACATCCAAGATCCCATCTCTCCCTGCGAAGTGAATCTTGTGCTGTTGAGACTCATGGTCCTTCAAGCTCCTGGCTTCCTGTTCTTTCCTGCTTCTCTCCTGGAAGGTTTTGTTGCTGGTTGTGATAACGTCGGCCCTCAGGGTGTCCGAGACCAGGGTGCTTGCTTCAGAACCACCCTGCATGGTATTCTTTAGGATAAGGTCCAGCTGGTGTTTCTACCAAAGGTTGTTTCCCCAGTTTCATACTGGCCAGAACATATACTTACCTGACTTCTTTTCAAAGCCTCATATGTCAGATGAAGAATGCAGGCTGCATGTTATGAATGTCAGGAGGGCACTGGCCTTCTATATAGACAGGAAAAGGCCGTTCCATAAGTTGATGCAACTGTTTGTGGTGGTGGCAGACAAAATGAGATGTCACCCAGTGTCTGCTCAGAGGATTTCATTCTGGATCACTGCCTACATCCACTACTACTATGAGTGGCAAATGTGCCTCTACTGGCACTCGTGATGGCATACTTGATCAGGGAAAAGGTATCATCATCAGTCTTTCCGGCACAGGTTCCAGTCAAAGAGATCTGTAAAGCCGCTACCTGGAAGTCTGTCTAGATGTTTGCAGCTCATTATGCACTTGCTCAGAAAGCTTGAGACGACACTGGGTTTGGCTCCAAGCTGCATGACCGTGAATTCTGAATTCACTTCCATGGACACTGTTTATGAGTCTATGTAGAAGGGAATCAACACAAACAAGTACTCGAAGAAAAAACAGTTACCTACCTTTTCATATCTTGTTCTTCGAGATGTTTTGCTCCTGTCCATTCCGTTAACTGCCCTCCTGCCCCTCTGTTGAGGTTGCTGGCGAGAAGGAACTGAGAGGGCATAGGGCCAGCAGTGCCTGATATACCAACGTATGAGCGCAGCACTCAACGGGCACCACAGCTGACCCTACCGCTAAGGCAAAAATCTCCAAAAACCACGCACAGAGGCATGCACACACCTAGAATGGAATGGATGTGAGTAACGCATCTCAAAGAATAACAATAACAAAAAGGTGGGTAATTGGGGGTTTTTGCCATTGGAAACTTTAGGAAAATACTCATACCAGTTGCTACCCATTTAAACCATATATGAAACAGTTATTTAGAAGTGAATGGCTGCCTAAGCTGGGGGTTTTTCTAGTTACTCCTAGGACCTTTCATTGTAATGTCTGAGTACTTCAAAAACATCTGCTTGAAAGGTTGTCTACACAGCAACAAATAAAAATAAAATAAAATAACCTGTCGCAGTGAGTCTCCCAGCCTAGGTCAGCTGAGTCAGGGTAATGCTGCAGGGCTAAATACAGCAGTGTAGACTTTTGGGCTGGGGCTGCAAGACCCTCCTCCCTCTCAAGTTTGAGCCCAGGCTCCAGCCTGAGCCCAAAAGTCTACACTGTTATTTTTCAGTTGACCAGGGCTCTGAAACTTGCTACCAGGGGTTTTCTGCTGTATACATGTACCCTATGTGACTTGCACGTGGTTACACAGGGCATCAGTGACAAAACTTGGATCTGGAGTCCCAAACCATCCTTCCACTCTGAGGAGTTAAACACTATTTGAACTTAAAAGCTCAGACCTTCCCCCTGATAATTATCACATCTCCCAGGATTGCTGCACAGTGAATATTGTCACTGCACAACTGATCATAGAAAGTCTAACTTCCTGGGGTGCTTGAACAAAATTAAACCTATATATGTAGCACATTCTGTAGGTTAACTGGGTGAGGGGCAGGTTGGGGGAATTGTGGAAAGTAGTATTTTTAAGTTAAACTGAATTTTGTTTCGATTCAGGCTTGTTACTACCAGATTCAACATGAAAAGCTTACCTAGATCACCTCTGCAACCTAAGTAGATGAGTGTCTGCTGAGTGGAGCTTCAGCAACATCCATGTTCTTCCCTAGAATGGCACTTACAACAAAGAGATGTGGATATTGCTTCTGAACCTCAAATAAGGATGGAAAAAAAACCAAGTACTGGGGCCAACTAGACAGAGGCAGAAAAGTAATACTTAAACTTGGCCTGTCCAACAGTTTACAAGAAGACAGACTATTTGCTGGCCTAAAGAAGGGATTTTTATTCTTCCCAAATTAGCAGTGTTTTTAAAAGGCAAGACATCGCCTTGGAGTTCATATGCACAGAGTAGTCTGGGCATATGGCTTCTTAGACAATGGGTTTCTGGTTTTCCTGAATTTATCTGCACAGACCACAGATTCCTTTACAAGGATTACATTGTATCATAGAACCATTGTGTGTCTTCCTGAATTAAGCTGCTAATTATGTTTGTGTTTGAAAAGGGGAAAAAGAAAAGTTTGCTATGTTAGTATTTATAATGGGCAGTTTACAGAATCTGTCTGGAAGGGTTCTGATTGAATCATTTGTAGCAGGATTGCTGAAAACAGCCCTTAGTTGCTGTTATGGAAATCATCCAATGGACATAAACGAGCCCATGTCAATAGTGGTAAGAACATATCCTTTTTATTTAATTAACTTCATAAACAAAAAGCACTAGCAGATATGAATTTCATTGCTGAATTTGGTACTTTATAAGTTTTTGCAGAGCTACTAGTTTCATTGTTCCTAGCCTTGCGTTCTAAGGCCCAAAGATGAACAATATGCAGGCTGTTTTTGGAACGGTTTTCTTGTGAGCTCCATGCTGCAGGAGAATGAGAGCGTGTTTTAAACTAAATGACTCTAGATTTGGATTAAGGTTTTGACTCCCTCCATTATGCTGTATGTACTTGGCAAGGGAATACTCACTGTTACATTCTCAAAAGTATTGTAAAACAAAAACTTAATCTCAGTGTTTGGGTTTTTGTGTGTGCGCGTGTTCTCTTGTGGTTTACATTTATATTGATTTATACAAATAATGCCAGTGAGCATTTGGATACAATGGGTGCTGTTCTTCACCATGTCTGACAGAAAAGTGGGAGATATATGAAATGTTCTCATGACTTTTCTTGAATTAGCATAGCAAAGGCTAAATTGGTTTTGGAAATCAGAATCATGGCTTGTGTGTTGACCCTTTAAAAAGTAGAAACAAAACTGTTCATTGAAATGCTGTTGAGAGCAGTGACTGTAACATAGCACTTTTCAAAATAAAGTAAAGAGTATTTGTCTTTGAGACTGTTTTTGTGGATGGTTGGAGAAAAGAAAAGATACAGCAAGTCTGTCTATTTAAAATCTTACTTAACATAACACCTAACTGCTCAGAGAGGATTGAGGAACTATCTCTAGAGTCCCACTGAGCTTTTTTTAAAAAAAGTCTCTCTTTAATACAAATGATTGTTATCAAAAGAAGTATTTAGAGAGAGAATTTGTTAATAATTAAAATAACCTTTTTTGCTCTAAGTAACAGGTTTCCTACTGAATTTCAAAAACCTCTTGAGGGACAAGAGCTTCTGGGGAGGAAGACAGCAATGTATGGATTTCTTTCTTTTTTTTTTTTTTTTTTCAAGTACCTTACAGCCATTTCTTTTTGGAGTAGATTCAGCTGTGTCCCCCATGTGGTTGTGCGAATAGCACCAAAGCTGGAGAACTTTGCTGAGAAGCACTCATAGGAATGTCTCCCTCACCCTGTGGACGTAGCCCCTCTCCTGGCAGCTAGAGATCAGAGCTCTGTGGGGTGTTCTCACCTCATGTTTTTGATTTCAGTTTTCTGAGTTTTTCTCTAGATCAAGTTTAGTGTTAAGGTAGTTGGATGCTCGTGGTGCCCTCAACAAGGTTCAAGCATTGTCCATCATATGGGGAAGCATCCTCAGTAATGATTCCCATGCAAGGTGCTTGTTGTTGTGCGTTGGTGAGGGATATGTTAAGGAGTGGTGCTCTGTCTATAAATCCTTCAAAAAGAGAATGCTGGGTGAGAGACTTATGGTTGAAGCAGCACTTCTGGAGCAGGCCATGAGAACCCCTTCAGCACTGAGATCCTCTTCTGATCAGTGGTCACCTTCGGAACTGGAAGTGATGCCCCTCCACTTTCGGACTCTGGTATTCCCCCTAAGAGGAGGAGGAGTTATTCTCCCTCCTCTGGTGCAGTGAGGAAGATGTTCCATAAGACTAATTGGAACAATTCCCGGGCTTGGGGAGTTGCTTCCTCATCTTATAAAAGGAAGACTGACTGGCACCATACTTCTTCTGGCATGTGGGATGGAGAAGATCTGTCTAACTGCTCTCTGGTACAATGATAAGATCAGGGAAAGCTCATACTGTCAACACCAGTTCTGACGATGGGGCATCTGAGTCCAGTACTGATTGCGTCTGCACCAGTGCCTACTGTTTCGATGTTGGTGGAATATTCTACAAGGCACTGAGACACCTCATGTAGAATACTATGCAGGTCTGGTCTCCCATATTTAAGAAGGATGGATTCAAACTGGAACAGACACAGAGAAGGGCTACTAGGATGATCCGAGGAATGGAAAACCTGCCTTATGAAAGGAGACTCCAAGAGCTTGGCTTGTTTAGCCTAACCAAAAGAAGGCTGAGGGAAGATATGATTGCTCTCTATAAATATATCAGAGGGATACATACCAGGGAGGGAGAGGAATTATTTAAGCTCAGTACCAATGTGGACACAAGAACAAATAGATATAACTGTCCATCAGGAAGTTTAGACTTGAAATTAGACGAAGGTTTCTAATCATCAGAGAAGTGAAGTTCTGGAACAGCCTTCCAAGGGGAGCAGTGGGAGCAAAAGACATATCTGGCTTCAAGACCAACTAAGCTTGATAGATTTATGGAGGGGATGGTGTGATGGTGTAGCCTAATTTTGGCAATTAATTGATCTTTGACTATTAGGCATATTTATCATTAATGGCTTGCGATGGGATGGGATCGGAGTCACTACAGAGAATTCTTTCCTCGGTGTCTGGCTGGTGAGTCTTGCCTATGTGCTCAGGGTTTAGCTGATCGCCATGTTTGGGGTCGGGAAGGAATTTTCCTCTAGGGCAGATTGGCAGAGACCCTGGGGGGTTTTCGCCTTCCTATGCGGCATGGGTCTCTTGCTGGAGGATTCTCTGCACCTTGAAGTCTTTAGTCCATGATTTGAGGACTTTCAATAGCTCAGACATAGGTTAAGGGCTTATTACAGGAGTGGGTGGGTGAGATTCCGTGGCCTGCGATGTGCAGGAGGTAAGACCTAGATTGTCATAATGGTCCCTTCTGACCTTAGTCTATGACTCGATGACTCTCTGTAGGTGTTTGCGCACTCCAAGCACAGTCACCACAAATTTTCTGTTATAGCTGCTTCTGCTTCATCCTCTGTTTTGCCTTTGGCACCTTCTGGAAGCATTGCAGAGCTGCTGGTTTTGTTGACACCACATCTCTCACTGCCCTGGTCCCAGACTGAAATTGAGGCTGATGCTGTGTCAAGCACCAAAGGCTCCCTCAGTGCTGATGTGCCCTTTGGCGCTGTCACTGCCCTTGCAGCTGATCCCGTTATCAAGTTTAGTACTGCCCTTGGCCTCTGTACCAGTGCCGCCTTCTAATACTGGATGGGATGTATGTTTCTTGGCTCTGCCAGAGTCGATTCTATATTAACTCATTGATACTGATGCCGCCCGTGTTGAGGTCTGGATGAGTCTGATTGTTTGCTTGTCCCGTATGGACTGGTTCCCCAATTGTGTTTTGAGAATCTCTGGGACTCCTGGAGATCCAGATCAGGGTTGTATTCCCCTTTGTTGCCCTGATAAGCACTAGAAACTGTCTTTGGATCACCATTGGTACTGAGAATAGCATTTGTTCCCACTGTCAGAGAGGCTTTTTGGCCTGTAGCCTCCTTGAAATTCTTGGAAGTTCCTACATCTTTGAGATCCCATTCTTAGACCCACTCCACAGTGAGATTGCCAGTGCCATTGGGGGTTCCCTTTCCCAGATCAGTTACAAGCAACTGTTGAGCCTGTTCCCTCTGGGCTTCTTGGGTTACCCTGAATGGATCCTGGGGTTCAAGATCAGGACCCATCATTGACACAGCAAACCGCGAGTTATCTTCTCTGGATAACTCTATTGTGCTGGCCTCTTCCTTGAGGCCTGAGGACTTTAAAGCATAGCAGTACCTCCTTAGGCATATGGCTACCACCTTAGGCATTCAGGCTGAATTTTCTGTAGGAGAATATGCGTAACTTGTTGGATATTCTTCAGTCATTAGCTCCAGAGAGAGTAGCCTTCTTGATAAATGAGAATCTCTTGGATCCTGCAAAGGCCATCTAGAATGTTTCTGCTTTATTGCCTCCCCTGGCAAAGCATGCAGAGAAGCGGTCCCTGTCCTTGTGACGGGGTGTGCCTGGCCCTTTGTGGCCTACTGCTGGAGGCCCTACAGTTCTTCTACATCCCACCCCAGGAAAGAACATTGATGGTGGGTCTTCGAGTCCCTCCTGGAGAGGACTCATGGAAGCAGCCAATCAAAGGCCAGCAGGCTCAGTTAAAAAGAGCTGTAGGGCCTTAACAGGTCAGTTCCTGGGTGAGACCAGAGGGCTGAAAAAGGTTCCTCTCTGGCTAAAGGAAGTGGACTAGTTGCATTTACTGGGCCTGGGAGAGAGAGGGCCTGAGAACTTTAACCCTAAGGTAATGGGTGAAGATAAATGGATCAGGAAGGAAGAGGCTCAGGGAATGCAGCGGCAACCGATTGGAGCTGTATATGGTTGCTGTTTATAGAGTGCTCGGGTTGCAGCCAGAAGGTTGCAGGCCCAAATTTCTCTCCCCCAGGCCACTGGCAAAGTCACCCAAGGTTTGTGAAGGGGAAAAGGCTCTTTTCAAGACTGAGCAAATGACTGGATTTAAAAGGCCCAGAGACAAGGTTTAGAAGGGCAGACAGTTTGAACTTTTTGCTGCTCTGGAAGGGGTCTGTTTTTCACTGTGTGACTTGACCAGAGGTATGAGCCACTGAAGACCTGCCTAGTGAGGTCAGTAACCTTCTGGGGGCACCAGGACATTACATCAGGATCTAGACAGTGCACATCCTTACTGACAATACCACCATGATGTATTCTGTGAACAGATGCAGGAGCACTCTGCAGCATGCTGTATCAAGAGGTGACCAGGGTCTGGCAGCTTTGCACTAGGGAAAACATTACTCCCATGACCAATCATTTACCTTGCAGACCACTTCACAGACCACTCGTGATTCCGGAAGAAATTTCCGCTGAAGTCCAGCATCCTCAAGTCCATCTTGATGATTTGGGGCATATTGATGATTGGCCTGCTTGCTGCACGAAACAATAAGAAATGCTGTCTGTTTTGCTCTCAAAGGAGTCTCAGTCCAGGCTCCAACTGATGCCTTTCACCTGAGCTGGGAATCAACACTCTGGTAAACTTTTCTTCCAATTCTGACCATCCCTCAAGTCATTCTCAAGCTGAAATGAGGAGGAGGAGGAAGGACTTTTGGAGGCAGTCTGGTAAATCTTGCTTAATAGTAAAAGCTTTCCACCTGAGTGATCTGTTTGACCAAATGGAAGCAATTCTTGATATGATCGTTCAACTGATGCTGGTTTGTATTCAGGATATCTTGTAGTACCTGCTATACCAGGCATGGGCAAACTTTTTGGCCCAAAGGCCACATTGAGGTTAAAAATTGTACAGAGGGCCAGGTAGTGTATGGAAGCCTAGCCCTGCCTCCATCCACTGCCCTCAGAACTCTCAACCCATCCAACCTCCCCTGTCCCATGACCCCTGCCCCAACCACCCTCCAGGACCAAACCCCCATCTAAGCTCCCTGCTCCTTTTGTTCCTTGACCGCCCCCTCCTGAGACCCCCCCACCCTAACTGCCCCCTCCAATCCCACTCTCCATCTAAGCCCCCCTTCTCCCTGTCCCTTGACTCCTATCCACACCCCTGCCTTGACAGAGCCCCAGGACTCCCTGCTCCTTATGCAAGGCCCTGGCCCAGCCCCACCCTCCTTACCAAGGGTCAGGCCTGCCAGAGTGAGACATGCTGCCCTGCAGGAGCTCGCAGCTTTGTCCCCTTACCACGCTGCTCTGTATAGCAGAAGCTCAGGAGCTGCTGGAGCCAGCCCTGCCGCTACAGTGTTGCCCCAGAGCAGCGGGCCAGAGTGCTGGTGGTGCAGCGTGCTGAGGCTCCAGAAGAGGGGAGGAAGGTTGGGGAGGGGCTGGAGCAGCCTTCATGGCCAGGAGGGGTCAGTCAGGAAGGGTCCATGGGCCGGATGTGGCCTCCAGGCTGTAGTTTGCCCACCCCTGTGCTATGCATTTAGTTTTTTGGTCTTGCACTTAGTTTGAGAGTGCATCTGGTAGCAATTCTGGCTAGCTTTTAGCAGCAGTTCATCCACCTATCCATGGGAAGTCTGTTGTTTTCAAACTCCATGCTAGTGAAGTTCTTGAAAAGGATCACTCGTCTCCACCTGCCGGTTAAAGAACTGGTTCCTTTGTGGGACCTTAATGCTGACTTAATGACTCTTAGGGACTTCCATTTGAGCCTCTGGCAACTTCATTCTCCCTTGTATGTCAGAAAGTTGCTTTCCCTGTTGTGGTAACATAGAGAGAGGTCCCAATCTAATGGCTGAATGCAAGATAAGTGTTAGGAATGGGGAGGTGGAAAATGTGGGAAGGTTACTTTATACCGCATGGTAAGAATCTTACCAGCAGAGAGAGGTCGAGGGGCTATTAATCTGCCATCTTTTTGACAGGTGTGAAGTCCAAACATTTATACTAAATATACGGAAGCAGAGCTGACATTAAACCACTGAAGTCTGCAAAGTAATTAGAAAACTTGACAAAAACTGACCACCTCCTGTCTTTACCTTTCTATGCAACAAAGAGTCCCCCCATTTTGTTGTCATGCTTTTCTAAATAAGGCCAAACTTTTTTTTTCTGTATGCAGACGTCAGTAAAAGCCACATACATGCATCAGAGGGCAGGATTTGTCTCAAAATGTTTATAAAGAGCTATTCTATTTCACACTCCTATACATACTGTCTCCCTAATCTTCTTCAGAGACATACCTGTATTTCCTCTCTGTACTTCAAAACTTTATCATGATACTGCTGCTCCTTTGTTTGTTTCCAATATATCTGCCTATCTTATGCTGTATGTTCATCAACAGCTTACCTGCTTACCCAAGATTATACTGAAAAAATGTGTGCTACAACAAAATCCAAATGTTCCCGAACTGAGTGCAATTGATATGCCTGAATCTCCATTCTACCAGCCTATAGAACTTGTAATGCCTGATACAAATCAATTTCTAGATGGACAAAACTTTTGCTGTTTAGTATTTACAGTAACCTATTTTTATACATCCATTCTTGGTTATGGTTAACAGTTTATTTATAAAAATATTTAAGCATAGACTAATTATTATTTGCAAATATTGTGCTTTTGTTTCCTCTCCTCTTGGGTATGAATTTGTCTCAGAAAATATCAAACAAGGTGTAAATAAAGAACATCACGATAAAGCCAAACGTGTACGACATCAAAATATGAATCGAGCTTCAAAGCAAATTCTGTTCAGCTGTTATCTCAGCCTTAATAAAGTAAAATATTTGTGTAGATACAACACACATTCATATTTGCACTAGTAAAGGCACTCGAGAGCAGTTAGGTTATGTGCCCCACTGAGGGAACTGTAGGTTCAGCAATACAATGGGCTTTTCATATGGATGAACTAGCCAATCCAAGAAACTGGTATTCTGGCATGCTGCCTGTTTATGTACAAGTCCAGAAGATTAAAAGACATTCTTATCCTTCCAAGCACAAGGCTGATGCAAAGTGTACATGGTGCACTTCAGAAAAGAAGATGTCATTTGAAATGGAGGACAGTTGAACTCAACTAGCATGTTTTGAAGCCTTGTCAAGGATACTTAAATTGTAATATGTAACTGGATACTCAAGCTAATAGTTGTGTTGAACAGGTCATCATATAATAACTGGGATTTATGGATTGTTTTAGTATAGATTTTTTTTTTAAAGGATAGATCTTATTTTAAAGTAAGATACCATTGCAACTCTATATACAAACAGAAAAAAATGTATTTAAAATGTAATAAGTTTCATTTTTTGAGAGCACAATTCTTAAACATAGCAAAGACGCCTTAGATGATGATGATATTTGGTTCTTATGTCATTTTTCATTAGTGGATCTTAGTGATTCAGATCTTTTATATATTTATCCTTTCAGCATACCTCCAAGGGAGGAAGGTATTACTCTATATTTTATAGTTATTTACTTAAAAATTCCTGAGTAGTCTTTGATCATCCTAAATACATGTCTTTTTTTTACTAAAAACATTTATAAACTAATTGTCCTCTCCTTTCTCCTTATTCCCTCCCCCCCCCCCTTTATATTTTTAAGTATAAGACAGTCAAACTTTTATTTGCCCCAGACGTTCCAATCCTACAAGTGACTCATCTAATCAGAATCGTATTGGCTTATGGTGACAAAAAATACTTTTTAGCTGTGTGGAGTTACCAAAGGGATTACTTTCTTCTCTACAAGTGCATTCTTGGGAAGTCAAACAAAAATATTCTTATTTAAACATCTTTACCATTTTTGTGTGACTATATATTTAGTATATGTTCACTTGAGAAGATGGTGTTGGATACAAGTCATCCAAGCCTTTTTAGCCAATATAGAAATGGAGAACTACTTCGTAGAGAAATGGGAGTGCATTTTAATAACCTTCTGGTATTTTTAATAGCTCCTTATAATTTATTAAGACACTTATGTGACCATCACATTAATTGGAGTGATCTCAAAAGATTTTAGCCTTGAAATCATAGTTCGTAGAAAGATTTCTTCCCAGGTGGTGGTTTTTGGATGTACTGTATCTGAGAAAAGTTGTCCTTTCAGTTCAAAAGCTATTCTGTATGGTTGATGGGTCTGATTTTGTCCTATTGAAACTTTGCCACTGAATTCAACAGTAAAACAATCAGGCCCCTGGATGCTTTGAGAACAAAATTGTTAACTTTAAAGTGTGGTTTTGTTAGCCATATGTAACACTGAATATTTTGGGTGGAGTTGGGGATAGGCGAGAATTGAAAAATGAAATTGCATTGGTCCTGAAAGTAGTAGTAAGTATTTTCAAATACTATGTTAGACCCATGATTGATTGAGGAAGAAAGATTAGGCAGCAATGTCAATTGTTCTAGCTATAGACTTTCTATGTAGGTAATTTTTAGAACTTCTGAGCACACAAAATTACCAAGTTGAAACATGCCATGGGAGAAAAGGAAAAGTGTATCATGCTAAATATCATGCAGATTTGTCTTGAGCAAATACAATTTAAAATTAACGGAAATAATTTTGTCCTTCTGCTTACTTGCCAAGATTTAAATTCCGGGTTCAGATTTTCTTCAACAGCTGATCATATTACAAACAGTATTTTCCTGTGGTCTCTTCTAGAAAATCAGAATCACGTCAGTTTCAGAAGAAACAATTAAGCTTGATCTTTGGTTCATTGCACATTAAAAGCCCCAATTCATGTTTTTAAATGTCAGGAAGAAAGCAGGAGAATAAAATTTCTTTTAAAACACAACTAATGTAAGGACAGTAAATTGTCCCGTCCCCCCCGCCCTTCCCCATTACTTGCTCATGAAAGGGACTTAGTACCTGCAAAGATGTAACAACATCCAACAGTGCCGATTGCCTGATGTGAAGTCTGAGAATTGAATAAGTTGCTTTAGGTTTATAATCCCCTTATGCAACTCAATGAGGTTGCAAATGTGTTTCATCCTCTGACTGGTGAAAACAATTCAATGTCTGAGTGAATTATTTCTGATCCTTCTGATATGACTCAATTATTAGCTGATGAGATTCTTGGTATTAAATGTGTATCAGAAAAGATTCCTCTTTTCAACCTCTGGTCTGTGATGCATTTTGAAAGCAGTAAGGATCAGCTTTGATTGCATGTTCCTGTAGCTAACCAAGAAATGAGTTAACTTGCGGGATTTTTCTCTCTCTATTACTTCAGTGTCACCACATTTTGTTCATAAAATAAAATCTGGGTATTTCTTCCTTGTTACAAGATTTTGGCTTGAGGTAATAGGAGATCAAGGCTAAAATATTACATATGCTCTTCATCTGCATTTACAGGCTAGGCACTGCAGAGAGACTTTAGAACCAAGTGTGTTGGTCATTGGGAAAGTTGGTGGGAACAAGTAACTACGTAAGTTAAAGATTATTAAAAGTAAGCTTTTTATGCAAGAAAAGGGTTAAGAAGATTTCTCCTCTCCTTGGTTCTAAGGTTTAGATTTCTGCGGATTAGAAAGGAGAGGATGTCCATAGATTAGCTAAGGCGATGAGATGATTTAGGCTACTAATAGCTCACAAATATTCTTCCCTGTGGCAACGCTACAAGATTGGAACATGGTGTGTATACTGCGGCATTTACAGGTAAGAAATTATACACTGCTGAAAGAAACAAATGTACAGCATAGATGCATTTCTCACCTGCAACTATGAAATTTGTTTTTGATGTTGTTGCTGCAACTTAATTCTAGGTAAACCAATTTAAATGGCTTTAAGATAGCTGGCTTGTACCAATGGGACCCTAATAAACTTGTGACATCTGTTTAGTTCTTTGCCTGCTAGCTAAAAATTTGACATTAGAAACTTGTGTAGGGGGAAGTTTTATAGCTTAATAAAAATAAGATCATGTGAATTTTGTTAACAGAGTTTTGTTGAATGGAGACATGTTAATGTTCAACAAATGCATTTTTCCAAATTGTGACACTGAAACCCAATAGAATGAGTAATTATTCTGCTAGTAAAGATCCAGGTTAATTTTCTAGCTGCTTTTATTGCTATTGTATGTTAAGACGAGTCAAAAATCTTTTGCTTTGGATTTGTTTTTTAAAACAACGTTTCTAGTATCTCATTGTTAGGATGAATGATTTTGCCATGTGTTTCAATGAGTTAATTTTCATACTTTATTATACATCAGCCAGCATGTTTTTAAGCAAGAACCATGAACTAACTGTTGCTGTGTAGACAAGGCCAAAATATCAGCTGAAAGAGAGTATGACAGCTGCTTCACAGAACTCTAAATACACTGTAAATTTGTAATTTCCTTATGTAATAATCTAATGAGCAAGCATTTTGACAATGGAACTGTCCCCATATAAACAATATTAACACACATGTAGTGGAGCTAGTAGGAAATTGCTCACAAGGGAAGTAGAAGTTAACGTATAACAGAATGTAGATCAGTGCAAATAATGACAGCATATTTTGTTACATATTAGCAAGTTTAGCTTGGGGGTATCAGTACTCTGGCACTAATGGAATAACTTCATGAACAGATCTCAATATTTAATCTTTCAGTGTCAAACACGGAGTAGAGTAAATCCAAATTTTTTTATATATATATATATAGAATATAAAAAATAAAAATATCTTTGATCAGTAGGTCTCAAAGCAGTTTACAAAGTTGGGAAGTCACTGCTTCGATGGGGAAACTGAGGCATAGCAATTTAGTGACCTGTCCAGTTTTACCACAGCTTCCATTGGCTGAGAACAGGGAACCGCAGCCAATGGGAGCTTCAGGGGTGGTCCCTGCAGGTGAAGGTAGCACACAGTGGAACTGCCTATCGACCCTATTGCCAGAAGCCACCGCCAGACATGCTGGTTACTTCCAGGAGTGGTGTGGGGCCAGGGCAGGCAGGGAACTGCTGCCACCCCGGAGCTGCTTGAGGTAAGCAGTGCTGCGCCAGAGCCCACACACCAAATCCTTCCTGCATCCCGCATCCCAACTACCTGCCATGGGCCCCCTGCCACACCCCTCCTGCATCTGAGCCCCCAACCCCCTGACACACCCCTCCTGCATCCCAACCCCATAGCTTGAGCCCCCTGCTGCACCCTAAACCCCTGCCCTGAGCTCTTCCTGCACCCCAACGCCCTGCCCCAGCCCTGCATTCAGGGACCTGTATACAATTTCCCCACACAGATGTGGCCCTTGGGCCCAAAAGTTTGCCCCCACCCCCTGCTAATCCCTGTAGAAGATGTCATGACCTTTATCCTCCTCCCCCAAGTAGCTACCCTGGTAGGCCATGTGGTTGGATGAGTCTTGCTGCTGCTTTTTAATAGCCTGTCTAGGAGCAAGGGACATGTCTGTCCCTTAGTGGTTCCTGATTCTTTCACCAGTAGCATCTAATAAAATCAGGCTTCATGGGTCTCACAAGTTGAAAGAGGAATCTGGCTGATGGAGACTTCTGATATTTAGATGCCTTCTCTTTCAAAGTAACTGTAGGGTTCCTACTTCAGAATGTAAAAGGGCTCAGAAATCTGTGTTTTGTCTATTGACACAGACATCTGGTATCTGATAGCTACACCAGAGTTCCCACTCAGCTGCTGGTTACTAGCAGGCAGCAGTTTTCCCAGCCCAAGTTCCATGGAAACTGAAGTCAGTGATCAAAAGGCAAGTTTAAAATCAGATAATATTTACAGCACTTTCAGACCAATCCCACATCCATCCTCAGTTAAAACAGATTGTCTGTCTGTAAACAAGAGCTATGCATTAGCTTAATGGAAAAAGGAGTAATGGATCTGCCAGGAATTTTAAAGAGATCCTGTCTCTTCCCGAAATGCACCTGAGCTTTATTTGCGGCATGACTTAATTATTTCACAACTATTTGCTTTAGTGAAATATAGCTGCCCGGGGGAAAACTGTAAAATATGCCTCTGATAGCTACAAATGTGGGTTTTATTGTTTTGGAGGTTACTTCATCTCAGCTGAGAAATACTCAAACTGGAGCTTCCCTTCATGGGCTAAATGTTGATATCATTAGTTCTTGCACAAGACAATTTTCCCCATAGGTTATAAGGAGTACTTAATTGGGCCTTTCATTGAGATGCAACATTTTTCAACTTGCTTCTATCATAAGAGGACAATCACTTAGCTCTGCTCTCTTACACAGCACATCAGCATGCAAGTTTGGTTGATGGTTGCAATAGTCAAGAAAGAGGAAGAGGGAACAGAATTCTGGTGGGAATTTCAATGTGATTATCATAGCTGAAAAGTGTGTGTGTGTTTTTAGTTTAGATTTCAATAAATTGGAGTCCTTTATTGAACATAAGACAAGAAGGCAGAAAACCTGAACTACTTCCAAGACTCTCCCAAAACCCTCTTCCTGACAAAGGCTTCTGTGAAAATTTATAAGGAAGGTGATGTGCATTGTAACATTTTTGTTCTGCTTCCTGTAGAGTTCATATTTCACTTTACTGCATGTGTGTTCCTAGAATCCCCTGTTTGCTTCTTGGGACATGTAGTGAGAACCCCATCATTTGAGACTTTAAATGTAGATTTGTACTTCTTCATGTTTTGTCCAATCAGGAATGAATCACAGCCTTAACAGTTTGGTTTTTGTTAATGAATTGTATAGTTTAAAATGTGCTTTGAGAGCCCTGAGGATCGAAGTCTGGCTCTATAAAATAAGTCGTTATTCTTTTGTCTAGTATTCACTATGTACTACAAAATTCTATATGTGGTAACAAAGACATGAAGATGAACATGGTCATCCTACACAACTTAAAAACTTTGACTTCTCAAAATGAAATTTTCCTGTGTAACTTCAACTTTTGAATGTAAACTGCGGTTACCAGAAGGCCTATGTATGATAAAAGGATTTTTTTTAAACCAAGAAAATCTAATGGAGTATGGATATCTATCAATATAATCTTAAAAATAAATTGCACTCAGGTCTGGCTTGACATTCCCAGTTCAGAGCTGTTGAGATGTATCTCCACGTCTTCAATGTCTGAATAGTTATCAAACTACAGACAGTTTAGGACTAGTTTTCCACAGCAAGAAATGAATTGGACTTCTCCACACACAATATAGGGGTATGTTTACAGAAGCATCGCCTCCCCTTCTGTGGCTGCAGTTTGCACTTGTATTTTGGAATCATTCTGAATAGTTGCATCTAAACTGCAAATATATCACAAAATCCTGTGGTTAGTAGTGTTTCAATATGACTGAAATGAATGGAAGCTAAGGGTCCCCCATCCTGAATTCATTTACTCCTTCATATAGTATTTTCTTTCCTTCACTTTGCCACCTTACAGTAAAGGATTTCTGCATTGCTCTTTCAAATGGCTCAGTTTAGGAAGCAGGTACTGTAGTAATGATCTGTCTTACATAGCTTCCTTGGTTAAATCCCACATTAGGCAGATCAGCTCTGCTTAACAAAGGGGAAGACAGACTCATAAAGGAGCAGATTCAAAGCTATTGAGGAACAAGGTATGGGGAGGAGGAAAAAAAACCCTCCACATGTATAAAATGTATCCATAATTGTTGGAGGAAATGAAGTAGAAACTGCTCAGTGTATTATGTCAGCAGTGAGGTATGAAAATCGTACTCGGCTGTGGGAAGCCTGGGTTATGTTGTTTTTTAAAGAAACAATAAGGCATGTTTTCAAAGACTGTATTCTTATTCATCTCTTGGAATAGAATTATACAAGCAGTACACGAGAACCTACCAGATCCCCAAAGGTTTAAAATTGTACTTCTTTTCCCTCCCTTATGAGGCAAATTTGTGGTGAATAGGGTATATTCAGTAGTACGTTGATGAAACCGTAGGCAGGTATCTCTCGCTGATCCCAGCTGCCTTTTCAAGATAAGAGGTGACCCAAGAGAAGAGAAGTGCCTTCTAAAAATAGACACTAAGTAGTGCAGTAAAAGTGACAGTAATTCCTTCTGCTTTTATAAGTAGATCAAGGAAATAAATCTCTTGCTGTACCTTATAAATTTCCTGTCCACAGTTGTGGGAAACTGGCTGCCTTCTTGCTTTGGAAATCCAGAAGATAAACTGCCATATATCTAACCCAGGTTGGTATGGTATTCACTCCTTGTACATTACTATTGTTGGTTCCCTTATTCAAATGTTTTGTGATGCACCTCATTAATATTTTGTGGGAGGTATTATCTTTGGATTGAGCTATAATGTAGGACTTTCTCATAGAAAGGTTTTCTTCAATGTTAGTTTTATAATTTTGATCTTGGCTATACCTTGAAACCTTACACACAACGTTGTTGAAGACACAGATCAAGTTAGGGTCCAGGAGAGACACTAGGTTGATACAGACCTTTTACTTCTGGAGACCTAGGTTTCCAATTCCATAGATTACATGTGACTGTGGTGTATTCATCCTGTTCCTTCAGATCAATGGCTGGCACTGTGCTGCTGGAAATGAGAAACTGAACATACAACTTCAGTTTTCTCTAGAATAGATGATTGACTTGTTCTGCCACTGTAAATTACCTGTTCTAAAAATCTTTTACTAAGTCTCCTTATAGCGACATTTGCTAAAAGAAATTGGATAGTTTCCTCTGACTTCAATCTGTCTGTGTTGCCCATTGTGTCTAATCATTAATTTAATTTGCCCATATATTGTGTACTTAAAAAAAGTGTTTAAATAACTCGTTTAAGTTGCAAGCATTTTTGAATGTCATGATTCATGCTCCTGTGGAAAGTATTAGTATTTCTATTATAAGATACCATTTTCAGGTTTTAGATCATGGGCTGCCCTAAAAAGGCAAATTTTGCCTTTCATTACTAAATAATTTTAATTTAAACTGGTTGTGATATTGTTTTGCAACATTTGAATTTGAAACACTCTTTTCATCTCCCATTCTGCTTTTGTTCTGCTTTCTTACAAATCAAAAGTTGTTCCAACATGCTTATTCTTTGTTTCCCAGTTTGGAGTCTGTTTTGTGAAACATTGCTGTTGTGAATGATCCGTTCAGAGAAACAAGGAGAATCTCCTAGAATGAAGAAGATGGAGGTGCTTGCAGTACGTGGCCAGGAGACTGGTACAGCACAGAACTCTTGTGTTCCTTTTTCAAAACAAGAAAGAACATGCAGATTTTTCTTATCAAGGCTGCAGATATTTTAAAATATCACTGATAGTATATGTGAAAAATCCCTGTTCTTGCTTGGAATTTAGTCTTGTTTCCTTCTGTAGTATCAGAAAGGTGTGAGTCAGGCTTTACAGGCACAATTGAGGTAACGGCCTAAATTTTTATAAGTGAATAGTGAATTTGGGAAGCCTTCTTTTAAAGGCCTTTAAAGAGTCTGATTTTTCAGAAAGTGCTAAGCACCTTCCCTTCAAATCAGACACCTTTTTTAAAATTTCTCCAGTTGGGCATCCAAAATCACTAATGTGTCCCAATAATTTAGATCCAAGTCCCTCCCTGAAAGAGCTGACACTCTAAGGCACTGCTCTGGCGAAAAAGCATCTGAATAATTTAATTGAAATCAGATAATATAAGGCTAAGCACAGGCATAAGGCTCAAGGCCTATGTGATAGCAAAACCAAAATGAACTGCTCATCACTAAATGTAGAGAGGCTGTGGACAGGAACAGTAAACAAAAGAAGAAACATAGTCTTTGTCTGGTGTAGTTAGCTGCAGTGGCCCAAGCTGACTGTATTGTGGCTAGGTTTTTTTAATATACATTTTTATGTGAGAAAATGATCAGTCTGGTGGAAGAATTGAGGTTTTTAGTAGATCTTTGAATGAGAAGGAACTTGTTTGGTGCGCTAGATCAGGGAAACATTTGCAATCATAAAAGCAGCACGGGAAAAAAAAGCAGAAAAAGGGTGTAGTGTAGAGAGAGTGTGAGTGAGCATGGAGCATGGTGCAAGACTTGAGGCCTGAACCACAGTCAGCAAAGTTAGGCTAAGCTGGAAACCAAAGTCATGCCATGTATTAAAGCAAGTGCTTACAAGTTCACTGTCTGATACATGAACTTGGCAAGCGTATTGCTAGCATATTGCTAGAACGCAGGCATGCCTAAGAAGTACCAGGCACTGGGTATGTATGTGAACGCAGTCCAAAAGATGAGCCCAGGTACATCCTGACCTAGCACAAGATAAGAGGGTTTGATGGAAGTGATGAAGAGGATGTTTTACCCGAGACATCAGGAGCAAGGTATAAGGGGAGGTAACAAGCAGATGTCCTGAAACCCGTAAGGTAGTACAGAAGTTTTGTCTCAGTCTATAAATATTGAGGTACCTTGCCTTATCTCTCTTTGTGCAGCTGAGGCTCCCACAGCTGACTGAACCACTCCTTACCATTGGCACTCATGTTAGTGTACCTGTAACTGCAGAGCAAGGGTGCTGGTACCATGTCTTGTGGGCAATAAACCTGGCCGAGTGTCTTTGTCACCAAACTGAGCCTGTGGTCTGTCTTGTGTGTAACGTCAAGGTCTGCTCAGTTAGCAGGCTGCACTCTGTTCCAATATTGATAACATCGGAGCTCCAAGAAGAGAAGCACTCAGCACCTGTAATAGCTTAGCAGCCTGGGCAGTGTTACTGTGTCAACGGCATTCCAGCCTTCAGCGTTTAACAACAAAAGGAATGGGAATGAGAGAAGGAAATAAAGAAAATACATGGTCCCTTGACTGGTTTTACTAGTGAGATGCTTGATTTGAAGCAGGACGGAGAAGCATAGTACCCCTGTGGAAGCACAAAAAAGGAAGAGGGAATAATAGAAAGTGTTGAAAATCAGAGTATATTTGGGGGTGAGAGCTGATCAGTTTTATTTGGCCTGTCAGAAAATCATCTAGGACCAGATTTGCAAAGGTATTTAGGCACTTGAAGATGTAGATGGGTGTCTAGTGGGATTTATAAAGTGCCTCAGTGAATTAGGTGCATAGGTCCTATTGACTTAGCCACCTATTCTTATTAATATGTTCAGTTTTCTCATATTTCCTGGGCAGAACATAGGACTTTAGAAATGATCCAATACTGTTGTAAAAATCTAGTTTCCTGTTGCATATAGGCCTGATTTTTGAATAATGGTCATAAACTGATAAGGGCCAAAAGTCTTATGCCTCTTTCAGATTTTAAATAGGTTTAGATTTTCATTGTGTCTGCACTCTATTGCTGCTCTCTTTATGTAGAGGAAATGGTGCTGTTTCTGATAGGAATGACTCTTTCCCCATTGCCAGGAGGTAATGTACAGGATGGCTGATAGTGGTACAGATTTATTAACTGAACTTTCAGGTCAGACTGGAATATGCATTATTGTTATATATTCCTTAGCCCTTGATGTGGTGGGCACTTTCTACTGTCGAGAGAGATACAATCCCAGCTCCAAAGAGTTTGCAATCTAAAAGAAGTCCCTAAAACATGGGCAAGGCAGAGTTACTGCAGTACATGGTTGGAATAAATGTCAACTTGGATTCAAACTTAAGTAGGTGTGGGATGCCCATGAGGAATATGTTTCTCTGATCAGTGGACAATTGCTTGCCCTGCACAAATACAGCTGATAAGAAGGTATGTACCATAGAGCTTAAGGAATTACCAGTTGGGTATCTGGGACACATTATAAGGGAATGTAAATTCAAGTGAGTTACCTTCTCAGAGGTCTGGGCTAATACTTGGCTTTTTTGATCAGCTGTTTGTGCTGAAATCCACTGCACTCTTGTTTCTTGGGCTCAGGTTTATCTCCTGTTCTGACTCTAGCGTTACAAGAATTGAGTCTGTTCTGTAAGAAAGATGTCAATGGAGTTGGAGTGTTATACGACTTGCTCAGATCTCCCTGGCTGCAAGCTCTTCTGAAGGTAAATCCCCCTTTGTCTGCAAGGCCTGTCGTCTTAGGAGAACAATATGTCCACCTGGCATCTGCCTCAATGTGGAGATTGTAGGTTAATTAATACAGGTACTTCAGATTAAAATGGAAAATCCCAGTGTACCTAGCTAGATGGATAATATTATGCAATCACAGGGAGATTTAAGGTTGGCTGAAGGTGGTGATCTGTACCCCAGTTGAAAAATTGGGGGTGATATCCTGTTTTCTAAGAGTGAATGAAAAGTGCTATATGAGTGTGAAATATTATTTACTATTCATTGCATTGGTGAGACGTATAATCAAGGGCTGTATGTGAGCATCAGACTGAACTGGGAAGGAAATTTTTCCTGTTAGCCAAAATAGTTCAAAAACCGAAGTTAAACATTTTAGCATGAAAGGAATATTTTAACGTCTGTAAACACGTCCCATCTTAAGAGAACAAAAATTAAAAAACCTTTCTAGGTCAGTGGTCCCCAACTGGTCGATCTTAGAGGATCCCCCACTTGATCACGATTTCCGGCAGTGTAGCGTGGCTCCTGCTAAGGCAGACTCCCTACCCCTGACCCATGCCGCTCCCAGAAGCAGCCAGTGCAGCCTGCGGGTGGGAGTGGAGGGACAGGGATCTCCCTCCATGCACTGCTCCTGCCTGCAAGCACCACCCCTAAAGCTTCCATTGGCCGGGAGAGCTGCAGGGGAGGTGCTTGCAGAGAGCCATGTGGGCCCCCCCCCCCCACCAGGGGTATGTTGGCCCCATCCGGGATCAGTGTGGAGCCAGGGTAGGCAGGGAGCCTGCCTTAGCCTCACTGCACCCGCTGCCGGACATAAGTGCTGCCTGGCGGAAGGATGCACCCTAGCCTTGAGTCCTCTCCTGGAGGCAGCATCCCATAATCCCTTCTGCACCTGCACACTCTGTCCCAGCCCAGAGCCCCCTCCTTCACCGAAACTTCCTCCTAGAGCTCACACCCCTCACCTGCTCTGGCACCCCAACATCCTGCCCCAGGCTCAACTCAGAGCCCTCTCCCACATCCGTTAGCCCCAGCCCGGAGCCCACACCCCCTCCCGAACCCTAACCCCTACCCCAGACTGGTGAAAGTGAGTGAGGGTGGAGGAGAGTGAGTGACCGGGGGGGGCGGGGGAGATTTGAGGCAGGGGCGGGGCCTCGGGAAAGGGGCAGGGTAGATCCTGGGTTGCCCTTAGATTCAAAAAGTGATCTTGGGTGTAAAAAGATTGGAGACTACTGTTGTAATTGAATAAAAAAATTCCTTAAAGTCAGTCTCTTTAAATTTGGTGATTTACTTCAGTTTTGCTTTTTGAGTAAGCATTCCAGCTAGGGGAAGAAAGGAAATGGTGGAGTGTCTGAGGATTGCCATACTGGATTAGAGCATTGGTCCAATGAGCCTGTTATCTTGCCTTTGATAGTGACCTGGTACACATACTTCAGATGAAGGTGGAAAACCACAGTGTACCTGGCTGATTGAGCAGTACTATGCAATGTCAGAGATTTAAGATTGACCTCAGCTGGCAATCTGTAGTTAGGTCCTGAACGAGAAGGACTGATAGCCTTAATCATAAAGGCCATGATTTTGTCATGGATATTTTTAGTAAAAGTCACGGCCAGGTCATGGGCAAAAAAGAAAAATTCACAGAAGCCGTGACCTGTCCATGACTTTTACTAAAAATATACCTGACAAAATGGGGATCTGCCAGTCCCCACACCGCCTGAAGCGGGGAAGCTGCATAGGGGCTAGGAGCCACTTGCAGCATGGGCAGCTCGGGGAGCCGCCAGAGGCACCGGGATACCTTGCGGTCCCTGAGCCTGCTGGGGCAGGGGACCCTGCAGCTCTTGACCACCGCAGGCTGAAGTCACGGAGGTTGTGGGAAGCCATAAATTCCATGACTAAATAGTAGCCTTATTTGATTTTTATTCTAGCTAGTTCTAGAAAATCCTTAGCAGTGTGGCATTGTGTATGTTTCCATATGAATGGATCACGCCGTGGGTGTGCATCCATTGAGTAGTATCTCTGCATTGTGCCCTTTTCTTTATCATTTCACCCTATAGGTTTATGAATGCCTCCATCAGTCTGTCAGACAAAAACCAGTCCCAGTCACACTCCAAGCACATGCACTGTCTCGTGAGGTGAGATTACATAAGAGACTATATTCCTTCTTTTTACCGAACCCTAATCTGTTAGTTTGATTGTACATAATACTCTGCATATCTGTGGCACAGTCTGTTCGAGAATCTGAGTGCACATCACAAGCATTAATGTAGCCTCTATCCCTTGTGAGACAAGTTGTTAATCGTCTCCATTGTACAGATAAGGGATCAAAGGTGCATAGAAGGTGTGGAATTCCCAAAATCACAGTCTGTGGCCATGTGAGTACGAGTCCCATGCATTAACTGCTAAATCATCCCTCCTCTCCCGTTCACAATCTGCCTTGTCATAAAAGCTGACCATAAAGAAGCCTGGCTCAAATCTATGAATTTTATAAGGTTTCTGATAGAATGATTTTAATCCATTTAGGACAGAAGTAGCTGGAAACTTAATGGTTCATACTAGAAATTTATAACTGTGATGAGATCTAGTTGTAGGATTGGAGAAGAGAATTTGCTTAGTTTCATAGCATGCACTTAAAGGAAAGGTCTCTTACATTACCAAATAACATAAGGTATTACAGTATTTAAAATAGGAATTCCTGAAGGATCCAGTTCCTGCTCTCTCATCACCAGGTGGTGGAGTTGTTGCGTGGAGTGTCTCAATCTACAGAGATCAGAGAGCTGAGACGACTCTTGCGAAATCCAAACTTGAAGGCAAGTGCTGGCCATTGAAAGGGGAGTGGAAATCTCTCACTAAAATGACTTGCAGTATGGGGGGAATGAGCTTTGCAGCTGCCTGCAGAAGACAGCAAAGAAGGCAATAGAGATTTGAATTAGTTATGGTATGAAGAAATTAATGGACAATGGTAACTGAATTTGCAAGTGTGGGATTCTTTTCCCCACCTCTGAAGTCTGTGTGGTGTCCCTTACCTCATGAAAGAATTAAATATCTACAGCACTCCCAATAGACTGATGGTAACTGCTGTTTTTAATATCTATACTTTTGAGAGATCTATTAAAAAAATTCTTAGAAACACAGGGCAAGTCTTTTACATGAACAAATGTGTTTAGTCTTAAACTATTGCAAAGCTTATGTGCTTGTGCTGTAGCACCATACAAGGACACAGTTCTCCTAAGATTAAATTCCAAGAAATCAGGAAAATATCCAGTGATTGAATTTTTCAGTGGTAAGAGCAATGATGTCACCCACCACCATTTGGGTCTGTATTCATGTAAGAATTCAGTCTCCTACTTCTGACTCCTGGATCCCATCAAAGCTATTTCTTGGGATGACCTTCGCGTGCCTCTTTCTTCTTGTCACAGGCCTTACTATCAGCTCATGATACTGTGGCCCAGAAAGATTTTGAACCAGTCCTTCCCCCTCTACCAGATAACATCCCTGAAAATGAAGAAGCCATGAGGATTGTCTGCCTAGTGAAAAACAAGCAGCCCCTGGTAAGAAAGCTTTCTGATGTTTTGATTATTTGAACTTGTGCAATAGATTCAATAAAGTGTTTTGTATAAATGGGTTATTTATTAGCAATGCTATAGAAATGTTGTTAATTCTAGTCTTTTAAATTGACAGACTCATCTTGAACAAATAAAGTGCTTCCTTGGCAAATGGAGTAGGAAGGAGGGGAAAAAAAACCCTAACAATTTCTTGGCAGTTGTTTGCCCTTGTGAACCAAGGATTTTATGTTGTACTATGTTTGTGATAAATACAGGGAATAGAACTGGAAAATCATAACATTAGAGATGGAAAAGATGAATTACAGTAGGCCCTATATGTAAGATTTTATAGAATTGCAGAATCAGAAACTGGGCTGTATAATGACCATTTTGTTCATGTCCCTTAAAAAACAAGGCTTACACATCTTTTAATGTATTGTACACTGTACTTATGGGTCCTGCAGTACTGTACAGATGTAAGGGGAAAGGGACTCTTTTTTTTTTTTTTCCAGTAATCTCCAGTCATTAAGGAGATAAGACTTGCAATTTGAAAGGAATTGAAAGATATTTATTCTTTTTATTTTGCCAGGGTGCCACCATTAAACGTCATGAGATAACCGGTGATATTGTGGTCGCTAGGGTAATCCATGGTGGGCTAGCAGACAGAAGTGGTAAGTGTCACTTGAAACACACAGCAGGGAAAAAAATAATCTTTTTTTTTTTTCAGCTGTAAATTCTCTCCTGTTAGAACTTTTAGGCACATATCTTGTACAGTACCATATAAATAGTACTAGTTGCCTCACTTTGAAGTACTTCTGACTTGTTTTTATTTCTTCATGACTCTCATTCCGGGGTAAACATGTTGCATTCAGAAAAGGTGAGAGAGAAAGCCAGCGTCAAACACAATCTTACAGTATTTATGCTCAGCATCAACACCTGGATAAATCTGGCATGAGTTAAGCAGAAATACAAAACAGGGCCAACTGGTATGAACACCAGCACACTGAATTTCATAGCAGAATGTGGATAACTTGCTCGAGCTCTAGTCCCTCCATCATAAAATAGTTCCCATTAGTGTATCATGGTCTCTGTCTGGAGGATAAGTTTACCAACATTGTATACAGCGGCTGAATGAAATCCTGTTAACATTAATTAAGGTACATGAGAACCTGTTTAACTGAGTTGAAAGGGAAGATGCAACTACCGCTTGTGGTTTGCATGATCTTGTGTGTGTTGCTTATCTTTAGTAAACTTACTTCTGTAGGGACTAGCGATGAGCCCAAACACCAGATCATACTCTCCCACTACTTCCTCTGAACCAAGAAGGGTTTCAGATCTAGATCTGAACATTGTAACTCAGCCAATTACTATAATGGTCAGAACCAGAACTTTGAATCTGAACACGTCAGTTCTGGGGGAACTCTAGTTCTTCTTCGAGATGTGTTGCTCATATCCATTCCAGTTAGGTGTGCACACGCCACATGCACGGCTGCCAGAAGATTTTTTCCCTTAGCAACAGGCTGGGTCGGCTAGGGAGCGCCCTGGAGTGGCACCGTTATGGTGCCGTATATATACCTCTGCCGACCCTGCACCCCCTCAGTTCCTTCTTACCGCCCGTGACAGTTGCTGGAACTTGGAGCTCAGTCTTCTGACCTCCGTATTCCTTAGCTCTGTGCTTTCTCGTGTTTCTTCTGTACATGGTTTAAATAGTTAGAGTTAGTGTTAGTTGTTAATAGTTTGTTCTTAGTTCTTGTTGGCCGGGGGGGTTTCTCCCTCCCACGGGAGCCAGGGCACTTATGCCCAAGGCTCTGGGCTTTAAGCCCTGCTCGTTGTGTGGGAAGCCTATGCCAGTGGGCGACCCACACGAGTCCTGCCTAAAGTGTTTGGGTGAGTCACACGAAGTGGCCACGTGCAGAATCTGCAGGAGCTTTCGGCCGCGTACCAAAAAGGAGAAGGACTTTAGACTCAAGCAGCTCCTGATGGAAGCGGCCTTGGCCCCGGCACCATCCGTGTCCGGCTCCGAGAAGAGCGCCCCTGCATCAGCGCCTACCCAGCAACCTCCTGCGGCACCGAAGACAGGGGCCATGGCACCGGTCTCATTCCCCGGTGCACAAGAAGAGGAAGCCTCTGGCACCACCTACAGCTTCAGCTGCCTCGGCACAGCTGGAGCAGCGTCCTGTGGGGGAGCGCTCCGCCCAACTCCTGTCGGCCCCGGCACCGTTGACTCCAGCACCTGGACTCACTGCCTAGGGCCCCACTGCAGCAGCGTCTTACCACGACGTCGGAGACCTTTGCTGCGGCGCGGGAGCTCATTGCGCTCACTGAACCCTCGCTGGCTCAGCCTCCGCGCACGCAGTCCAAGGGAAAGCCAACCCCCTTGCAGCCCTCGGTGCCCCTTCCAGTGCCTGCCTGTACGCGCTCGGAGTCCCAGCGCCGCTCATCCCGAGGCCGTTCCGGATTGCAGTGCCACTCTCTGCCACGGCACCGCTCCTCTTCCCGGCACCGCTCTGCCTCCCGGCACAGATCTCTGTCCTGGCGCCGCTCTCCATCGCGGTGCCGCTCCAAATCCGGGGACCGATTGTCAACTCACCGCAGATCCGGCGGTGCATCCCGCCGGTACCAGGAGTCACCTCGGCACCGCAGCCAATACAGGTCCCGGGCCCAGCACTGCTCCCCATCTTCCACCAGGCATCTCCCTTATGTCAGCTCAGCTCCTCCTTGGCCCTCCTGGTCTGCCACCGCTTCGCCCCGCTCAGAAGGGGTCAGGGGACTGGAGCTCCCATAGGCATTGCAAGGCCAGTGGGCTGAGCAGCAGGTTGAGGACACCATGCAGTGGCCCTTCTGGACCCCCGGGCGTACCACCAATCCCAGGGGGCCCCGTCCGGGGTCTCGGGGGCATTGGAATCCAGGGTGCCCGAGGCCACCATCAGTCGCCCACCAGACAGTGGGACAGACTTCCCAGCCACGGATGGAGTGCTCCCGACTCCCGCCCCGCATCCACCTACCACAGGAGGCTCTCCAGACCAGTGGGCAGGCGGTCTCCTCAGCCTCATCCCCGGACGAGGCGGTGGCTGGCACATCTGCCTCCAGCCTTCCGCCGATAGATTTGTCGGCACATCAGGCCCTCCTGACAACGGTAGCCAAGGGTTTAAACCTCCCCATGAAGGAGGTTATTGAAATCGAGTACCCAGTGGTGGATGTCTTGTCCACAGACGGCCCGAGCAGGGTGGCGGTACCGGTCATTAAGACCATTCAAAAATCCATGGCCACCATTTGGCAAATTCCAGCCTCGGTTCCGCCGACTGCCAAGGGGGTGGAAAGGCACTATTTCGTGTCGGCCAAGGACTACGAATACCTTTTCACCCACCCTCAGCCCTGCTCACTGGTTGTGGACTCCGTTAACCAAAAGGAGCGCAACAGTCAGCAGGCCTCGGCCCCTAAGTCGAAGGACGCTAAATGCTTGGACCTGTTCGGCAGGAAAGTCTATTCGACGGGGGGCCTACAGCTCAGGGTGGCCAACCAACAGGCCCTCCTGAGTAGGCACAAGTACAACGCATGGGACTCTGCGAAAATTCCAGAGCGTCGTGCCCCCGGAGGCCAAGTAGGAGTTTGAGGCCTTTGTCTCAGAGGGCAAGAAGGTGGCTAAAACCGCCCTGCAGGCGGCCCTCAACTCGGCCGACTCAGCGGCCAGAACAGTGGCCTCGGGTATCACCATGAGGCGCATCGCCTGGCTGCAGGCCTCTAACCTGCCCCCCCCCGAGGTTCAATATACTATTCAGGACCTCCCCTTTGAAGGCTCAGGCCTTTTTTCGGACACCACAGACTCACGTCTGCAGTCCCTTAAGGACTCCAGGGTCATCCTTCATACTTTGGCGATGCATACCCCAGTGACCCAGCGGAGACTGTTCCGGCCACCACCTAGGCGTTTTTATCCGCCACCGCGCCTGTCACAGGACGCGTACAGGTGGTGGGGGCGAGGCGGCCGTAGACGCTCCTCCACCCGCTGCTCGGGCCACTCCCCATCCAAGCAAAAGCCCCCCCCCCAGGGCCCCAAGCCCAACTTTTGAAGGTGCGCCCGGGGGCAGAGTACCAGCCACTCTTCCAGATCCTCCCTTCAGAGATCATCTGTCCCACTTCCTCTGTGCCTGGTCCACCATCACCTCCGACCAGTGGGTGCTACGCACGGTGGCAGTGGGATATTCGCTGCAGTTCTCCACCCCGTCCCTCTTCAGGGACCCCTCTCACGAGCAACTCCTGCTCCAGGAGATTCAATCGCTCCTGTCTCTGGGGGCCATTGAGCCGGTCCCGGAGCAGTTCAGGGAAAGGGGGTTCTATTCCTGATATTTCCTCATACTCAAGGCGAAAGGGGATCTTCGGCCCATCCTGGACCTGCGTGGACTCAACAAGTACCTGGTCAGGTCCAAGTTCCGCATGGTCTCCTTGGGTACCATCATTCCCTCATTGGATCCAGGGGACTGGTACGCTGCCCTCGATATGAAGGACGCTTATTTTCACATAGCCGTACGTCCAGCTCACAGACGCTTCCTCCACTTCACGGTAGCAGGCCAACATTACCAGTTTGCGGTCCTGCCCTTCAGCCTCTCCACGGCCCCCAGGGTGTTCACCAAATGCATGGCCATGGTTGCCGCATTTCTCAGGCGACAGTGGGTGCACGTCTACCCTTATCTCGACGACTGGCTGGTCAGGGGCAGCTCGCGGGAACAGGTGTCCTCCCATGTTCAGTTGACTCTCCGCACATTCTCCCGCCTCGGAATTCTCCTCAACGAGGAGAAATCGGCCTTACAGCCTACTCAGAGGCTGGAGTTCATAGGAGCTCTCATAGACTCCACAGTGGCAAGGGCGTCCCGCCCACTGGCCCGTTTCCAGTGTATCCAATCTGCCATTCACAGCCTAAGTGCCTTCCCGACTGCCTCGGCCCAATCTTTTCTCAGCCTGCTGGGGCACATGGCGGTGTGCACATATGTCACCAAGCACGCAAGGTTACGTTTGCGCCTGCTCCAAGCATGGCTGGCTTCGGTTTACAAACCAAACGTGGACAGCCTCTTCCCCCTCCTCACCATCCCGGGCCCGACCCTTGGCGCCCTTGCCTGGTGGACAGATCAACGGCTTGTTTGCGAGGGTGTTCCCTTCCTCCCACCCCGACCAACAATGTCCCTAGTGATGGACGCATCAGATCTGGGGTGGGGAGCCCACCTCGGGCATCTCAGGACCAAGGTTGGTGGTCAGCGGCCTACCTCCATCTGCATATCAACGTCCGGGAACTGCGGGCAGTTCGCCTGGCATGCCAGACCTTCAAAAAGACGCTAACGGGCCACTGTGTCGCGGTGCTAACAGACAACACGACCGCACTCTTTTATATCAACAAGCAAGGGGGGGCCCGCTCGACCCCCGCCCCCCCGCAAGGAAGCGATTCTACTGTGGGAATTCTGCATAGCCCACTCAATTCACCCCGTGGCCTCGTTTCTCCCAGGAGTCCAACACATTGGCGGACCACCTCAGCAGATTGTTCCTTTCTCACGAATGGTCCGTTCGCCCGGATGTCATTTGGGCGATCTTCCTCAGGTGGGGGTTTCCCTGGATCGACCTCTTTGCCACCCGACAGAACAGAAAGTGCCTGCAGTTTTGCTCCTTCCGGGGAAGCTCCCCAGGCTCCCTGACGGACACCTTTCTCCTCCCATGGACGGGGAACTCGTCTATGCCTTTCCCCTGTTCCCACTGCTTCACAAGGTGCTCATCAAGGCGAAGCGGGACAAAGCACACATGATCCTCATAGCCCCAGCTTAGCACAGACAGTGCTGGTATGCGTCCCTCCTCCAGCTATCAGTGGTACCGCCCGTCCCCCTGCCGCTCTGGCCGAACCTTATATCTCAGGACCATGGCCGCCTGCTCCACCCGGACCTGTCGTCCCTGCACCTATCAGCATGGCTCCTGCGTGGCTAAGGGGTCCGAAGCTCCTATGCTCCGCGGAAGTGCAAAACGTGCTCTTGGGTAGCAGGAAGCTGTCTACCCAAGCGACTACTGTGCAAAGTGGGCCCGCTTCTCCCGGTGGTGCGAGCAGAGCAACACGACCCCAGAGGAAGCCAGTATACCCGCTGTCTTGGACTATCTTCTCTCTCTCAAGCAGCAGGGACTCTCCATTTCATCCATCCAGGTCCATTTGGCAGCCATCTCGGCTTTCCACCGGGGAACCTCCGACCACTCGGTCTTTTCTAACCCCGTGGTCTACAGGTTCCTCAAAGGTCTGGACCGCCTATACCCGCAGGTCAAGCACCCGGTCCCACCCTGGGACCTCAACCTGGTCCTCTCCTGGCTCATGTTGCCCCCGTTCGAGCCCCTCGCCACTTGCTCCTTATTATATCTCTCATGGAAAGTGGCCTTCCTGGTGGCCATCACCTCGGCCCGTAGGGTTTCGGAGATCCGAGCGCTTACGTCAGAACCCCCTTACATGGTGTTCTACAAGGACAAGGTGCAGCTGCGCTCCCATCCCGCCTTCCTCCCTAAGGTGGTGTCCCCCTTCCGCATGAACCAGGACATTTTTCTCCCGGTCTTTTATCCAAACCCCACACCTCCCGCAAAGAACAACTGCATACGCTCGATGTGTGTAGGACTCTGGCGTTTTATTTAGAACAGACAAAGCCATTTAGAAAGTCGACACAACTCTTTATTGCTGTAGCAGACCGGATGAAGGGGCAGCCGATCTCAGCACAGCGCCTCTCTTCCTGGATAACCGCATGCATCCGTACCTGCTATGAGCTAGCGGGGAGACCCACGGAGCAGATCACCGCACATTCCACCAGGGCGCAAGCCTCCTCAGCGGCCTTCCGAGAACGGGTTCCGATCCAGGACATCTGCAGGGCAGCCACCTGGTCCTCCATGCACACCTTCGCCACGCACTATGCCATCATCCAGCAGTCCAGGGATGATGCAGCATTCGGCTTGGCGGTCCTCCACTCAGCGGTTGGTCGATCCGATCCCTCCTCCTAGGTGGGGCTAGCAGTCACCTAACTGGAATGCATATGAGCAAGCACTCGAAGAAGAAAAACAGGTTACTTACCTGTAACTGTTGTTCTTCGAGATGTGTTGCTCATATCCATTCCAGATCCCCACTCCTTCCCCACTGTCGGATCTGCTGGCAAGAAGGAACTGAGGGGGGGCAGGGTCGGCACGGGTATATATACGGCACTATAACGGCGCCATTCCAGGGGGCTCGCTAGCCGACCCAGCCTGTTGCTAAGGGAAAAATCTTCCAGCAGCCGTGCACATGCACACCTAACTGGAATGGATATGAGCAACACATCTCGAAGAACAACAGTTACAAGTAAGTAACCCATTTTTTGGAAAAGAATACTTGAGTACTTTTCGTCATCATTAGGTCTCAAAGTGCTTTACAAAAAAGGGAACGAACGAATACACCTATTCTACAGATAGAGAAACTGAGGCTCAGAGAAGTTAAGTCAATTGTTTGAGATTGGACAGTGAAATCTATAACAGAGCTGTCTGCTCTATCCACAGCATATTGTTTCAGATCTGAAATTCCTAACTCAGGTCCGAATCTAGGATAGGAGCATTTCTTATTTCAGGGCTGCTCTCCAGTCTTCTGTTGCATCTCTCAACTTTTTCAGAATCACATCTTCTATATACTAAGTGTTGTCTTTCCTGTTCCTTTTTATTCTAGGGTTGTTGTATGCCGGAGACAAGTTGGTAGAGGTGAATGGAGTTCCAGTAGAGGGACTAGAGCCAGAGCAAGTTATCCACATTCTGGTATGAAATGCACTTCTCTCTTTTTTTTTTTTTAAAATTTCTTTGTAGCTCATGTGTAATTATATGTACTCATAAGCGCACTTCCTTTAAAAAGAGCAGCCTAAATTCTCAGTGTAAATTTCTAGAGGGAGGAAGACCTACACCCAGGTGATAATTTTACATGTAATGTACTAGGTTCTTTCTTTATTGTGGGTGAAGTATGTTCATCCTGTGCAGGGAGCCAGCACATGACCTGCGTGCTATTTACGCCCTCCAAATAGGGCCTCAGTGGTGTATATGCCCTGTCATGGACCTTTGTATAGGGGTGCATTCCACTCTTTGCCTTTTGAGCTAGGGATTCGTTGGGACAAAATCCAGTAGAACCTCACTAACTCTGTCGAAAATCAATAATTCTGCCAACCCTTCTCCCATCAGTCTCACTCCATTTCTCTGCAAAGGATTAGTTGCAGAATTCTGTCATAAGGTGCCACATTCCTAAGCCTTCATTCAGTGTACAAAATGCATTAACTCCTATGTTACCAAGGACTGTGATGATAATTTAAACTAAAATAATCTTTGTTAAAATTAGCCAACAAAGATCACTCTGTGATGCACTATCCCTGATGTTTGTTAGCTTGCTCACCAGGTCACAATATTTAGTATTCTTCATTGGCTCTCTAGTTATTAGTGCCAGTCAGTGAGGTTCCACTCTGGTTAGTGTCTATTTTTATTTATCTCTTGCGATTTCTCTATTTGCACCTATCTTCAGATGTATAACACACCATTAGAAATACAAACTTCACCAAAACACAAAATTTACAAATCTTGGAAAAAAAAATTTCCCTGCTTGCACGGCCTCTCCCTATATAGTTAATTTAAATTAGACTTCAGAACTAAAATCAATTGTGACTTCATACTGAAAATATTTGTTTTTAAGGCGACCTATATTTAAAGGAATTGGAAATCTTAGCAAAGTTCCGAAGTTTCCCACACAGGAATTAAATCAGTCTTTAAAAGAAAGATCTTTGTTTTAACAATGATCTTGTATATGACATTCCGCTGAAGCAAAGCAATTTCCATCCTTATAGAAAGGATATTTATAATGGGCTGTTGGAGCCCTCATTCATCTTGCTGTGATGAAACTTAAAATGCTTTCAGTGTGTTACCAGTAGTAAATATTTTGACCTTTTTTTCTTCTGAAATCTCTTAGTCTCTGTCCCAGGGAACAATTATGTTCAAGCTGATTCCAGTTTCTGATCGGCCAGTCAGCAACCAAACAACAGTAAGAGAGTGATTTATTTTTTCTTCCAGATTATTATTGTTACTGTTGACAGTTAATCCAATAATGTCTAATGGGCTGTCTGCACAGTATGATACATGAGGTTAAGGTTGTTTAAAAGCATTTATTGCCAGCCCAGCTCACAGAAATCTCTAATAACACGTCTCGCCTAGACATGTCTCCACTGAAATTAATAGTTTGCTGTGGGTTATGTAATTAAATATAGCAAGCTATGATAAAGTTAAAAGCAGTGAAGGCATCTCTGGAGTGATCCAGAGAGTGAAGGTCAAATTGTTCACACTACACTAGATGACAACATTTTTTCTTGGTCAAGAAAATAGTTGGATTTTGGACTTGGTGCTCTTCCCATTGAAGATGATGGCAAAATTTTTGTTGACTTCATCAGAAGTCAGTTTGTAACCATTTGTACACACCGTTATTGTATTTGTTCTGAAGAAGCTCACCTTCACTTGTCTGTCTGTTCTATACCAGCTCTACGTACGAGCAATGGCAGATTACTGGCCCCTGCAGGATCCTGCCATACCTTGTGCTGATGCAGGCTTGCCCTTTAAAAAGGGTGAAATCCTTCAGATTGTTGACCAGAATGATGTCCTCTGGTGGCAGGCAAGGCAAGTCGCAGACCTGAGTGCCTGTGCCGGGCTGATACCATCAAACCATCTTCTGAAGAGGTACGAAAATGGAGGTTTCCTGAACTCAAACCAGAGAATGAGGCAGTTACCTTGGGTTTCATGATCTGAGTGTAGCAATTATAGAACAGATTGATTCAGTCAAAGACGCACTGATGCCTGACACTGTATGAGCCCTCTGTATGTCTTCTCCTGTTTTAAGAGTACTATGGATGTTTGTGTGAAAACAGGATTTTTTTCACCTTAAGTCCGATTGTAAATAATTCTGGGCAGAGGCATTATCTTTATATTAGTGTGTAAAGCCCGTAACAGAATCAGTCCTATATACATAACCTAAGATAAATAGCATCAGACAAAGATTAAGGACCTTGGTTTCTCAGGACTGTCCTTCTGATTTTTCTCTTTACATTTGTTTAATCATGAATTTATGCCACAGAGGCATAATTATTTCTAAAAATCACTACAGTATTTTAAAGGTGTGTCTGAGGCATCTGTAGCTTTGTGTTTTTCTTACTCAAAACAGAGCTGACAGATTTTTTTTAAAATGAGAAACACAAAACCCACCTTCATGTTTTCTGCATGTACTCAGTTTATATTTAGAAAGGACCCTTTTACACAAAGTGGCCTAGTTATACAGCTTCTCTAGCATAGTTCTTTAACCATGTTGTACCTATTCAGGGTACAAACAAAAAAAGCATAGGAAGCCCCTAATTGTGCCAGACAACTGACTACTGATAAGCTTAGAGTTGTAACGCAGAGAAGCCGAGAGGGAGTTGTAGTTATGATTCTGTGTCACAGAGATCCCAATACAGCACACTTCCCACTTCCAACCTTGTGTACCACGATACAGTTAATACTGCTCTCCTCCATTATGTGCATTAATTTAGGGCAATACTTTCAGGCAAGTGATATAGAATACTGACGTTCAGATAGGTGTGGTAGGACACTGGCTTCCCTCCAACAGTTGCAGATTGGGTAGAACAGTAGCTATGCTTCCACTCTTGGTGGTTCGTAATGGTGTTTATCTTTCAGGTAGATCTGAGCACTGATGTCATTTTGTGTACAGGTTATAGAATGGAGCACCTGAGTAGGAAGTAATGCAATGCTGAATTGATTTCTTATTGTGATTGGATTCCTTTCTGTTCAGAAAGCAGCGAGAATTCTGGTGGTCTCAGCCCTTCCAGCCCCATGTCTGTCTCAAATCAACAATATGTGAGTGCAAAATTCTTCAACTGTCAGTGAGAGTGTGGAGGGAGAAGACCTGTGTTTGTTTTTCATCCAATAATACAGAAATTAAACATGATCAAATGAGTTTATATACCAAGAATCATTCATTGGGCCATATTGTGAGCTCAGAAATGCATTTGGAATCCCCACTGAAATCTGTGGGAGTAGCAGGTGTATCTGAATTTGGCACTTAACCTGCTCTGGATTCTGAGGATCATTATTGTTATCAGAATACAATATATGTAGGATCTGATCCTGCAAAGTGCTGAGCACCTTGAATTCCTATTTAAGTCAATGGCAGCTGAGTACTTGACACCATGCGGGACTGAGCCTTATATATAGGCTATTTGTAGCAAGAAATCTCTACTGTTTGTGCCCTTCTGAAGCCCTTATTAGATAAGTTTATTGTAGATTTCCATGGAAGAGAGACTAAAGCATAGCTAGCAGTTCTGTACCAGAAAATACCCTGTAATTTGTCATGTATAACATTTCAGTTACTGAAATTATTCCATTTCATTTTTCATTCTTTCATTTTTCATTCTTTACTTTTTAGAATAAATTTGATAGTTTTTAAACTGCATTTCTCTTATTAAAGCTGTCTCTTTCCTCATATGAATTCTTGTTCATTGACCATTTTATTTGACTTCTGGGCCCAGTGTCTAAGATAACATGTAAAAACAGATAACCAATTGACTTTGGTTTATTTGTAAAGAGGAAGCCAGAAGTGTACTACTTCCCACCTAAACTATCCTTTTACTGGCTCTAAAGGCAATAATTTCCCAGCCTAAAAATATGTTTTCTCCTGCTTCCCCTTTCCCTCTGCCACAACTTCTTCTGTTTTTCTGTGGTCTGCATTATTACTTGCTAATGCTTTTTATGACCCCTAGATGAATTTCACAGTTAAGTCAATGCTATCTATTCATCTTTCAAGAGTCTTTCTGATGCAGTTGATTTTACTTGGTAACTGTAGTACTGACAGTCTCTTTAGCTGTGTATTTATTTTTAATTGCTTCAATGGATTTGCCATGGACAGTGAGTACTGTGGAAGAAGGTAAGAGATGATGCCTGGATTACATCATATTGCACATCTGCTTGCAGGTCCAGTGTTAGCTGATATCTAAATGTACATGATACTGTCCGTTATAAAGACTTTAAAGCTTATTATATTCTGTATTTGTACTTACAAGGATACATGTCAGGATTGGTTGGGGCAGTTTTCCTTTTACATCTCTCTGCCAAGTCTGTCTGCACTGTGTGTAAATAAGGTGACTAAACAAATGCTTTGTTTGTTGTGGTTTGTTCACTTAAAAATACCCATAGCTCAGGAGTCGTGTCTGATCAGATGTTTGAACTAGAAAACCCAGAGCTTGTGTTGCATGGAGAGGGGAATGGGAGAGGTTTGGTGAGCGGTCAGGAAGGTGCACCAGGCTTCCTGGAAGAAGAAAAGGTACCTTTTTGTACTCTTGTTTCTGCAGCAGCCCACTAACACTAGGAGCAGCTGTGAAGCATATATTAAAAGAAGAAAAACCAAAACAGGATAGGGAGTAGGGCATCTTGCCTCCCTTCTACAAGTTGTTGAGCCTGAAGTAGGAATTACTGGGTGAAACCCTATTAATTGTGTTATGCAGCAGGTCAGATTAGATGATCACTTTGGTCCCTTCTGGCTTTAAAATCCTATGACTTTGGAGGGCAGTGCATAGTGAGGAAGGGTGACAACAGGTGGCCTGGTGGAAGATGGTCCTTGAAGTTTGTACCAGGAATATAGCTAGTCTGCTGTCACGTTCTCTCAGCTGGGTAGCTGCGCCTTCATGAATCCAGTCTGCAGAGATATACAGACACTAGGACAAAACTGTGTTTTGAGCACATCAGACTCTGAAAACCAGGATATTCACCCTATTCTTGTATGAACCTCTAAGCAGGGATGTAAAATGTTAACCGGTAAGCATTAGTCTTACTGGTTAACCCACCAGAACTGTTAACCCCCGGGCCAGAGCAGCCCTGTGCCAGCCAGCCCTTTAATCAGTTAACCATCTAAACTATATATCTTTTAATAGTTTAAACAGTTAACTTTTTAGATGGTATTTAACATCCCTACTTCTAAGAGCTGACCAGTGTGGTGTGTGCAATGGAGGGGGTAAACTGATAAGGAAATGGCTTTGTTTCAAGCTTCCAAAGAATTACTAAAACCAAAAGATGTTTAAAAAGCTTTATTTTTCCAATTTTAATTTTAAACCTTGTCAGTGTACATAGCACTCTAGAAAAACATACACATGCAAAATATGCAAAGAGCATTGGGGGAAATGATATTCTGATAGTTGTACTGATCCTGCTCAAATAGAGCATCTGAAATATAAACAGTGCATCAGTTCAAATAAATTCCTTTCTCACTTCAACTGGACAGTTCAAATCAGATGTGTTTGCCTCCCAGCTGGGAACCCTTTTGAGCACTGATATAAGAAGCATCTTTCCTCTGCCTATTGAAAGAGAAATTGATTAGTACATTAGAGCGATGTGCTATTGAAATACTGAAGATGTTTTAACCCAATTTGAGCTTCAGGGGGGATTAGTTTTATTCCAGTGTTGAAATCTTGATTTTGGTGAGCTTTTTTTCAATGCTTTTGGAGATCAAATAATTTCCTTTCTCTTTTTGTCTGTTATAACCTGCAGAGGACGACATGCAGATTGATGAGAAGTGTGTAGAAACAGGTAACTGACTTAATTTAAGGAGATTCATCTGTCTTAGTGGCAATATACCAGCTAGACAAAGACCACTAGTGTTTCTTGAATAAAATGGAACATCCTTATAGTGAGCTCATACATTGAGAAGCTTTACTTATAGTGAGGTAAAATGAAAGCCCCAGACCATTTCAAAGCACTGCAGATGAACAGATTATAACCAGAATTGCAATGAATCTCTGCTTGTAGTGAAGATGTTCTGTTGAAATGAATGGCTGTTCTAAATACATACAACTCAGTTTGAGATCCAGTGCATTTACCATGCAGATTATAGACTCAGTGGGCCAAATTAAGAGCTGGTGTAAAGAGGTGCAACATAGCTGGTCTCAATTTGGCTCATTAAACCTATATTATTGTTAAGTTACTGTGGTTTTAAAGACTCTCTGGCACTCATTGCCACAAGTTTTCATTGAGGCAGAAAGCTTAGCTGGATTCAAACATGGATTGGCTATTGATATGTTGATAACAAAACTATGCAGAGTTATACTAATACAGATTTTAAAAAACCAAGGACTTTGGAAAGAATATAAACCCTTTTGCTTCAAAACACAAATCAAACTCTTACTAATGAGGTTAGACAGATTTTTTTGAGGCAGGCTATTCCGTAACAGGAATTCTTTCACAAGCATTTGAAGTAACTGGCAAAGGCCACTCTTGCAGACATGATACTGGATTAGGAGGACTGCAGGTCAGATCCAGTATGGCAATTCCTATGTTCCTAAATTGCAGTATCTGTTTTCCACTGTTACATTTCTCAGTATAAGTCAATAAGGAGTTTGAGTTAGGGATGATGCTCATATCTGAGCTTTCATACACATTGTGTTTGTCTAAATGGGATCACATGAAATACAAGGAGCTGGATTTGCTTCATTGATGGTAGAAATGAGGGGGAAAAAAATCAAAATCCTGAATCCAAACATCTTCAAACTCTGGGCATTTGGATTCCAATTTTCACTTTTCAGCAACTTTGACAAAAGTTTGGTTCCAGGTTTTCACTTGGCAGCTCAAGATCATTTCTAATTGAACTAAAAGAAAGCAGTAGAAGTATGTTTGGGAAGTTGGCAGGAGTGTGTCTCTTATGTGGTCCTTACAGTAGTGGAAGGGAAATAATTTCTTATGTGATAAAAATTATTTTAAGCGGAAATAATATTGAAACTAAATGTGTTTGCCGTTCTTTGCTATCTGGGTGACTTAAGATGAAGAAACATTTGAATCTGGTAAGTAAAATTTTTCCTACCTAATATCAGTTCTGTCTCATCTTCTAAGACTCACAGACAAGTAAGGAGGTATCCAACAAACACCAAACCAAACCGAAAAGCAATCACATTAAAGTGCAATTCTCTCTTGAAAAGACTCTCTAAAATGATACTTATTTACTCAATAGAATTGCTCTATGTGTTCACCCAGGACTATATCTGGGTGACTTCACTGACCAAAATACATTTTTACTGCTGTTTGTTCCTGTTAGCCCTGCAGAGCCCATATACAGAAGGAAAAGAGAGCTCAGTTCTATTCCTTCTTGTGCAGCAATGGACAGTCATGTTTACTAAGCTCTAATCCATTACACCTGTGCAAACCCAAGGTGTCAGAGGAGATAACTGGAAGATAATGGGATTTCTCAAGTATAACTGAGACCTTAATTTAGTCCACAGTATCTTTATTACTGTGGATGAAAAACCTGTTTGGCTGACTGACTGTTAAACCCTAGTCTGCATTTTCAGGGCAGGGATAGAAACAAATAGATTTATTATTGTAAAGTGAGCACCTCAGATATAAAATCATGAGACACAATCCTGGAACCTCAGGATGCCATTTTTACAGTCGCTTGTCAGAGCACAATCACACTTTGAAAGCCCTGCGATACATGTTCAACTGTGTATCTGAAGCGCTACAAAACCTGGTCTTTTAGAACAAATTAGATCACACATCGGTTCTAAATTTCTCCGTTCAAATAATTTGCTTTCTTATTGTGGTTAAATTACTTGCCCTCTTTTTCCTGCTGTGCTGTTGCTGCCGTACAGGAGTACCAAGGATCTGAATGTGGGGCCTTCCCCATCTGCTTAACTCGAACTCACAGAAGCTTCATTCTTCTCCTCTTTTGAGGGCAATGCTTGAGGCTTACAAAGAGAATAAGGGAGTTTGTGAGGAAGTCACTTGCATCTTTATTCAGGGCCACTAATGCCCTTTTCCCTGCAGTAGTTGTGTTGTTGGGGAATTAGTTCAGATTCTGCTCATTATCTGAGTCACCTCTTCTCTGTTTCCAGACAGCCAGGGGGAAAGTCCAACGCTCACTCCCAGCTCAGGCCTCTACTCTACCTTGACAGTTAGTTATTGGAGCAGCTATAGGTTGTACTTTCCAAGTGCACTATTGGAGAGTGGCCCGAGCCAAACTCTGTAGCTGAGCCACCCCCTTTTTAGGGAGGTAGGATTCAGATCCAAGTTTTGTAGTTTGTCTTGCACATGCTTTATTTTAAATTTCAAACTAGCATTGTGTGTTTAATAGTTTGCATTCAAGTTGAAGCGCATATGAATTGGTCCAGTTTTGCCCATTTAGGCTGAAACTTGGTCTCCTCAGAACCCTAATTTTTCATTTCTCTCTCTTGCTTATCCAGAGGAGCTTAAAGAAGGTAACTTTAAACTTTTGTCTCCTATAGGTTTTAAATAGCAATCTGCTAAAGCCAGAAAAAATACTACAAACAATAGCTCAGTTGCTTTCAGGAATTAGGCCCATTATAGTCCATAGTTGTTGAATTTGCTTGTTTGCTCTGGGTGGAGAGGTCAGGTCAGGCAGAGGAACAAATGAGCTCGGGAGGAAATGACCATGGAAAATGAGGTAGGCGGATTGCAATACAATTTTACTTTGATCCTGAAATCTGTCATGTTTGCTAACGACGTGATTTATTATCGCTATATACCTTCGGCTGAATGTCTTGAGAGCATGCTCCACAACCCATTATTTGTCAGACTTCTCATTATAACCAAAGATGAGGTGGTGGTAGTGTACATCCACTGGTGTACTTAGGCAGGAAGCAAAGCTTCTAAGAACCTGAGAGAAGTGAAGACTAGGATCTGTTATCCAGTCCACTGTGGACAAAACCACGCGACTCAGTTACTCTTTTGGCACTTATTTGTTCATGAGGCACCCATTAGTGTAGTATCTAATCTTAAAAGGTAATCCCATAGCAGACCTGTTGCTTTCCAAGTGAATGTAAGGACAGTGTCACTGCTCTGGAACAACTTTGCTATAAAGATAGATGAAAGAGACAATGAAAAGGCAGCAGACAGAGAAGATGTAGGGAGAATAAAGCTGAATAACGGGAAAGAAGATGCATTTTAGCTTGGGCAGGGGGGAGGGGAAGGGAGGAGAGGCACAGTTTCCCATGGAAAATGAGGTCTGAACACTGCTGTCAAAATAGGTTTCTTGCTAGTTATTCTTAGCTTTCTTCATCTCATTTATTATAAAGTTTGGAAATGTTTTATTATAGAAGAGTGATATGAGATTTGTGGGGAATTAGAATTCAGGGGCTTTGCAGAAGGGAGTTTTAAGGAGGGAATGTATGCACTGTTCAGGAAGGCAGTCCCAAGCACACAGCACAGCATGGGAGAAGGTCTGAAAATGAGAGCAGGAGAAGGAAATGAAGGAGGTAGGTTAGGTAAGTGATTTGGGCACGGGCGGTGGGAATCTAAGTGCCTTTGGCTGTGGAATCTAAGGCTGAGATACAGGCAGAAGAAGTTTTTACAATAGTTCTGGGATTTTTTTTTAGGTTTACTGATATTTTGAGCTGCCAGATTCTTGATTATTTTAATATTCCCTTTAAGGAGTTCATGCTGGCTAGATTCCACCTGAAGAATTGCACACTGCTCTTCTACATTATGAAAATGTGTGTAGTGCTTTATTATCTTCAAATAAAGAACAGCTAAAGTGTGGCATTAAACTCTTATTTAGATGTACTAATGGGCAATGAGCTTAAATTTCTCTTTCATAGAAATGTTAGTGACTTGATTTAAATCTTTGCTTTTTATACAGTACTTTAGTAAACTGATCTCTGTACTTCACCTTATTTCAGTGACATTATCATTAACTTAAATATTTCCAGTTCTGTGATGTGAAAGATTAGGGGAAATTCAGTTGACTGTTCAGTATTCACCCTCCTTTCTCCTTCCTGCTTGTTTGTTCTTCGTGCCCAGAAGAGGAGGAATTCAGTGGATCCGGCCAACGGGTCTTTATTGGTATGTGGGGATTAGTGATAGGCAAAAGGTTTGATTTAGACTAGATGCTTGTCTGAAGCTAAATCCAATGTGTGTGATTTTTCTCAGAAGCATTCTTTTCCCCTGTCTCTGAAGATTCTCTGACCCTATCTGTATTCACTTTGCCTTTTTAGATCCCATAAGCCACCCTTCCCTTTCAGCTCCTTGCTTGTTGATTCTTTTCCAATATGCCCACCTCCCCAATAGGTTGCCAGCACCTGCATAGCTTAGCTGCACTAGGCTTCTGATCCTTCAGATCTCCCCCTTAAATATCATGCTGTGATGTGAATGGCTTCTGGGGTTTTCCATTGCTGGGGATGAAGTTTTCATTGCTAGGGATGAGGCCAAGCAGAAAGTCAGTCTGTCTCTAGAAAGTGAACTACAGAACAATTATGGACTGAGCTGAAAGAGGTTGAATTCAGTTGAGAGGTTGGATGAATTTTTGGAGCAGTTAAATTTTTCCAGAGCAAGTCACCCATTCCTAATGATACATGGCTGGAAATCTCCCTCTGGTTTGTTTTGCAGACTTGTTTCTGGGGCTCTAACTCTGGACAAAGTTAGAGTGTCTTTCAATACTTGTGCTTCCATTTTGAAAATCCAAGCTGCTTTCAGAGTCTCCTCCAAACTGTTGTATCAAGAACTAATAAATACATTATTTTCTACCTTAAGAAAAGCTACAACTCACAGCATGTTCTTGGTAGCGTAGTTAGAGATCATTCAGATTGTGTGTGATAACTAGTTGCACTAAGTGCTTGGCTTTCAATATTAGTTACTTTCTGCCCTTCCCAGCTGGTTTCCGTAGAAGCATGCGTCTGTGCCGCAGGAAATCCCAGAACAGCCAGCAGCCCTGTTATACACGGTGTCCCAGCAGCTGTTACAGCGCAGCAGCAGCCCCTTATGAGGAGGTGGTGAGATACCAGCGACATCCCACAGATCGAAACCGACTAATTGTGCTAGTGGGTATGTTGCAGCGACTGACAGGAGCATGCCCTCCAGACAGGGATGCACCTACTCATGCAAATATCACACAAGCTCTAGTAAATACAGAGGGAAGTGTCCTTACTGCTCAATCTCTTGTGGAATGAGAAATTCAATAAAAACTTGAGCCAGAGGGAGTCCTCCCACTGACTGCAGTGAGCAGTGATTTGGGCCCTAACAGGTGTTTCTTGAAGGAGGGTGGACCCAAAATTTGACCTACCTTTTATTTTTTCCAAACATCAGTTTTATAAAGTGTTTGTATGTGGTTTCTGTTGCTCCAAAACATTTCCTTCAATGCTTCAAAAGTCTCAGCAATACAATACTCTTAGACAAACTTACAGTAAAAAATATTGGATGAAAATGCATTTCATCACGAAAACAGAGGCCAGTGTAACTTCAGTGGGTTTATTATATAAATAGCAAAGATAAAACATTTATAAATCCTTTGCCCAATACCTTGAAGTGATGCTTTTATGGGAATATGGTTAAGAACAAACAGCAATGGAGTGAGGGATGTTAAAAATCAGCCTAGAAAACTTCAGTCTTGCACACTTGTGAAAGCTAAAGGGATATCGATGTGGATAATGGCAGGTGGAGCGGCAGCAGTACTGTAGCTGTCATGGTTCCTTCCCCCTGCCTGCTGGGTGGGCATGGCCCTTCTGCAGCCTCTTGAGCATGGCATGCCCTCACTCCCTGCTACCCTGGGCAGTTGCCCTCGCTGCCCACCCATAAGTCTGGCCCTGAGTGAGTGACATGATACGTGATGGGTTGCCGGTCCTAATGGAGTTTTAGATTTTAATAACTGTTTGAATGGAAGCTGCTCATATTTTTGCTAGGTGCAGCATTCCTGGGTATTTGTGGTGAGGGGAAAACCTCTCTCTGTCTAGATCTGTACATGTCTGAGATGTATCTGTAGATCTAAATCTATAGATGTATAATTCAAATTAGTATTGCTGAGCCCCCCTTTTGGCTGCGGCTATTTTGCTAGAAAGTGATTACCTGATCCTGCGGAGTATTAAATAGTTTCAGCTCCTGCTGAATTCAATGGGATCTGTAGGTGCCTTGCACTTTTCAGGGTCAGGCACTTAATTTGTGATGCTACCAGTTGGGAAGCCCAGTGGAGGAAGCAGTAACGTGATTTCCATACCAGTCATTTGCTTCACCACTTCTTGTATGAGATTCCTAAACATGCTATTTGACTGTTATAAATATGATACACTCTGAGTTTTAGTAAACTATTTTATGTGTAGTCTGTCATTAATGTACCCGAGTTACTGTATGTGGCTTTTTTAAAATATCCAGGTCCTTCAGGGGTTGGCGTGAATGAGCTAAGGCGGCAGCTTATTGGAATGAACCCTCATCATTTTCAAAGTGCTGTACCCCGTATGTGACCTGTTCTTTTCACTCTCTAACTTCTTGTTTTGGGGAAAGAAAAAATGAAATACCAACTCCCTTTCTCCTGCCACAGAATATTTATAGACTCTTTGTTGCAGCAATGATTTCCCTATCAATCAAGAATATTGTGCTGTCTCTAAACTTACGAATTTGTTAACAGGGCATAGATGCCTAGACTAACAATACACATTTCCTTTTATTTTTGTGGGAACTACAGGAAAGAAGGAAAAGTGTGTTTTGTTTTTTTGCTTTTTTTTACTGGCCTTTATTTAAAATATTGTCTTTGACCAGTTTTTCCAGCTGGTAGGGGAAGACAGGATGGTCTTGGGGTTAAGCCATTGTTACTTTGATTTGATTCTTGGTATTCCTGGGTTTGATTCTCGGTATGCCAGTGGATTGGCTGCGTGACTTTGGACAAGTCACTTAATCTCATTATGCCCCATTTGTAAAATGGGGCTGAGGGCCCTTCCTAGGGGACTAGTGAAGATAAATTCATTGAATGTTTGTTTATAAGGTGCCCCGATATTATGGGAATGAGGGCCATATAAATACCCAGATAGACAGGAAACTAGCAAGCCTTGTAGATTTCCCTCCTAGCATACTAAATCTAAAGCAGATGTTTACAACTTCTCATCCCTGACTTGAATGGAGAGAAGTTTGGCATCTCTCTGCTCATTCAGTACAAGGTTTTGTGAATATAAAACACCAGGAGTGCAGGGTTCTAAATGCCTGTCTTAATACAGTTTTAAAATTAAGGAACTGGAGCCATTTATCAATCTTAATTTCTTTGAAAGACTAAGAAATATAACACAATATAAATTGGAGCTGTGCAGGCAATTTTTAAACTACTACAGAACAAGCTTCATACGCTGCCACTTGTTGAGGTGATTTTATTTTTTCGGTGTAGCAGAAAAGTTAAATTGGTGGGAGGAGCATTGAAGTGTCCAACTCCACTATTTCGTCAACAAAAGCTGACTTTTGTCGACAAAACTGTGTAGTATAGACAAGGTCTAAGTCTAATGGTTCACTGTCCCTTAAGCACAATGGACATTGTTTTTGAAAATGGACCCTAAGGGGTAGTGTGGACACACACGTTCAATTTTGGAAGATTTACAGACCTCAAGTGTACACACAGCTTTTGCTGTGAGCTAGAAAGTAGGAAATACTAAAACTAATGGTTTCTTTTGATTACTTGTGAAAATGAGCAGTTTTTAAAATTTATGTATTCACATCTCCAAAAATGGAGTTTGGGAGTCCTGGTTTTGCACTAGAAACTTTGTTCTTAAATTGATTTACTGAAGACAGAAAATGTTTACAAGAACTTTCATTTTTCTTAAGACACCACTCGTGCTCAGAAGAGCTATGAAGAGAACGGTCGTGAGTATCACTATATATCAAAGGAAACGTTTGAAAACATGGTATATAGTCACAGGTAACTTTGGGCTTTCTATTGTTTTCATCTCTCAAGTTTAACATGCTCTAAGGCAAGGATAGTCTTGTAGTTTAGCCCAAATGCTGACAGTCAGAAGACCAGAGTTCTTTTCCTCCTCCTGTCACAGACTTCTGGTGTGAGCAGTAGGATGTGTACACTGCACTTAAAAACCCACAGCTGGCCCATGCCAGCTGACTTGGGCTTACTGGGATCAGGCTAAGGGGCTGTTTAATTGCAGTGAAGATGATTAATCTTGGGTTGGAGCCCACGCTCTAAGACTCTGAAGCTGGAGAGTCCCAGAGCTAGGGCTGCAGCCCAAGCCTGAATGCCTACAATGCAATTAAACAGCCCCACAGCGCGAGCCCCATGAGCCTGAGTCAGCAGGCACTGCCCAGAAGTGGGTGTCTAATGGCTGTGTACACACACATACCCATAGGCCCAGATTTTCAAAGTAGCCTCTCCTTTGCAGTGTGGTGGTTTTTGACTGCCTAATTTTAGCAACCTCGGACCTGATTCTTACAAGGGCTAAGCACCTGCAACTCCTGTTGACTTCAGCTGGAGTTATGGGTTCTCCTTTGGAAAATCAGACTGTACATTTCTAAAATAAAAGCTAAAACTGAGCACCCAAAATAAGGCCCTGATCCCACATCCACATCTTACTGGGAGTGGGCCTTGCAGTGGACCTCGAAGGCACCAGAACCTTTAAGGACCAAACTTTCAGAAGTGCCCTCTAACTTGTACATTGCAGTTTCCCTATTAGTAAAACACAGATAATATTTACCTAATTCAAAGGGCTGTTATGAAGCATAAGTCATTAAAGCATGTAAAACACTTCAGGTACATCTACACTGCAAAAAGAATCCTGCAGCAGCAAGTCTGAGCCTGGGTCTACAGACTTGGGCTTGTGCCAAGGTAGATATGTAGTCATTCCAGCATAGGCTCCGAAACCCACCCTCTTCCCTGGGCTTTTTAGCCTGAGCTCAGACCCGCACCAGAAGGTCTGTAGTACGGCTATTTTTTTTTTAGCTTCGTAGTGTCTAGGTCTGTAAACCCAGCCTCTGAGCCTCGCTGTCACAGGGTTTGGGTGTGATGTGTTCTTGTTGTTGTTTTGTTTTGCTGTGTAGATGTACCCTTCTTTGAGTGCTTGCTTATGTCCATTCAACTTAGGGGGGTGTGCTTGCCACATGTGCCAGTGCCAGAAATTTTCCCCTCAGCATTACCCATAGGGGACCAGCTCTGGTGCCTCCACCTTCAGTTCCTTCTTGCCACCAGTGACGGTGCTGGAATGTCTGCTGCTTCAGCTAGTGCTGTTGCTGCTCATTCGTACGAACTAATTATCTCTTGTATTACAGTGTGTGTAGTTTTCTGTTTAGTGTTTCTAACTATAGTAAGAGATTTATAGACTTTGTAGGTCCTGAACGGGACTTTGCCTCAGGACGGGACATGTCCCAGTCCCCAGGCTTTTAGCCCTGTGATTGCTGCAAGAGGACAATTAGTGAGCCACACAGCAGTTGTCTGCCTTGCACTTCTCACTAATGTGCCCTTCACCCAAGCAAGGATTAAGAAGCAGCGTGATATTTGTTTGACCGCTCCTTACGGAGTCAGCCCTCAGCTCAGCACCAGAGCAACGCTCTGACTCAGCATCGAGTACTGTGACCTCGGCACTCAGCGTCCTGCCAGGACCAGTTTCCATCCATGGCTCCGACCAAGAAGGCGGTGCGAAGCCGGTCTCTAACCTCCCACAAGGAAATGGATAAAACTGGGTGTGAGCAAGGTCCCATGCCAGGCAACTCTTCACCCACATCGGGATCTTGGGCTCAAGTTCCAGAGGAGTGATGTAGCCCAACCTATTTCCCGCGGACTGTCCTAGATAGCAGCAGAGGCCTCAGTCAGTTCTTGGTGCCATCCATGCCATTTGCCCTGCAGGTGGCACAGGAGATCATGTCCCTCCTGGCAGTGCCCACACCGGCTCCTGCGGTTCCCCCATCATGGGGTCAATCTGCGTTCAGACCGCTTTGGTCCCCACCTCAACGGCACCATTCCCCACTGTGGGGAACATCCCACCAATGCTCGCCCTCCCGCAGCCACCATGCACCTGTCTGCAAAAGGCAGATGCAGCGCAGCTCCCTTTGTTCCCCGGACCTTGGGCACAGGCTACCGGCACAGCTTGTCAGCCACGGAAACAGACCTTTGGAGGCACGCACCCTTTGGCAGGAATACCGATCCTGGCACCCGGTGTGGCAGAGATTGCGGTACCAGTCCAGGGACCCATTGAGGGATCAACAACACCGTTCCTTGGACCGTCACCAATCCCCTAGGGGGGCATCACCATGTGCAGGCACTTCCCGGCGCCGCGCCTGTTCCAACTCCCGGTCCCACTCATCCGGTACCGCCGTCAAGCGCAAGACTTAGATCACCAGCTCCAGGCTGTCGTGGATCCATCAAGTGCCACTGGTTCCTAAGACCCTGCTCCAGATCAGACTCCAGGCAGAGTGACCTGGCACCAGTCAGGACAGAGCCACTGTTTTGCTCTGTCCTGGTCACTTGGGAGTGACTGCTCAGGATCCAGCCCTGGTTCAGAGTGAGGTTCCCCGATGGTGGGACAAGCTCTGGTACCAGCTACATTGTCGGCACCAAAACCAGCCACATGGCCTCAGGCACAGTGGCTGATGCTGTGGAACCCATGGGGGTTCACCCAGGCCACCTGCTCAGTGTCCAGAGCCTTGGAGAGACTTATTGCTTCTCTCTCCTGCTTTCCTCCTGTGCACAAAGCCTCTGCAGGCCCAAGAGGGAGCAGGGGGACAAGCCACTGAGCCACAATGGTTGTGGAGGACCCTACTACACTGGCATCTTCCTCATTTTCACCTCTGGATGATGCTAAAGCACATTAGGAACTACTGAAGAGGGTTGCTGCCAACCTGGGTCTTCAGGTGGAGGAGCTAGAGGAGCCTTTGGACTTTTCGATGTCCTCTGCCCCACTGCACTAGCCAGGGTGACTCTGCCTCTTCATGATGGGGTCTCTAATATCACTAATGCTCTGTGGCAAACTCCCTCTTTCCTGCCACCCATCTCCAAGAGGGCTGAGCACAAATACTTTGTGCCACCCAAAGGCCAGGAGTACCTGTACACCCACCCTACTCCCAACTCCCTAGTGGTACAGCAGTTAACCTGGGGCAATTAAATAAGTCAACCTGGGGCTACCCCTAAGAACAAAGACTCTAAGAGACTAGATTTGTTTGGCCATAAGGTTTATTCATCCTTGTGATAGAGTTGGGACTCACCGTGGTGCCTCCTGTTTAGTCTGGGAATTAGTTCTATCCTTCATGAAATGCCCTCTGCCGGTGGGGTTCCAGCCATCATCTGCTCCCCCATTGGTGTCCGGACCCACGTTGCTCCTTGTTCAGCAATGTCCCTTTTAGGTCACTGCCCTCCAGCAGTGCCCCCTAGTCTGTCTTCACCCCCTTTTTTGGGGGGGCGGGGGAGCAGGGCTTTTATTGTCTTTTCTGTTTGCTCCTGTCACAGTGACCAACCGCAACCCCAAAGTCTAACTTCTTTCATCAGGGGTATGTTCAGTCTGCTATGGCCACTTTCCCACAGCCAGGTGCAGCACAAGAGAGAGAGGAGGGGACGCAGGCCTGCCCACTGCTCTGGGTCCCGACCCAGGGACCCTCTAGTGACGGCCTCTCTGCCTCCTTCTCTCCCATCGTCTGTCTGTCCTCCCTGGGTCACTTCCCCTCTGACCCCTTGCACCACCTGGGCCCTTCCAGTCAGGGCCTGCAGTCTGGCAGATACTTTCCATAAGTTGACTCAGCTTGTCATCTCTAGGATGAAGGGTCTCCCAGTTTCCATGCAGAGGATTTCTAACTGAATCACCTCTTGTATTAAGAACTGCTGTGAGTTGGCGGGAGTCCCTCCACTGCCTATCATCAGAGCCCACTCAACAGGCGTCTTTGATGGCCTTCACGGAACACTTCCTGATCCAGAACATGTGTCAAGCCACAATATGGTCCTCAACGCATGCGTTCATGGCTCTGTATGCCATCATTCAGCAGGCCAGTGATGATGCTGGGTTCAGCAGAGCAGTGTTGCAGTCTACATGTCCGTGGACTCCTAACCACCTCGGAGGGGTACTGCTTGGGAGTCACCCAAGTTCAATGGACATGAGCAAGCATTCAGTGAAGAAAAGACCAGTTACTTTTTCCATAACTGGTGTTCTTTAGGATGTGTTGCTCGTGTCTATTCCACAACCTGCCCTACTTCCCCACTGTCGGGATTTCTGGCAAGAAGGAACTGAGAGTGGGGAGAACCAGTGGCGCTCTATATACCATGACAAGCGTGCGCCTCTGCAGGGGGGGGCCGGAGCTGGTCCCCTATGGATAGTGTTGAGGGGCAAACTTCCAGCGCTGGTGCATGTGGCAAGCACAGACACCTAAATTGAATGGACATGAGCAACATATCTCAAAGAACAGCAGTTATGAAAAAGGTAACTGTCTCTTTTTGAGATCCCGATGGTTGGCCCTACATAACTGCAAAGTATTTGTTATCACTGTAGTAAATACCGATGTAGAATTTCCATATAGCTGTCTTGATACCAATCAAAACTGTGACCTCTTAACCTTCTACTGTATATCTGGAGGGGAAGAGGGTAGAGCTGCATAATTTCTGAGTCTCTTCAGAGACTGGAGATTTTGATCTGACAGTCCTGTTTTAATCTAGATTTTTATCCTCAGTAAAGGTTCCTTTATTTTAATATCATTCAGTTTTCACAGAGGATTAGTCCTCCTTTAGCTCTTCGGTCTCTTGATTTAATCTGTAGATTTCATTGCTAAATGCAAAATTCCAGAGACTGTCATTTAAAGGGTCTGCTTCATTTCTCTTCATTCTCCCTTCTCACCCCTCTTGCAGAATGCTGGAGCATGGGGAATACAAGGGACATCTATATGGCACCAGTGTGGATGCTGTGCGAACAGTTCTTGATGAAGGGAAAATCTGTATAGTGGATTTGGAACCACAGGTAAATAGGGGGATCTAAGACCAAGGACTTGTCTACACTGGCAATTTACAGCATTGCAACTTTCTCACTCGGTTGTGTGAAAAAACATCCCCCTGGGCGCGGCATGTTTCAGCGTTGTTAAGTGCCAGTGTAGACAACGTACCAGCACTGGGCACCATGCCCCTTCTGGAGGTGGCTTTTTTAGAGCGCTGGGGGAGCTGCACTGCAACCAGACAAGGCAAGTTAAAGTGCTGCTGTGACAGAGCTTTAGCGTTGCCAGTGTAGTCTCTTCCATTAAGTTTAAGGGCTACTCAGCGAGGTGGTTGGTTAGAGAAGTTTAGGTTGTATCCCCGTTAAAGGTTTAAAAACGTTGCTCCTTTGATGAAGCTACTATACTGAACTGGTCTCAATCAGTGCCTCAAACATTAAGATCATTTCCACATATGTTCCTCTTTGGGGCACTGCAAAAATATTTCTCCTAAGGCCAGAAAAGAACAAGATTTTGCTCCACTACCTTTACTATTCCTGATCCATTTCTAGACCACTCAGCGAAATGAAAGCTGCTAGTGTTCGCATAGGCTTTCTTTTTTTCTAATCTCAGGCTCTAGGCTTGCTGGTAGGGAGGGATAAGGCTAATAAAGGTCTGAGTTAGTTGTCAGAAGGTGCTGAAGGCTTGAAGTCCCGCAAAGAACCCTTCTAAGATTTTTCTAAATGCGCTGGTATTAATTCTTTTAATTTTATAGGGCTTCCATACCTGGGTGTCTCTGGGAACCTAACAAAACATAATTTAAAAGCATACCTGGAGGAAAGGCTCCATGGCCCAATAAATTCCAGAGGGAAACTTCCTTTAGATACATGGAATTATCTAAGCTTTGTCTTGGTGTAGTGGCTTGTGCTGGTTGAAAAAATGAAGATAAGTTACACAGCCTCAGATGTGAAGGACTGTGCTGCTCAAAGCCAGAACAAAACAACCTACTATAAAGACGCCTATGCTGTACATTGATGTTCCCTGTGCTCCTGCTACCGTTTGAGGTTTTTCTTCTTGACCATTTCGTCACCTGAATTTGGTTCTCAATGAAAAAAGGAAATTTGATTTTACCACTGTGGCAGAACATGCTGCTGCTATTTATTTATTCATTTTTGCACTCACCGTGCTTTTCACAACAAGTTACAGGTACTACTTACAGTGATCTGTTGACATCAATAATTGCATCAGTGCACGGAGAGAAGTAAACAAAAGGCAGACAGTATCTTGCAGTACATGGAGCAGGAGAATCAATCTTTTCCAAAGGCACCCCAAAACCAAGACAGTTTTGAGCCTCTTCAAAGGAATTACAATTGAAGTTTTAAAACTCCCATAAAAGATAGTCAATGTAACCTTATGCTGGCCTTGTTAGGATTTTTATATTCATTGTAGTTAAAATAATTTCCCATTACTGAATGGAAGGAATTAGTGTGGCGCAGTTGCTGATCAGTGTTTGGGTTGAGGATCATAAGTGCAGTTATTAAATAACAGATGTTTCTGAATACTGCAAGGTCTGGAAATGATGGTGCACAACAATTTGTTTTTAATAGAAATAAAATATGAGATGACTACAACTTATACATTTTAATTTAACCACTATCTGACCTTGACTTGCAGGGTATCCAAATGGCTCGGACCCACGAACTAAAACCCTATATTATATTCATCAAGCCACCCAGTATGAGCTGCATGAGACAGTCTCGGAAAAATGCCAGGATCATTACAGACTATTATGTGACCATGAAATTCAAGGTGAGTTTCAGAGAGTGAAGGAGGTACAACAGTGATTGTTCAGTCAGAACCTGCCACATTCCTATATTGTATTAATGTTTTAAAGGACCCTTGTTGTCTTTGGTCTGAAATAAATCAGATCTGATGACATTTAGCACATGTTGTGAAGCTTCTCTCTCTTCCTGGTGTTTTGGAGTGGAAGTGGAGTACAGAGGGCTGGGAATTGTCCTGGGGTTGGGATATATGGGTTTCTTTGGAGGAAGTCTGCTTTCGATATTTATATTTGGTTTGTTTTTGTAGTCTATAGCCAAGGTGCTGAGATCTCTGGGTAGGCACTTCTGTGTTTAAATTGAAATATATGGAACCCTCTTCCTTCAGTGCTGTCAGAATCTCTTTTTCTATAGACATCAGCTACACATACTTAAAACAAAAGCACAGTCGTTGTGTTCTGCATGTGATGCATTCCTACCTATATTACAGTAAAATTATAGACGCCTTACTTTGTCTAGACACTTAACAAAAAATAAATGAGATTAAAAAATGTCACACGTTTCTATAACTTTTAATCTTCAGTTTGACCATCATTTAGCATTGTACGTCATTTTAAAAGTTTAGTTTTCTGATGACTTCCTAGACTCCCTTGTCCTTCATTTTGTCTGTGGGAGGTGATCATAATTACATTGCTAAAAACATGGAATTTGGGGGAATATTGCTGAAATACAGATTAGGAACATAGGTGTGGCAAAACGGATCAGACCTCTGGTCTATCACATTTGTATTTTGCCTGTGGCATTAGCCAGTACAGTGATACTTCAGAGGCAAATAACAGCACCCTCACAGCAAGTGCACAATGCAGCACATGCAGGTAGAGGAAGACTTCTTGTGAACCATGCAAGCAATCAGTCATGCTCCAAAGATTTAGAATTGATTTGCTGTTGTAATGGCATGCCTATATTAGAGTTGTTATAGGTTATAAATCAGAATAATTTCCACATATGTTAACACTTACAGACAGGGACAATCCTTAGCAGATTTAAATTGGCACAGCTCCATTGAAGTCATTAGAACTATGCCAATTTACACTAGCTGAGGATCTGACCCATAGTGTGGTTTTCCAAATGGTTCCTACCCTGAAAAGATGTACAAAATAACTGATCCTGGAAGCCCTGTGGAACTTGCAATGACTCAGTTAGAGTCATTAGGACTTGCAAAGACTCAGTCAGAGCTTCTGCTTGCAGATGGTTTGTAGGATTGAGTCCCACTGAAAATGGACTCATGCAAGAACTTCTTATCCTCAAACGAAGATCAAATGATCATATTTTAATACAAGGGATCTTATTCCAAGAAGTATGAGGTTTATAACAGGACATGCATGCAAAGGATTTGGAGCTGACATATAGTAACTGTGTTTTCTGAAGGGATGCCTGCAACACTTTCAGGGGGAACTATGGCAGAAGAGAAAGAAGGTCTTTATTACTCTGTATTTCTATGCCACCTTTTATCTGAGCATCTCAAACTGTTTAACGAACATCAGTGAATTAACCCTCACTACCTCCCTGTGAGGTAAGGAACTAGGATCCTTATTTTATAAATTGGAAACTTTAAGCAGAGAGAGGCTGTGTCTTGCCCAAGGTGTCGTACAGAGTCAATGGCAGAGCTGGGAAGAGAAATCAAATCTCCTGGCTCCCAGTTCTGTGTTCTAGCCACTAATCTCCAGTTCTCCTTTGGAAGGGTACAAAGAGAAAACTTGGATAAATCTATTCCCATACAAAAGTGTCCCACATGAAACTATAATGTTTTATAGGTCTGTACTGTCTCTTACAGGAGGAAGACTTGCAGGAGATGGAGGATTGTGCTAAGAAAATGGAAGCTCAGTTTGGTCAGTTCTTTGATCAAGTGATTGTAAATGACAAGTTACAAGAGGCCTGTGTGCAGTTGCTGTCTGCAGTCCATCAGGCACAGGATGAGCCCCAGTGGGTCCCTGCTACATGGATATGTTCAGACACTCAGCCATAATTCTGAGAAGCAGGCAGCTTCACAAAGATTAGATCTGATGTTTTACCTCACGAATAATCCTGTCAGGACTGTAAGAATATATCTTTGTGTGGAGAGATTCTGCAGGAGAATTAGGAAAAAAGCTTTTGTAAGATAATCATACTGTCTTCATTGTAGTTCTTACTGCAACATGATGCTTAACGTCAGTTTTGTACCAAAAAGTGCTGTAGTATCTCAGAATTACAAAAATAAAATCTGTTTTCTTGCATTTACTTGTGTGGTCTAATCATACCTCGGTTAAAGAAAAAGTGCTTCCCATACCTCCTTTTTTGTTAGAGGGTTCTTGATTTTTATGTTTGTGTATTCCCAAATCAAAACCATGGGGGACTATATCAAGATGTAATCAGTCTAGAGTACACTTAGGTCAGTTGGATAAACTGGTAAAACTTCCTTTTCCTTGGTCATTTTAAGTTTATTTAAAACAAAACTAATAAACTGTTAACTTTTTTGCTAAATGCTTTATTTCCAATGCTAGGGAAAGCAAGTGTGTGGAGCTTAAAGTGTTGAGTGCCGTATGCACCTGAGTTCTCTACTGAATGAGTTGCACCAATCATTCACCATTACAGGAAATCAGTAAAGCAAATGTTAAGGCTGTGTGTGTGGGTTTCTTAAGTCTAATAGAAAAGATTCTGGGTTTTCCCTTTGCATAATTCTTATACCTACTGACTGCTCTAGCTAAAAATTACAATACCCATCAAACCCAGGTAATACATTTTTAGTTGAGTGCACTTTTAGAGACTAGTATCTTATACCAGCTATTAACCATTCATGTGCCAATCAGTCACTACTCTAGGCAAGTATGTAAAGTACAAGTCAAGACAGTATAAAGGAATAGAACTGGAAGGAACCTTTCCCTCCCTACTATCACAAAACTGACAAGAACCTGGTGATGGTTTCATCCCTTCCTCTGAAGCACTAAGCAGTGTTCATGTGTAGATGGGTTTCCCTACAGTCAGTTCCTTTTATCACAGAGAAGCTTGGGCATTGGTGTATATCAGGGGTCAGCAACCTTTCCGAAGTGGTGAGCCGAGTCTTCATTTATTCACTCTAATTGAAAGTTTTGTGTGCCAGTAATACATTTTAACATTTTTAGAAGGTCTCTTTCTATAAGTCTTTAATATATAACTAAACTATTGTTGTATGTAAAGTAAATAAGGTTTTTAAAAAGTTTAAGAAGCTTCATTTAAAACAAATTCAGAGCCCCCCAGACCAGTGGCTAGGACCAGGGCAGCGTGAGTGCCACTGAAAATCAGCTCACATGCTGCCTTTGGCACCCGTGCCATAGGTTGCCTACCCCTGGTGTATATGGTCTTCCCATCTTTTATACATTTGTTTTCCTTTACGTGCTTTTAAAATGCAATCTTTGCTCTCTCATAATTGCCAGTCAAGGCTGTTTAAAACAAAAAACCTGAACGTTTAAAAGAATATTTTAATGTAATGGTAGAGTTTGAAAATAGCTGTTGGAGCTCTTTCACCTCATCCTGTATTTTGCCCTTTTGAGAGTACGTGTGATTGTCATTGAATACAGGGCCTAGGTTTGATATTTGGAGTTTTGTTTAGATTGTTTTTTAGAATTGTGCAGATCCATTTTTTTAGTTCCATTTTTTCTGTGATATTTATTTCTGTACTTGTATTATTCCCTCTTTAGCAGAGCTTGAGTGCGAAAACCCCATTTTTTTTTTCTGATTTTTCTCCTGTCCAAGACTGCAGGGAAACCTTGAATTGGCCAGAGGGATCACAAATGTATAACATGCGCTAACTCCATTGGTAATACAGCACAGGCTTCACATAGGGCCATACAGCGGGAGCACTATTCCAGGAGCTCTGCTGGTCACCCTTGTGTTCTGTTTGTGGGTTTCTTCCCCTGCTCTATTTGTCTAGTTGAAAGAAAACGTTTCAAGAGACACTTAGCCTTTAAGGTGCCTCAGGTTTATCAAATATTGAAGCATAAGCGTTTGTGGGTGTCAGGGGTGCCTTCCCTTCAAAGAATGAGGCTGGTGGTCAATTGTATCTGAAAACACACTTTATTCAGAGCATGCAATGCATGGGTAGTTCACAAGGAGCTACAAAGAGAAACATCATGATGTCCTTTTATCAGAAAACATAATACATAGAATTGCAATACAGCAAGGGATCGTAACCTATCAAGGGCTAGCAATCTTTATCTATAACCAATCATTTTACAATTCAAGCTGTCCACATGCATATCAGACATCCTTCAGACACTATTCACTTGACCAGAAGGTCCCTCGCTCTATGGCCTTGTTTACACATTCCATGTACGTCTCTATGTACAACTGTTAAGATGTTATTTTGCAGAGTCTTATTGTGTTAGACAGAAAAGGCTTAGGCTGCTGGAGCCAGTTTAATGTTTGTTAATCAGTGTGTATGTATCTCTAGCCTTTCATTAAGACATTCTACTATATACATTCTCTTCTGGGAATGGGTGAAAACTAAAGGCACAAACAAGGCCAAGAATGCTGGTTCAGATTTTTAGGCCTGTATTCAGCTGAACATTAAAAACTAGCCAAGCAGTATATATTTTACCCCCACAGGGGCTAGTACCCACTGCGTCGGATGACTACATGCATCTGATAAAGTGGGTCCTAGCCCACGAAAGCTTATGCTCCAATACTTTAGTTAGTCTTTAAAGTGACACAGGACTCTTTACTGCTTCTGCAACCCCCGATTAACAGGGCTACTCTCTGATTCTTAAACCTGCGGTTACCTCTCATCAGCACCTGCCCCCGGGCCTGAGAGACGCTAACAGCTCCAGAAAAGGTTGCAGACGGCCGGGGGGTCGGGTACCCCAGTGGGGGCGCGGTACTAACTGCCTATCCCGCTTGTAAGGGGAGGGGGGCTGCCCGCTAGAGCCTGCTTGGCGCCCACACGCCCCACTGTGAAACGAGCCGGTAGGGGCGATGGCTCCGTGCCCAAGCGGGAGGGCCGCCTCGACTCGTCGCGCTTTTTGCCTTAAAGCGGGGCTGCCGCAAAAACCCCGCTAAGCCGCGGGGCCGGCCGGGTACGACGCCCCGGCCCTGCACAGAGGCAGGAGGACGAGCCAAAAGCGGCCCAGCTGCTACGCCAGGGCGCCCCTCGCCTGCCTCCTCAGCTCCCGGTCCCGCCGCTCGCCTGGGCCATGGGGCCGGAGCCACACGCACGTTACAGCCCCCGCCGCCTCCTCACGCAGCGCGGGCTCCAGCCGGGGCGGGCCGGGGGCACCTCGCTGTGCAGCCTGAGCCCAGGGTCGGGGGGCGCGTTCATCTCCAGGCCTGCAGCTCGCTGAGCCCCTGGTGACCGCCCGGAAATCCCTGCCCGGCAGCGCCCTCCCCTTCCCCCGCGTCTCCAGCGCCCTGGAGACGGGCGCGGCGGGCTGTGCAGCCGCCGGCCGGGAGCTCCAGGCGAGCGCGGTATGGAGACCCCGCTGCAGCAGGGATCCCGCCAGGTGAGGAGCCTGGGCCGGCTCCCTCGGTGGGCAGCGGCACGGGCGGGGCCGGTTCCCGCAGCGAGAGGAGAGGGTATGGGGGATGGGTCTGTGGCTGGCTCCCATAGTGGGGAGTATGAGCAGTTGGAGGTGGGGAGAGGCTCCATCATGGAGGAAATATGTTGGGGGTTGTAGGTGGGGGAGGGAGGGAAGGGCTCCCTCATGGCGGGTCTGTGTGAGTTATTTTTGAGTTGTGTAGCCTCTTCCTCTCCGGCTGGCAGCAGCGGTTCTGACATCTCCCTGGCACAGGGCTCCCCCTTCCGCCCCAGTTCAGTGTGTAACGCGGATGGCTTTATGGAGGCTTTTAATCCGGCTGATCTTTCTGAAGCCCCAAACTGACCTTCATTTTCAGCCGTGCTAAGTAACTGTTGAATATGGATTCTGCTCCCTCGGTTGTGCGGATCTCGGTTAAAAGCTGAAGTTACGAACCGTTCATGGTACAGACCAATCTTGGAAAAATCTCTTTAAAAAAAGCCCTTTCAGTAAATTTGTGCGCCCCATCTGAGCTGCCCAGATTGGCCATGTTAGCAGATTGCAGCCTTAAAAACAGTGCTTAAAATCAGTTTTCTGGAATAGCTCAGCAGGCAGCGTGTGTTTTGCAGTTGTATCCTGGTTGTAGCAATATCGGGAGCCCTTGCATATACAAAGCTCCTGTGGCCATCAGCTTTTTTTAACAGTCTTAATCCTCTATAACACAGTATTATGCTAAGAATGCTAGAGCTTTTGTGGAGCGCATTGGGATCCTTTGGCATGGAAGGTGCTCTATAAAAAGAAAATGTTTAGTGGTAGTTTTGTTATAATGTTCCTCTGCAAAGGTGGACTGCTGCAGTACACTTTTTCTGTGGAGTTGGGAAAGGAGGTTTTTCAGGTCCTGGTAATTTGAAATCTGAAATGAAGTTAAAACTGTTGTACTTATCACAGTGCTGGATCTTTTATAAAAATCTGAATAGAACAGAACTTGCCAGCAACTGTTTGCTTTTATTTTTTTGTTCTGTTTTTGAGGAATATCTGAGAGAAACTCTTAGTCTTGTTACAGCCCTTTGCAACTATCACATTTAGGTAGTGTTACCAGATAGCAACTTAAAAAAAACCCAAACAACAGGGTGGGGGTGAGGGTAATAGGCACCTATATATGAAAAAGTCCCAAAAAACGGGACTGTCCCATTTTTGGGTCCCATTTTTAAAAATGGAACATCTGATCACCCTACATTTAGGTAACAAAACACGTTTGCTGCATACAGAATTATTACATAAAATTGTTTGAAGGTTTTCAGGTATTAATTTTTAAAGTTACCCAGTATCCTAGAAACCTTATAATGGGTGCTATAGAAATATGCAACAATTGGACTGATTTTGGGTTTATCCTCACTTTACCAACATTTTGCCCTTTTTTGCCATTCTCTCTGTATAGAATTCTCTTACACTTATGGGAAGAGTAAGTAGCAGCTAGTTAGGTAGATGTTAATTGATGGGGTCAGTCCCACCTGCATGAAAATATTTACTGTCAGCCTCTGCATGTCCACATGGCCAAAACTCAGGACAGACTTGAGGCCAGTCCTGCAAACCATCACTCTCACAAGATGTCCCACTTGCTTCAATTAAGCTAGCCTGGGTAAGGATTACTCTTGTGAGTAAAGGGTCATGGGATCTTGGATTTCTAAGTAGAAGCAGCATTAAGACCTATTGCTGTTCCATTTGGAAAGTTGATGGCAAATCTCCCATAGACTTAAATAAAAGTGATATCAGAGACAGCAAGGTTCATGTCTAGTTAATCCTGTTTATCAGAAGCTTATTTTTAATGCAGAATTAGCTGAGGTCAGAGTTGACACTGTCAGGTTTAGAAAGCTGTTCCGTGTCTCTCTCAAGGACTGATTTTGAATGGTATGAGGAAGAAACAAGTGGTGAGTTCAGTTCTAGGAAGCCTTTAATTACATTATCTAAATGTATTTTTTAAACTGAAATAAAGTCTTTGGAGCATGGAGATTTTTTTGCTTTGTCCAGTTCACTTATTTAATATAAAATCTGAATCTAAGATGCCTCATTTTTTCTAGGTGAGAAAAATGTATCAGGTGTGTGATATATGCTTCAGCTAGTCTGTTAACAAGAGGCTTTATTATTTTGTAGTTTTAATTTTATTTTGACTTTATGGTCAAAATAATTTGAAAAGATCGTGTTTTATTGCACATTTTATCATGTTATACTTTTCTATCTAAATGTATAGTTTCACTAGTAAAGTAGCTGTAACTCTTCACACTATAATATCCTAATATGTTGATATTAAATGCCCAATTTTTGGCAGTGTTTTTGTAGATATTTTCAATAACTGACTGGAGAGATGAATTAACTTTTCTGTTTATGTAGTTTATTATAAGGTAAGTCAATATTTGTGGCTACATGTGCCTCTAAGGTGTCTATCGTATCGTTCTAAAATACAGCACATATCTGAATTTAGGCATTGACATCAAACATGGATTAGATTCTAGTTTACATTTCTATATAGCACCTTCCATCCAAGGATCTCAATGCAGTTACGTACGTTTGCTTATGTATGTGATGTTCAGAAGTTTTAATAATTGATGGATGTTGGTCATGCTTGGAATTAGCTGGTTTCTGTGAAATGGTTTAGCAAGGGCTTAGAAGGGAGATGGTTTTATAAGATACTAATGGAAGATTTTTTTATTTCAGTGCCCACCCCGTGCCCTTCCCCCAGTTCCAAGGTAAGATTAGTTGATTATACGAAATATGGTAATTTTTGTGCACTGAAATGTACTTGAAAAATGAGCTCAACAAAAATCTCAGAGCTCTCTCTGACTTTAGTGAGATTTTGCTAAGTGTCTTTAAAGACACAAATGTGCTTTCAATTCTGTGTTAAAATAAAATTAAACTTGCATTTATGTAGCTAAAGTTAAGGCTGTGTCATCAATTTTATCATAAACTTAGCTTTATTTTAGTTTTGTATTTCACAAGAAAGAATTGCAATAGACTGACATTTTTATTTGTTTTAGCCTAGCAGCAAACAACATTTTTTTTTTTTTACTAATTTTTGAAAAGTATCTTTAAAATGTAAATATTTGCGTATGTGTAACTTCCTTCTTTGACTTTCCAGAGGTCTGGGGGTATAGGATGCTTGTTTTCCAAGCATATAGTACAAAAGAAGTTTCATGTTGTAAATAGATTGGGAAACAGTTTAATTCATAATATCTCATTGCTTCTGTCATTTGGAGGGGAAAAAAGCATCAAAGATTTAATAAACTACTTTAGTCTCTCTCTCTCTATTTTCAGCCCCTTGTTCTCCTTTCCTGGCCCTCGCCTCATTGTTTGTTGCTGTTGAATGCTGTCTCTCATCTATATTTTAAATTGCAAGCACTTTGGGGCAGAGACTTTTTTAAATCGGCCTGGTGCCTACCATACTTTTGAGAGGGGTATCAATAATAAAATCTATGTATACCGTATTGATGCAAAAGATAGAGTGGTTATGGTTCTGAGTGTTCAATGATCCATGAGCTAAGAGAGATTTTGATGATAGGAAAGGCAGTTGTTATGGTCCTATTAAGTTGAAAATCCTTTTTGATGCCTTAGACATAAGTACATAGTAGCCCATAAACACCACTGAGGAGTCTGAAATTTTTTCGTTAGCTGTTTGCTTCATTGTCATATAACTTCTCCCATTAGTTTGTGTCAGATAGTAAGACAGGTTCCAATTAAAGAGCCAGGTAAAATGAAAGTTTTAATCTCATGAACAGCTAACAAATCAAGAAACTGTACAAGAAACTGTACGTAGTCACAAGAAGCAAACACACTATTGTTTTGTCTTGCTAAGCAGCCTCAACCTTGTCATGTTCAGATGTTTGTAAAAAAGAAATAGGATTCAGGAAGGTGGACAGTTTTTATGGATAAGTTCTGTGAACCCATAAACCAATTGCATCGTGACCTCTAACACTGTTCTGAGCTGTAACTCATTCAAAACTAACATTCTTTTTCCTTTTATTTTCCTTAAATGGAAAAATCTTGGATCTGAAGTGGAAGCCAAGGTGAGTTTGTTCAGTATTAAGTTCTGTGCATGGATACACTTCTGTTTAACAGTTCCCATTGACTTCAGTTTTTCCTATTTTTAAAGGTTAGTGTCTGCACTCCAATGTCTTGCCTAAAAGCATATTGCTAACTATTATAATTTATTTATTTAGTGCTTAATGTGTACATGGATCAAGATTTTAAAAAGAGCCTTATGCTTTTGGGTGGCCAATTTGAAACACCTTAAAGGGGCTTTATTTTCAGAGGAGAGTTATTTAGCTTAGAGAAAAGAGATTTTAAAGTCACTCATTGTGCAGGCTCTATCTCACTGTTGCCCTTCTCTGGACTTTTCAATTCTCTGCTATGTCTGTCTTGAGGTAAAGTGACCAGAATTGGACACTACACTCTACATGAGAAGTTTTTTTCTAGAGCACATCATTATTATAATTTCCTTTTTTTTTTTTTTTTAATACCCACCCTGTGTGTTGTTTTTTTTAACATATGTTGCGGTCTGGGCATGTTTTTTTGTTTTCTATTACTTCCCCATTCCTTGCTGTACTCTTTTTTTTCCCTTTCCTCTGCTGATGGGGGATGTAATGGCTTGTGTAAAGAGGGGGTCTAGGAAACCCCAGTCCTTTTCATTTCTAGAGGGATTCCCCTTTTTGGGTTGAGGTAGTGTTGTTAGAAAGAGAGGATGGATTCCTGCATAGTGTGTAACTAGTTTCTTTATTTTACATGCTACAGATGAAATTCCACTTAGTCGTCCAAAAAGAAAGAAGCCCAGAGGAAAAAATGCACTGGGTAAGAAGCTGCCAGGAGTGAAGGATATACTTGGAATGCTGGAGGAACACTGTACTGTAGCTGATCTCCTGACAAATGCATCCTTGGATTTCATACCTACCATTCTTAACAGGGCAACTTTTACTCTTCCTGGCTCATTCATCTTCACTGGTTATTGTCACAGTTCAAAGCAACTACACTTGTATTTCCCCATCATGGTCCAGAAAGGGCACCCACATTTAGACTTCTGGCTCCACAGCCATGACCTGTGTGTCTCTTCCTCCTAACTGGGGTTTTTCTGGGCTGCAAAGGTCTCTCCCTACACTGTGAATTCCGCAGGAAATCAGATTGCCTAAGCAGGCCTGCTTTGTTTTCTCCTCAGAGGCTATAAACATATAAGCAAACACATATATTCTTATAGTGAAAGCATTACAGAGAAAACTTATTAAAAACTATAAAAACTTACATGGTGGTAAACTTCCCAGATATCACCCCAAACTCCAGCAAGGGCTCTGGGGTTTTTCTGTAGTTACAAGTTCTTAACAGCTGTTCCCTCAGAACAAACACCCCCATCCATCGGTTAGCTTTTCCTTTATTTAGCCTGAGTCTTTGATCTTCAGAAACCATGAATGGGTAATCAGCAAGCCAGTGGTTCTCTTCTAAGGGCGTAGCTTCAAAAGGTTAGGTCCTGACTTGGGGATTTGCATTCCCTTTCCCCCATATATTTCCTAAAAAAACACTTAACTTTGTTGGTCCTGAAAGTTCCTTTCTTTCTGTTACATTGTTTAAGATAGTCCTTGAAGCACCTAAGGTTTCCCAGGGTTTGCTTTATCCGTATCTCTCTCCTGGAAAAGTTACATACAATCCCATAATAGTACATAAACTTGCATTTATAATACAGTGGGCTCCAAAGCTATTTAAATGTAATTCAATAAGATCTCCCAAAGATATTGTAGGAAATTGCCATATCTGTCACAGTTTTTATACATTATGATTTTTTTATTCTGAAGTGATATTAATTAGAATTACAGTCTCAATACTAAAGGCATTGGGCTTTCCCCCCTCTATTCTGGTTACTGATAAAGCAGCAGGTGCTGATAAAGCATCGAAAAATTGCTTGAATTTTTTTCCTACTATTTTTTCTCTTTCTGGTTACCTCAGTTGCTAGGGTCCTTGAGACTGGACAGTCATCCCCAGCCATGAGATGCTTTTCAAATCGATCATTTTACTAAATGCTCTAAATTCAGAATGGACTCAACACAAATCCAAATAAATACTATTATACCTGGTTCTGTAATAGATTTAAATATTGTCAGGTATTCTTTAACATCTCACAGAGGAGATGGATTGTTCACAAAGTGTGTTCCACATGAATTCCACCTAGTAACTAAATAGGAGGAAATACAAAGTGCAGATATACCCTGGCTGCCTTCCCAGGAAGACTCATACTACCATTGAACTGAATTTTTTTCTTTTATTCTGCTTTTCAGAGGGTATTGTTCATGCAGCTGTCCGTCGGCCATCTGAGAGTAGCGAGCCTCTAACTCCTGAGGCTCAGGATGCTCCACCTCAGAGAAAACGCAAGAAGAAGAGAATGCCTCCTGGTATGTAGAGAGTGACAGAAGGGATAGAAGATGGAATTAGGCTTGGCAGCATAAAGTCTCACTAGCCCACTTCTTAAGTTTCTATTTCTTAGACCATTAGAATAAATCCATCTGCACTGATGACAGGCCACAGTCGTCATTGCTGTCAATCCTTGGAGTCAGTGAAAATTCATGTCAATGAAGCATTCGAATGACAAATCCAACATTCTAGAGTCATGCAATTCTAGATGTTCAGGTTTCTACTGGAGTGATAACTATGCCATCTTGCACCTATGTAGTATCTTCTATTCCTTTCCATCTTGTTAAGTATGAGCCGTATTTTATTACTGCTGCTAGGTTTTGTAATCTACACCATAAAGTATATGCCTGTATAATGTGAATTGGGGCCAAATCAGTGTTTTAGTAGAAACTTATATTTTAGAAATTCCTGAGTTTTAAATATTTAATGTTCCAGTGTTTCATTACTGCTAGGTTTTGAATTTGAATATTCGCTGATTTTTAACAATGGAATAATTAGAGAAATCTTATAATATTTTTTAGGATATTATATTATTCAAGTAGCTATTTTCAGTCTAAAAGCAAAAATGTTGAAGTGTCTGCATTTGCTAAAAGATTTCAGGATGAGTGGCAGGCTGATTTTATGTGATCATAAGAAAACAATGTAAAAGCTTTGATTATTTCTTTGAATGGAAAATAGAAAATTGCTTTTCCAATGCTGATCCCAGATTTAATATTTTTAGTGAGACAAACCGCACACTAGTCCTTGCAGTGAAAGCTGCCTTTGAAACACTTGAAAGTGTTACTTTGAAAACATGTAACACTTTAGTTTACTGGCACCATATTGCAGCACACAATTACAATTCCTAACTTGTTAAAAGTATATTAATAGATAAATAGATTAAAAATTGTCACAAGATTAATGGAAACATCAAATTTTGGAAGTAGAGAATTATAGGTGATCCTTTGTTAACATTTTGTATTAACTGAAACTTAGAACATGGTTCTTTTTGTTCACAATGATTGTATTATAGTTATACAAATGTCTCTGCATATGTTTCCTAATCTGTACTAGTTTGCAGATGGACTATTTTTGCGGTTTGTTTTAAATCTTCAGAGTCTGAGACCTCTTTCACGCAGCAGAATGTGCCCAACCCATCATTTTTTCAGACTGGAAATGGCATGGATCCCCAGCCTTCTGAAGAAACAGTGATTCGTAAACATCGAAAAAAAACAAAGTGAGAGCTTCTAAGGTGCCTTATAATTCTTATCGCAGAATACCTATCATAATGTATTAATATGTTAGTATTTAAGGCCCTGATCCTGCAAAGACATGACATAAGTGTATGCGTGTAAATCTTTTCAAGGTCAGAGATTAACTTTGTTTTTTAATCCATGGTCACAGTGAAAGCTAAGAATTTAGTATTAAGCAATATTGAGGTAGATTTTGGCAATTTATTAATTTAATCTTTCTTCAGATCTACACTACAATTGTGAACATGGTAGTATAAATACAATTCTTAAATCACTTACATTAAAAAATAAATAAGAATATGTAACAGAGACTGTATCTGTACTAGAGTGTTTTGACAATATAGGAATACCACCACTACACTGGCAAAAGTGATCCTAATGTGGATTCAGCAGTACTGGCAAAGCTATGCTTTGTACTGGTATCGTGAAACAACCTCCCACAAATAAAACCAGTGATACCAGTAAAAGTGTGGCTAGGACTTCAGCTAGCACAACTATGGCTGTCAGGGATCACACCTCTTCACGTCCTTGACTGATACAGCTGTGCTAGTAAGAGACTGTAATGTAGATATAACCTAATCATCTGATTTCCACTTTTCTTTAACTTTCACTCTTATTTCTTAACTTTGTCAGAACATTACTTTTGCTCTTTATTTCGTCTCCACTTTCCTTCAGCTTCTGAATGTTGCTCCTTTAGAACAGTGGTCTTCAAAGGGGAGTGCGCGAGACCCTGGCGCCGCCATTGATCCCGCCCGGGAGACTGCTGAACTCCCGGGAGGTCTATTTTTGTCGCACCGAAATGCCGCCGCAGAAAGCGGAAGCTTCTGCTTTCTGCAGCGGCATTTTGGCGGACATACTCCCGGGGGCCGCGCGAGTTTTTCCTCTGTGAAAAGGGGCCACGGAGGAAAAACTGTGAAGACCGCTGCTTTAGAACACTTTTGCCTTTCTTCCTGCCTAAGTATTTCAATTTCTTTGGCTTACTTACTTACTTCTGTATTCTTTCCATTACAATAATCTTTTCATGTTTCTCTCTTCCCACCTGAGTGGTGTGTCATAAAACAAAAGTAAAATATTAAAACAGGTATTGGGGGTTTGCTTGATTATGGTGATTTTATGATTCCGTAAAGAAGAATTTAGGCCCTAATCCTACAAGCATTTGTACATAGAAGAAATTTTGTATATGTGAGTATTCATATCAGTAAAATTAGGCATGTACTTAAGTGTTTACAGTATTAGAGCATTAGTCTTTAAAGCTTTAGACATAGTTCTTTTTTCCTTTACATATCCTGTAATGGTAGGAAGACTCGGCCAGCAGAAATGCAATGCTCCAATGAACTGGGAGTAGAGGAAGAGGACATTATTGAAGATGAACAAACAAAAAGTCCAGATCAGCAGCCTGTGTTTGCTGCTCCCACTGGTGCTAGCCAGCCTGTGAGCAAGGTGTTTGTTGAAAAAAATCGTAAGTGATTTTTCATTCTTGTAACCTCAGGCATTTTAATAATAATGAAAAAGTTAGTGCTGTCCTATTAAAAAAGAGAAGTTGTCCAGATGCATTTTTCTGCAGAAATAGCTGCAACATTAAAACCACCTAAGCATGTGGCCTTATGTATATTTTTAAAGTTATCAAATTTCTGCATATGTGTACTCTGAAGTAGAGAATTCTTTCTGAAAATGTCATGCTCGCCAAAATTAAATTAATGGAAAGCAAGAATTACTATTGCGCTCATCTTGCCACGAGTCCCATAAGCACTAGTTTTTTAATCCCAGAGTTATCTGACCCTGTTCAGAGCAAGTCTAGATGATGGAGCTTTATCTAGCTAGTATTTTCAGTGTTGCTGCCAAGGTGAGAAATTTTAGGGAAAACATAGTATAGGAAGGCCTGTATATTCATATACTTTTTGAATACAAAGTAAGAAGGATGAAAGAGATTTTTATAGGAGACAAAATGAGATGCTAAAGCATTTTTCTTTTAATTGAAAACTGTAGTTGTTCTCAAGCTATTATTGAAACCAGGTGTGTTTTGGGGTCTTGGTAAGGATTAAGGAACATAAGGGCCAAAATGTTGTAAATGCTTCCTCCTTGTGCAGCATCCAGCATAACAAAGCCCTCATCCTGATTGAGATTTCTAAAGTCTGGTCTGCACTAGAAGGTTTTCATGGCACAGCTTTATTCAGTGTAGCTCTGATTGCATCCATACTAAAAACCGAGTCCAGCCAACAAACCCTTCAACTTCTGCTGGCAAAATTAAACTAGGTCACCAAATGACATAACACCTCTATCAGTATAGTTGTGCAATCAGATTGCCTGTGAGGAGACAGAAATATCTGTAGCAGCAAACACAGCCGTCTGGCAATAAGCCTACAGTGCAGGTGTCCCAGCAGCAGTGACCCCTCTGGTCAGATTTTTGAACTCTACAGCACAGGGCTCGCAGTGACTGGAAGCCTGCCTCCCATTTAAATTTGCCAGCATGTTTCGGAAATATCTCTTAACCTGCCTGCCACCCCTGCAAACACTCTTGTACAAGCATGATTCCAGCTAAACCTTATGCTGCTACCTGTTCCAGGAAAGAGATCCTGGATTTCCTCAGTCTGTGAATTGGATGGAGTTGTACAAGCGCACCTGTGGATTCCCACAAGAATCAAGATGTATATGCTAATATGGCAAAGGAGATTCAGAACCAGGGAGACACAGCAAGGATGAGGCCCTATGCCAGGCAAAGGGGAAGGAGCTGCAGTGGGCTCAAAGAAGAAAAAGGATGCAACGGAAAGTCTGGCACATCCCCCCAAATGGTGCTGCTAAATATGTGGAGTCAGGATAGAGTTGATTTAAATCACTAGTCAGAAAGACTCGATTTAATCATGGATTTCTACATAAAAGTGCATTCTTGTTGGTTGTTATAATCTTAATACATAGTCTTCACAACTTGGAGATAGGTGTAGGTTTCATTTTTAGAGGATACACACTATATATTTTCAAAGTGATTTATTCTGAAAACTTTTCAGATTAATTTTACAGCTATATCAGAAAATGAATGATTGGTTATTTCATTTACCAAAGGTAGCTGAAGCAGATATTTATGAAGTCATTGTGAGGTGAACTATTTTCAGTTGAACAGCTAATCATTAATATTTGGAGGATTTTCTTGCCATGCTGTATTAGGAGGAGAACATCACCAGACAGACATTTAAATTGTTTTATTTAACTAAAACAAGGTTATGTAGTCTGGATTTTTCTCTTGAACAGTAAACATATAATATTTTAACAAAACAAGCATATGAATTTTTGAATTTAGTTAAACATTCAAGTTTTTTAAAATCAGGTTTGTTTTTGTTAAATTTTTTTAACTAAAATAATTAAATGAAATGTTAAAAAAACAATTAAATCAACTGTCAACCAGGTTAACATGAGAAACTTTAAATATTGGCTTCTGCAGGTAACTCAGTCATCTTCACCTCTTGTTTCCTGTTTGTTCATAATCTAGAAAAGAAAAACAAGCTTTCCTGCTCTTTCAGGTCCCAAACGATTTCTCACTTTGGAATGAATTAGTCCAAAGAAAGAAAATATTCTTTCTACACTGGCAGAAGAAGCTACTGCTGTTAGAAGTGAGATAATCACTTCAACAGTCTCTGAATCCAAGTGCATAAGTGACTTCCACCGGTTCACTGGTGTGACTTTCTTTAAAACCATCAGCAAACATATTTCTTGACTGGCTCATATTCTTTGAGTGATTGTTCTTGTCCATTCCAATTAGGTGCGCGCGCGCTGCATGCACAGATGTCAGAAACTTTTTACCTTAGCAGCTCCCTTTGGGTCGGCAGGGGAGCCCCCTAGAGTGGCGCCCTTATGGTGATATATATATATTACCCTGCCGACCCAACCCCCCCGCCTTCAGTTTCTTCTTGCCATCCGTGACGGCGTTGGAACATCCTCTCTCTCTCTCTTGCTTGCGAGTGATCCCTTAGCCTTATCATAGATGGTTATCAATTAGTTAGAAGTAGTTGGGAATCCATGGTTTGCAGATGTCTGGAAGCGACTTCCAGCATCAGCTTCGGGCTGCGGGGCATGCCGCAAGCCTAGGGGTTTAAAGCTTGCGCCACGTGCTGCAAGACTATGCCCAACAGTGATCCCCAGGACTCCTGTCTCCACTGTCTGGGAGAGTTGCATCAAGCAGAGCGCTGCAAAATTTGTAAGGCTTTTAAACCGCGGACCAAAAAAGAGACTTTTGACTCAAGCAGCTGCTCATGGAGGCGCGCTGCAGCCGTTGGCCTCGGACCATCTGGCACTGGCTCCAGCGTCCTTGGCGCATAGTGCTCTGGCGTCTGTCCATGACCCCGCACCGACCGGGCACCGTAAATCCTCGGTCAACCTTTCCGGCACCGACTAAGCGGCACAAGCAAGGGGAAAAGAGGCACTCCCCTCCATAGTGCTGCTGAGCTGCTCAAAGAGGCACCCAGCATACAGAGATACATGGCAGGCCCAAGCCAAAACCCAGCACCGTCGGCCCTGACGCCACAGGCCCCATTGAGCCCGGTGCCAAGTGAATTCAGTGCCGATGACAGATTAGAGGAAGTCCTCGAACACCCCTCCACACCAGACACTTTTGAGGCAGCAGGGGATCTCATTGAGCTGTCGGTAACAAGTCCCCTCCTGGGCAGGGAGAAGCCTTCGGCACCACCTAGAAAGGTGCCGTCCAGAGGGAAGCCAACAGTGGTGCACCGCTCCAAGTCACCGTCTCAGCACCGCTCCCAGTTGAGCTTGGCCTCTTATTACTCCTGGATGCCCACGACCCAGTGTGGCGTTGCAGCACCGGAGGCGAACCAGCCAGCAGCGCCTGCAATGACTGCATGCCACTCCCCGGCATCATTGGTCATCCGACACTGAAAGACCATGTCACTGAGGTCACTGGCTCTGAGTGTGAGGCACCAATCCCAGTCCCAGGACTCCCAGTACGGTTCGCGGTCAACCAGGGGCCGCTCTCCATGTTCCCGGCACCCCCCGACTGCTCAACACTTGGCACCATTCTGACCCTCGAGATCAGCTTCCTCTGGGTCCAAGGCCAACTCAGGTCATTTCAGCTATAGTAGGCACAGGCCAACACCTAGCCATTTAGAGCATCCACAATCAACCCACCAGTGACAGAGGGCACTTTGCAAGTTCCAGAGCAGGGCTCCCTGGAACTGCAGACCAAGGAGGAACTTGCTGAGGAGAGGGATATGGATGGTGCAAGTTTGACACCAGGGCCTCTTTGAGACCCAGCTGAACCTAGAGAGAGAACTAATCATTAAGGAAGGGAACAGGGACTCATGCAGGTGTAATTTACTGTCCCTGTTAATGTATGCCATTTTTTTACTTTCCCAGGGCCCATTGGGCAGGAGAGGTCACCGTCTTCTTCCCCCTCAAATTGGCAGCCGACTGTGTACAGGAAGGGAACAAAGGAATTCTGTTTTAAAATATCCAGTTTATTTGCAGGGTTTGATCTGGCAGTAGTGAGTAATACAAACAGAGAAGCAGAATAAAGCAGCCAAAACCGTTTCCAAATATATACTTTTGCCAGTACTTTCACCAGCAATGCTTGACAATAACCAAGTACAGTTCAGTATGTTACAAACAAAAAACATACTTGCACTGACTGTAAGCTCTACACAACCCAATAATTGAGCATTCATACTACTGTATGTGATTTTGCAGAAAATCCATTGTAAACTGATTGGATGCAGGATTTCAACTCCAAATCCTATCACTTGCATCTAGCTCAGGAAAGAGATAAAAACATTGCGTGGTTAGCTTTGGGATAGGAAGGAGGGTTTTGATATGGTTCATTTGCTCTCCAGCGGCCTTCTGCCACTTGCAGAGAAGACCATTTATCTTTAGTTTTCTGGTCCCCTGTAACAAGTAAGTAGTTCTGGACATTTCAAGGTGAGAAACATTTCTCTCACCCTGGTAGGATGCCTTCCCATGGCACTCTGCCAGGATGTCTTGGGAATCATCACTGTTTATGTACTCAGCTGTAAGGTAGGAGCAGGGGACAAAATCAGGATGCGTGTTCCATCTATCACCCCACCACACTTAGGGAAGAATCCATCTATTATTTTGTACACATCGCTCAGAGTCACAGTCCTGTGCAACTGGACATGCTTAATGGCCTTGCATACCTAGATGATGACCATCCCCGCTGTCAGTTTTCCCACCCTGAACCCAGATAGCAATCCACGATTGCAAGCTTCCAGAAAGTGATTGCTATCTGTTTCTGTGCTATTAAAGCAGCTCTCATTCTGCAGCATCTGTGCTACAGGACTGAGGTGAGCTCCGAACACAACTCCAGTAATGTGACCTTCTGCATCCAAAAGTTCTGTAGGTCGTCTCAGGTTTGCATCACAATCTGGACCCACCACTTGGTGCCAAGAACCACCGCTCCCCTGTGTGCAGCTAGTCAATGAATATCTGCAGCAGCTGGTTGCTTTCATTCATCCTCTATATCATTCACTTCTCAGTATCCCGTCTACATGATGGGTTGCTAAGAGTCCACAAATATAAAAGAAACACTTACCTTGTCCTTAAAATAGACAATAGAGATTCTTTGGTCTGTGCAGCATCTATGTTTTTGGATGCAAGAAATTCAGGGATTTAAAAACAGCGTGAAAGAGTGGATTATGGGTTTGAGCCCAGACTCCCAGAGGGGCGTGATGATATCCCACAATATAATGCAAAAATTTCCTGTGCCTGATGGTGGTATGGGAGATACAGGGATGCCTTCTTACAATGCAGCATGTCTGTTGCTGATGCAACTTGATCCTGAGGACACACTGCACTGGTACACATGTAAACACATTTTATTGAAACAGTTATATTGGTAGCAAAATATCAGTAAAACTTCCTAGTGTAGACAAGGGGTGAAGTGTTACTGCAATATAAATAATAGGAAGTAGTAGTAATCTCCATGATTGAGTAAAGTTGTTTTTCTTTTCAGGGCGTTTCCAGGCAGCTGACCGCACAGAATTGGTTAAAACTACAGAAAACATTGATGTGTTCATGGACGTAAAGGCTTTATGGACCACCAGGGATGTGGCACTCTCAGTGCACCGTGGTTTCAGGTATCTGATAGGTCAATATTTTGATGAAAGAAAAGCGACTGTCGTGTGAAATCTGTTTCTTTTTCTCTCTGGCTATGGAATGCTTTTGAAGTGAACACCTTCTGTCTACAGGAACTCTTCACTTAACATTAGAGAGGTAGCCATGTTAGTCTGGAATTGCAGAAGTGACAAGGAGTCCTGTGGCACCTTAAAGACTAACTAAAGTATTGAAGCATAAGCTTTCGTGGGCTAATACCCACTTCGTCAGATGCATGCATCCAACGAAATAGAACTCCTATAACTATAATGGGATAGAGAAAAGGCTGAACATCAGGAAAAATTTCCTTAGTAAAACCTCTTAGGCTGTGAAGCAATCTCTCAAGTGAAGAGGTGGAAGCCGCATTGCTTGGGACTTTTTTAAACTAGACTAGACAAATTGCTAGAAAATGATATATAAGGTACAATCCTCCTGTCCTGGCAGAGATGGAGTGAATAATGTAATAGGACTTTCCCATCTTTAGCTTTTATAATTCTATGACAGTCTGGACCATGAACTTTTGCTGAGATTACAGCTATTTACAAAAACTCTAACAATCTTTTATCCATTTAGGGTGATTGGACTCTTTACTCATGGCTTCCTTGCTGGCTATGCTGTGTGGAACATTATTGTAATATACATTCTAGCAGGAAACCAGCTATCCACTCTCTCAAACCTGCTACAGCAGTACAAGGCCTTAGCATATCCTGCTCAGAGTTTCCTTTACTTGTTGTTGGCTATCAGCACAGTTTCAGCCTTTGACAGGTAAAATGTTCATTTGTATAACTTACATAATTTGTATGCCATACATCCCTTTCTAAAGTCATCTAATCATAAAATTTCTTTCTGTGGTACTTTTCTCATCTGTGATAGAATGTACTATAGATCGCTTCATTTGCTGCCTCTAGTTTCTACCTTGCTCTACTTTGACAAAAGATTTATCCTCTGTATGTATATATCCCATATAATTTTACATTAAGGGAATGTAGCGGATGCATACACATGCATTTTGCAAAAACAACAGAATGGTAAGGAGACAGTTATTTACTGTCTCCCTGCACTGTGTTAAATGAGCCTTTCTTCCTTGAGTGGATCTGTATGTTCCCACTTGTGGTAGATTTTTCCTCTTGCTGTGTAAGCTAGAGCTCTTCTTTGCCCTCTGCCTCTCCTGTCAGGGTCGCTGGTGTTCTGAGGGCAAGGCTGTAGAGGAAAGGATCATCTTCACCACCTCAGTTGCTTCCAACCATGTGCCTGGTCAGATGTGAATTACTCCAGTCTCTTTGGAGTTTCTTGTTTCTTAGGAATAGTTAGTATTGGCTAATTAGGTAGAGTTTGTGAATTAGTGTTTTTCCTGGCTCTGGGTTACGGAGCAAATGAAGAAACAGAGGAAGCCAGGACTCAAGAAGCACACTTCCTGCGTGACTGTCTTCCCACTATCCGATGACCACGTACAGTGCTTTAAGTGCCTGGGAGAAGGACTGTCTCTAACAGTGTGTTTGATTTGCCAAAGCTTTATTCCCCAAAACTGTAAGGATAGGGAGACTCGCAAGAACTCCTTTTTCTAAAGGAAGGTCTCAAGGCTAGACCCTCTGGACCTGCTCAAGCCTTGGATCCTAGCTCTAAGAGGCCATTCTCTGCCCTTGTGACCTGTATGGCTTCAAGAAGCTGCAGCCCCTGTCCTGGCACAATTTAGTTCCTGCAGATTCCCTCAGTTAAGCCCCCCGAGGCTTCAGATGTCCAAAGCAAGTGCCGTGTGGTTGGATCTGACTGCCCCTGTTCTGAAAGAGGTTGAGAAAGAGTTTGGCCACTGCTGATGTACCTCATTCATCCTAGCTACCTACCCCTGTGGAATTCCTATGGAACAGAGTTGGTTCTGACTTCCACTTCTGGATCCAGGACGATGGAACTGATCGATGTAGGGCATGTGTCTTATCAGGAGACGCACTACACATCAGTGTGTTGGACTTGAGAACTTGTTTGGCCCTGAAGTCTTACTTCCTTCACCTATAAGGAAGGGTGGTGCAGGTGATGATGGACAGTACGTCAGCAATGTAGAACGTCAACAAACAAGGGGTGTTCATTCTGCTCTTGTGTGCAGAGACTGTAAATCTATGGTGTTAGTGTATCCTTCCCGATGTCTATCCTGTGGCCTTGCGTCTGGGAGGGTAAAACAAGTAGTTGCAGATCGACTTAGCAGAGACAGTGCAGAACTGGTCTTTAAAGTATCAGTTGGTTCAGATCATATTCTTCATCTGGGATCACCCAGACGTGGACCTGTTTGCAATGAGGTCCAACAAAAAGTGTTGCCTTTTCTATTCCACAGTGGGCAGAGACAGTCTGTCCCTGTCAGATGATTTCCTTCTCCACTGGAGAAAGACTCTAATGCATGCCTTTTTCCACTCTCCATTGATCAGAAGGTAGGAAGAAAACTATATATCAGAACAGGGCAAAGTTGATTCTCTTTGCCCTGGGTTGGCCACATCAGCAGTGATTTACCGATCTCTTGTAATTGTACAGCAGTGTCTTTACGTATCTCCCTCTGTCTCCAGACCTGCTGTCTCAGCAGGAGGGAAAGATCTTTTGTCCAGACCTACAGTCTCTTCACCTGATGGCGTGGGTGGTTGGACGTTGACTCTGTCTGCTCCTGAGCAGTCATTTTCTTTGCCTATGCAGGACATATTAGTTAACTCTAGAAAACAGTCCACTAGAAGCTGTTAATTTAAACTGGACCAGATTTCAAGCATGGATGAAGGGAAAACCTGATTCCCCTGCATCTGCTTCCATTCCTTGTGTTCTGGAATAATTAATATACTTGGAGCCTGAAGAGTTATCTGACTCATCATTAAAAGTTTATTTGGCAGCCATCTCAGCATATCATACTTTTAGTTGATGAAAGATCACTGTTTGTTCCCTGTTTAGTCAAAATGTTTGTTAAAGGTTTATCAGATGTGTACCACCCTCACCCCACTCAGTTAGAGATCCTTTCCCTTCTTGGGATCTCAGTTTGGTTTTGCCCATGCTGGTAAAATTGCCCTTTGAACCCTTTGCTGAGTGTTCTCTGTATCACTTGATCTATCAAGATGGTTTTCATATCCCCATCAGAGTGAGTGAACTGAATACCATTATGGCTGATCCAACTTTCATTTCGTTTCATAAACAGGGTAGTTCTCTGACCTGATCCCAGGCTTTTACTTAAGATAGTATCTCATTTTCACATCAAGCAGATGGTTAATTTGCTGTTTTCCCTCAAAGGCCTTGTTCTAATAAGAAGGATGCCAGAAGGACCCTTGCTACTTATATAGCTAGAACTAAGAGGTTTTGTAAATTGTCAAGATTGTTTGTTTGTGTCGTATGCTAAAAGTTGAAAGGGTTATAAGGTTATAATGAGGACACCTTACCCCTACACAGCCTTGCCTTCAAAATCTCAGTGACTGAGGGAGGAGAGAGGGTGTGGGGCATGAGAATGCTTCTTACACTGCTGGGAGAATTTTCTACCACAAGGCACCAGGAGGTGGCACGGTACCCATAAGTGTGCATACAAAGAGCCATCATGAAGAACTTTGCTTGAAGAACTTTGATTATAAGTAAGTAACCGTTTGTTTGTTTGTTTGTATATATATATATATAAAATATTGTCCAGGATTGACTTGGCTAAAGCATCGGTAGCAGTACGAGGCTTCCTGACCCTGGATCCAGCAGCCATAGCCTCTTTCTGTGAGTATACTGCAGACCATGACATTCAGTAACAGAGAATTACAGCTTTTATGCATCTTGGCATACATTTTCAGTACTGAGTTTAAATGTGCAATCTCCACTACTGTTGATGGAAATTTCATCCCTAATTGTTCTCTACTTAAAAAAAAATTACATTATTGTAATAAATATTATCACTTCAGATAAAAATAGAGGGTCAAATAACTGACTGTTTCACTAAGTAAAAGTTCTTCTTTGAGTCATTGCTCATGTGTATTCCACAGTAATTGTGTGTGCTTGCCCCGTGCACGTGTGTCAGAAGTTTTTCCCCTAGCAATATCCGTAACAGAGTGCCCCTAGCAACTCCTGGAGTGGCGCCTCCATGGCGCGGTATAAGGATGCTGTGCGCTATCCCCACCCTCAGTTCCTTCTTGGTATCGGTGTAGGTGCTTTGGAACTTCTCTGTCCAGCTTTTCTGCAGCTCATCCCCAGAGCTCTTATTCGTTCAGTGTATGGTGCCTGTACCATAGTAGTTTGTTTTAGTTAGTGTGCCTGAGCTGGGACATGCCCCACACCCCGGGTTTGAAGTCGTGCTGCACTTGTAGTAAACCAATGCCAGTGAGTGATCCACACGCAGACTGTTTATGCTGTTTGGGTGAAACCCATCTCAGCAATCGCTGCAAGATTTATAAGCTGTTTAAACCTCAGACCAAGCGAGAAAGAAACTCTTAGGCTCTGGGCCAGCCTGTTGGAGTCGGTGTTGATTTTGGCACCAGGTACCTCGGCATCGGTATATGGTGACCCACCGGCACTGTCTACCAGTAGGCACCGCTCCATGTCTGCAAGACATGCCAAGAAGGCTAAGAATAGGCCTTCTTTGCCGCAGCACTGGAGCTAGATCAGGCATGGGCAAAATTTTTGGCCTGAGGGCCACATTGAAGTTAAAAATTGTATGGAGTGCTGGGTAGGGTAGGGAAGTCTAGCCTCACCACCTATCCAATCCCCTCCCACTTTTCTCCCCCCTCAGAACCCTCAACTCATCCAGCCTCCCCTGCTCCTTGTCTCCTGACCGCCTGCTTCGTGATCCCTCCCCCACCCCAACCACCTTCGGGGACCCCACCCCCATCCAACCTCCTGCTCTCTGTCCCATGACCACCCCATCCCGAGACTCCCTCTGCCCGTAACCACCCCATGGGACTGCACCCCCCCATTTAAACATCCCTGCTCCTTGACCCCTGACCCCCTCCAGTAGTCCCCCCAGAAACCCACCCAAGCCCCTCTGCTCCCTGTCTCCCGACTGCCCTGACCCCTATCCACATCCCTGTCCCTGACAGACCCCTGGGACTCACTGCCCCTTATCCAACGCCCCGGCCATCTTATCAGGCCCACCGGAGAGAGACAGCTGCCTGACAGGAGCTCACTGCCCTGCTCCCTTACCACACTGCTCAGAGCGGCAGGAGCTCAGGCCCCGCTGGAGCCAGCCCTGCCCGGCCGTAGATGTGGGCCAGAGCGCTGGCGGCACTGAGGCTGCAGGGGAGCAGGGAAGGTGGGGGAGGGGCCAGATCGGCCTTCTCTGCCGGGAGCTCAGGTGCTGGTCAGGAAGGGCCCGCGGGCCTTAGTTTGCCCACCCACCTCTGCGCTAGACTGTTAGCTCTTTGGGACATGGAATGTAATTTACTATGGCCCTGATTCAGCAAACAACCTAAGCACATGCTTATGTCCTTTGCTGAACTGGGGTCTAGATGTTCAGTGCTCAGAACAATGGGGCCATAATCTTGCTGTGTCCTTTAGGCATTACTAAAATGTAAATGATAAATATTAGTCATCACATACTTCCCCATAAGGAACACAGGACTATACTAAGATTCCCGCCAGGTCATAACCGGTATGGATGCATGAGGTAATCCAGTTGGAGAGCTGCTGAGTGGAGATCGGCCAACCCCTCATGTTTTCCGCCGAGGGGATGAACAGCTGCGAAGACTTCCTGAATGGCTTAGTCTGCTCCTGGTGCAAAGCCAGAGCCGGTCTCACATCCAGCACGCAGAGGCGGCACTCCTCACTGGATGCATGAGCCTAGGGGCAGAGGACTGGCAGGAAAATGTCCTGACCCATGTGGTAGGCAGAGACCAGCTTCGGGAGGAACAAGGGGTGTGGGTGGTGCTGGAGCTTATCCGTACGGAACACCATGTACGGGGGGTTCAGAAGTCAGAGCCCTGAGTTCCAAGACCCATCTAGCCAATGTGAGCACTACCAGGAAGGCTTCCTTCCACAAGAGGTGCGACCAGGAGCAAGCAGCTAGTGGCTCAAACTGGGCCAGCACCAAGTTCAGATCCCATTGCAGGTTGGGACCTAGGAATGGGAAGAGATGATCCAACCCCTTAAGGAAACAGCCAGTCATGGCCTGGAAGAATACTGTGTGCCCCTGCACTGGCAGGTGGAAGGCCGATATGGCTGCCAAGTGCACCTTGATAGACAAGGGTGCCAAGCTCTGGGCTCTAAAGTGAAGCCCTTATACCGCGCCATGGAGGCACCACTCCAGGGGTTGCTAGGGGTGCTCTCCTGCGGGTACTGCTAGGGGAAAAACTTCTGACACCGGTGCATGTGGTGAGCACGCACACCTATTGTGGACTAGACATGAGCAACACATCTCGAAGAACACCGGTTAGGGACAAGGTAACGGTGGTTTTGGAACGCTTTTTAGTGCTTCTGAATCCTTTTTCTCTTCCTTACCCCTTGTAATGCTGTTTTCTCACATTTTGAGTGCAGCACAAGTACCAAGTAGAACAAGAATAATGACATATCCCTGTGACTTAGCCAGAAGGTTGTTAGTGACGTTGGTCAGGATGGTAGAATGCAGGGGACAGAAGTCAGATATGAGGGGTTAAGGAGAGTGCCGGAGAGGAAGACTGGACAGTGGAAGTGAGCAGCACATTCTGTGACTTTGGAGACAGTGGGGTGGAGGGAGGGAGAGATCATGGTAAAAGTAATTATTTTGTGACTTTTATGTAAAATTAATGAAAACGGCAAATTTCTTTCTGTTTCTCCCAGTATACTTTGTTGCTCTCGTCTTGTCTCTGAGCCAGCAGATGACAAGTGACAGAATCAACCTCTATACATCACCTTCGGAGAATGGGAGCCTCTGGTAGGACGTCTAGATAGCATTATTTTTTAACCTTTTCTTGCCCCTTCTATGACACAGACCATGTAAGAATGTTTAATGAACAGTGGTTTAGTGATGTCTTCTAGTACACATCTAAAAGTGTTATAAAAGATTTCCAATACTAAACCTGTCCTAATATTTTTGCATTCAGAACCTTAAATTGAGCCTTTGACTTTGAGAATTGAGGGTGTTTAGCAACTCCTATGATAGGCTCACTGTGTCTAATGGTTAAGGGTATCCTTTATACACTTTGATTGACTCAGTCCTGATACCCTTGTTCTGGAAATGACCAAACTCTGAAATGGCACATCCCAGAGGTCGCACTTTTTCTTTCCTTGTGCAAATCAATCTGTGGAGAGTCAGTATCATTTTTGGAGGAGACTGACTATTCTGTCCAACACATTAGGGAAAAGTGCCATAAAAAAGGCACTGATCAAGAGGATCCTACGGAATTATTGGCCTCTGTGTAGAAGGACCATTGCTTCTTGGAGGGTCTGTCAGTAGTTGAGACAGAATCAAATTTGATGTTCCCACTCTGCAGTCTTCATGGCTTTCAGAGACCGTCCTTCAACAGGGTGTCATACTCCTTTCCGGAATGCAGCCCTTAGGCAAGTTCAGACAACTGTTCAACACAAAGTAAAAACAGAATTGGTAATTTGATACAGACACATCCCACTCAGTCACAATCATAATGAAAACTTTGTCTCCTCTGCAAATTTTTCTACCTTGCTACTCATTCCCCTTTCCAGATCATTAATAAACAACACTGTGTCTAATATGGAACCTTGAGGGCTCCTGTTGTTAACCTTTTGCCAAGATGACAGTTGACCATTTAATCCTACTCTTTATTTTCTGTCACCCAGCTAGGGAAGGGGACTAGTGTTGAAATCTAACTTGAACACTCACTGCATGCTAAGTAGGGGGCTTCTCAGTTGGGTCATAGCGTTTGGTATTCACTCTCCTCTGCAGCCCTTCAGATCCCAAAATCTTTAGAGCAAGATGTGAGAAACATTTCTTGTACAGTATTTGATTTCGTTTTTGTTTGGTGTTTTTAATTTCTCCAGTTAAAGCATCTAGCTGTCAGAGTGCTACATGGTAGCAGTTGTTAAAATAATAATAATATATACACACCAGGATAAGCCTCCGAATCTGCCCCCTAATAAGTATCTAATGCTTTTCTCAGGACTGCGGGTGCAGAGGAACAGATTCTTCAGGCATGGATTGTGGTGAATCTGGTGGTGGCTCTTCTAGTTGGGCTATCCTGGCTCTTCTTATCTTACCGACCAGAGCTAGATCACAGTGGAGGTATGGAACATTAAGCCTAGAAGAAAGTTAGACCCTGCTGTGTTCCTTTGGCTCTCCTAGATCTATTTTGTTCTGTGTTCAGAACTGATCCTTAGAAGTGTATCACTGCTATAGTTAAGGATAAAACTTTTCTATTATAATCCTTTTTTCTCCTCCCCTCTCTCTCTTCCTCTGAATTCTCATAACTTGCCAAAGAATTCGCTTCTTGGAATGAAATTGTCCGTTGTTGGTCTCTTCTGATTGTTTTTTTAAGTTTGAGGAAATAATACTGTCCATTTTTGAATCCTGTAGGATGGAACATTTCTCACTGTGTGTTTAAAACAAACAAGGAAACCTAACCATTAATTTGTCCTGGCTAAAGCAAAATAAGATGAGTTTTGGCATATGATACTGTTTGGAAGGAAGCATGACTTTGATTTAACAAAATTCAAACCATTTGAAAATTATGTACTCTGCTTATGTATTAGAAAACTATATTACATTTTAAAGTGCATATTTCATGAATGACATTTGCTGAATGTATGTACAATACAGCTTGAGCAGCAAACTCTTTTGAACAGACTAGAAAAGCAGGAGTAGTCTTTACCTAGACCTTCCTACACCCTCAAACTCACCCCATCCAATGATACAGCCCCATTAATCTCCCTCACACAGCAACAGTGCATCATTTATTATGTGATGATTGAATTACTTATTCAGTTCAAATTTTGCAGGTTTTGAACATACTGGGACCTCCAGAGCTCAGGGGCAGTGCATAGTTCCCTTGTCTGTTTGGTGCAGAGCCTGGATGCTGCTCTGTTATCTCGGACCAGGGCCAGTGCCCTTTGGTTCCAGGATCAGGAACCAAAAGGTGGCTTAATTCCACCTTTACCACTCCTCCCAGACTTATGCAGAGCACAGCTCAGCTGGTCCAGTGAACCTACAGTGAATATGTAGGTTGCATAGGTTTCAATCATATGTCAACTGATGTCACAAAAAAAATCCTCTTTGATAGTATTTTGTAGATTTATGGAGCTTTAAAATATTTCTTCAAGCTGCTTTACAACATTTGACAACTTTTTATATCTCAATCCCCTGCTGTCCCCTACTCCCTTTCCTGGTGTCAGTCATACATGTTAGCAGGTGAGCTGAAATTAAAAAATCAAACTGGATTTTAAAATCTTTGGATTACAAACAATATATAATAGTATTTTTGAAAAGTGCCTTAGAAATGGGGAAGCTGAAACACAAAGAAGTGAAATTGACTTGCCCAAGGCGAGCCAATGGCATGGTCTGGGCCAGAACTCCTGTGTTTCCAGGCTCTAACCCAGGCCTGCACAACTCGGAAAGCAGCGAGGGTCATATTACTGCAAAAAACCCAGCTGCGGGCCAAAAAGCCCCACTCTCGCCCCGCCTCCATCCGCTTCCCCCCACCCCACCGCTTGGCTTGCCCCACCCCTACTCACCCCCCGCGGGCCGCACAGTGAGCCCATGCGGGCCGCATGTGGCCCCCGGGCCCCATGTTGTGCAGGCCTGCTCTAACCACTGACTAGAGCAGGGGTCGGCAACCCCCGACACGCATCCAGCCGATTTTGAATGGCACGCGGAGGTCAAAGGCATCTACCTACTTGGGGAGGAGGCTGTGATCCAGTGCCAGGCTCAGAGCTTGGGGTGGGGGAGTGCCTTGAATAGCTGCCTTTTCATTATTCCCCACCACCACAGTCATCCCGGGGGGGGGGGCAGTCAGGGAGCAGGGGGAGCATCGGATGAGTCAGGAGTGCTGGGTGAGTATGTGGAGAGGGATTGGGGTAGTCAGGGGACAAGGAGCAGGGAGGCTTAGATGGGGGTGGGGTCCTGGGGGGAAGTTTTGGGGGGGGGGGCAAGAAGTGGGAGGGAGTAGATGGGGTGGAGCTAAGGCAGGGCTCCCCCCCCTCCCCAGCGTCCTCTCTTTTGATTGTTGAAATATGGTAACCCTAGCACTGGCAGACAGTCAGGCAAGTGAAAGGGGCCAGCGGGAGGCACGTAAAGGTGTCTGTGTCCCATCCTGTCCTGCTGCCCCTCTCTCGCCAATATGGCTGGACACCAGGGCACTGCAGGCAGGTGCCGTCCCTGCAGCGTGCACTGCTGCAGCCCCTGGGGCGGGGAGGAAGGGAGTCGCAGGCCAGGGGGGTCTTCTGCCACCCCCTCCCCCCCTCCGCCTATTTGCCTGCAAATGCAGTGCCCCCACACAGCTAGCCCAGAGCTCCCTTGGCAGGAACAGCATGGGGCAGGGACCCATCCACCATCCAGGTAACCCTGTCACAACTGGGACTGTCCCAGGCCATCCCCAAGCCCCCAGCTCCAAGGGACTTTCCCGACACCCCCCCAGACCCTCTGCCCTGAGCCCCTTATGCCACCCAATCCTGACTCCTGCACTCTCACCCCCATGTTCCCAGCCCTGACTTCTGCACTATCCACATCCCCACCCCTGCCGAGTGCTCCCCTCCACAACCACACAGTCCCAGCCCCCGAGCTCCTCCCTCCGAGGCAGGTTGCAATACAACAGTACCCGTAAGAAATTTGTTACTTTCACCCCTGCCGGAACCCCTGACCAGCAGTGGACTGAGTGGGGCCGGCGGCAGGCTGAACGGCTCAGCCCACTGCTCGTCTGGGGATCTGGCCACCATCCCCGCTCAGCCTGCTGCCAGTTTGGGGTTCCAGCTGCCAGCCCCCCTGCCAGCTGGGGTCCGGACCTCCAGCCCCACTCAGCTCACTGCCCTCTGCTATGGACCACATTGGAAAATTCAGGAAAAGCAAGGGCAAGGATCACACTAAACTGATAAGATCTGCATTTTTATTTTATTTTAAATGAAGCTTCTTAAATATTTTAAAAACCTTATTTACTTTAAATACAGCAATAGTTTATGTATATGTATAGACTTAGAGAGACCTTTTAAAAATCTTAAAATGCATTACCGGCATGCGAAACCGTAAATTACATTGAATAAATAAAGGCTTGGCACACCACTTGTGAAAGGTTGCTGACCCCTGGACTAGAGGATAGTGCCTTAAAAGTTTTGAGAGAGACATTCTGAAAAGGTTCACCTCAGGACTGTCTCAAACAGACCAAAGGAAACTCAAAACTTTTCAAAAACAGTCTAACAAGGTCATACTTCATTGAATAAAAAAAATCACCATCTGAAACAGCATAAGGAGAGTCATGAGCAAATGTGGTAGATCCAGCTGTATGCCTAAGTATGCTTTTCCTCAGCTAAATGTGCTGCCAGCTAGATAAAAATTGATAATATTCTAAATTGAATTCTGCTTTCTGATTGTAATGTAATTTTTAAAACTTTTTCTAATGTTGACTTGGCTGGTCAGTTAATTTTCAATTTCTAATTTTGATAATGTCACTAGTCCAAATGGAGGTTGCTCCTGTGTCTGGTTTGCTAGCATTGAACATTCCTCATCATACTTACGGTATGTCTACACCACCCACCATATTGGTGGGTAGCAATCAATCCATCAGGGATCAATTTATCACGTCTAATCTAGACACGATAAATCGACCCCTGAGCATTCTCCCGTCAACTCTTGTACTCCACCGCCGTGAGAGGTGCAGGCGGAGTCGACAGGGGAACTGCAGCAATTGACTCACCACAGTGAAGATGTCGCGGTAAGTGGATCTAAGTACGTCGACTTCAGCAACGTTATTCTCATAGCTGAAGTGGCATATCTTAGATCGATTTTTACCCCCACACCCACAATGTAGACCAGGCCTAAGGCATTTAGTACAGTGGCAGCTTGGTGGAGACAGGGGTGTCTCTTGCCATTATCAAGGTGTTGGTATTATTATTTAGAATACAACTCAAAGAGAAAGTTTTGAGAAAAGCAGGAGAAAATATTCAGCAATAATTTATATGGTTCTCCACTAAAGCATTTAAAAAAATACTGGGTTTTTTTTCTCTCTTCCAGAACTGATGTTTCATGCTGAAGTAGAGGAATTTCCTCAGCTGGATAAAGGCCTCAATGTCCAGTCATAGTGCAGAAAATGCATCTTCATATACTGTAGCTGAGACTGAGGACTTAGCACTTCTATGTATTATACCTGTATATAATGCTTTTCTACAAAACACAATTTGTATTTTTGTATATTGTTTTATATATACTTGTTGCTGATGGATCTGTTATTTTAATTAAGCTATTTTAAAAAATTCCAAAGATTTTTGAAAATAAGACTATAAAACTTTTTTCCCCCCTGATAAAGTGAGTCTTTTCTGGTAGATAAACTCAAAGCTAGTTTGGTAAACATCAGCACCTAGCTAGCACGGGAAGAAGACTGATAGGACAAAAGAGTAGATGGGCAAATGCTTTTGTGAGTAGCATTTTTTTTTCCTTTGCATCCAGTTGCATTTGGGTGTTGATGCTAACGTCAGCTCATCTGATTAGGATGTATTACTTGGTTAAATATTTTTAAATTTCAAAACACAAGTCATCTTATGAAAAAAATAGTAGAATAAAAGTTATTTTAACAGAATATAAGGTTAGAGAGAAAACAGTCCTTTGGAGTGATCTGTTTTTGTTGTCATAGAAAAATGTGTTGCTGACATAAGGAATTAGGTTGTCTAGGGCTATGTTTACAGTACAAAGTTAAGTCGACGCAAGTGTCACCAACAGTCGTGAACTGTTATAACAACATAGCTTGTACATGTTTACATAATGCTCCCTGTGTCAGCAGAGTGCATCCACAGGTTGTTCTCTAGCATTGAAAGAGAGAGCAGTGCACCATGGGTAGCTAGTCCACTGTGCAGCTTGCCATATTCTGCTGCCTAGGAGTTGTGGGAATGGGAAATAGATTAGTGTGCATCATGGTTGCAGACATCCTGTCCCATGATGCAGTTTTTTCTGTCTGATCATTCCATGGGTGTCCGACTGTGTTGTGCCATTTTTCAACAGCCCCTCTAAACTATGTGCCCACCATCTCCATCTAAAATCATGGATCCAGCACTGCTCTCTAGTCTTAAGTGTTATGTACACAAAGCAGTTGATCATACAGTATTTTATGAGCTGCAGATCTGAACAGGAATCCATGGTGCCTGCCTTGCTGCGTGCCATAGAAAGAAACCATTCCAGATTACTTTTGGCATTCATGGAGTAGCTGCACATGGTGGACCATCACTTGGGCTTGGGAAGCAAGCACCAAGTAGTGGGATTGCATCGTTATGCAGGTATTGGATGATGACCAGTGGCTGCAAAACTTTCGGATGCAAAAAGCCATTTTCCTGGAACTGTGTGAAGCTCACCCCTGCCTATGGCTTAAGGACATCACAATGAGAGTTGCCTTCTTGGTAGAAAAGCATGTGGCGATTGCTGTGTGGAAGCTGGCAACTCCAGACTACTACTGATCAGTCGCACATTAGTTCGGAGTTGGGAAGTCCGTGATGGAGGTTGCGTTCACTCAGATTTTCAGGATCATTAATCACATCCTGCTACCAAGGACTGTGATACTGGGAAATATGCAGGAAACAGTGGATGTTTTTGCAGCAATGGGATTCCCTAACTGTGGTGGAATGATTGATGGCATGCATATCCCAGTTTTAGCCCTGGACCATCGTGCGAGAGGAATACATCAATAGAAAGGGGTACTTCTCTATGGTATTGCAGGTATTTGTGAATTACCGGGCTCATTTCACTAATATCAATGCAAGGTGGTCAGGAAAAGTGCATAATCCATGCATCTTCAAGAACACTGGACTATACAGAAAGCTGCTAGCGGGGACTTTCATCTGAGACCAGAAAACTCCAATGGGGATGTTGAAATCCCCATAGTAGGCATAACCGTTATTCTCAAGACTCATGAGACCTTATGCAGGAAACCTAGACAGCAGCAAGGAGTGCTTCAACTATAGACTAAGCAGGTGCAGAATGACTATTGAATGTGCATTTGTCAAATTAAAAGTACACTGGCGCTGCCTTTATGGCAGGCTACATCTCAATGAGGAAAATATTCCCATTGTCCTAGCAGCATGTTGTGCTCTGCATAATATTTGTGAAACTAACAGGGAAATATTTCCCCAGGGGTAGAGGATGGAGGTGGATCACCTGGCAGCTGATTTTGAGCAGCCAGATACCATGGCTATTAGAAGTGACAAAGAGTCCAGGCAAGACCCAGGTGGGAGGTAACAGGGTTAGTCCAATGAGGCTCATTGGACTAACCCTGTTACCTCCCACCTGGGTCTTGCCTACCTATTTATACCTGCCCCTGGATACTTCCACTGCATGCATCCGACCAACTGGGTATTAGCCCACGAAAGCTTATGCTCTAAAACTTTAGTTAGTCTTCAGCGTGCCCCAGGACTCTGTCACTTTTGCAATTCCAGACTAACATAGCTACCCCTCTGATTCATGGCTATTAGAGGGGCACAATGGGGGACTATTCGAATCAGGCAGGCTTTGAAGCAGTGTTTTTCCAGAGAGCCCCCCACTGCATAGGGGAATGGGAAGCAGATGCAAACACTGCTAGTCTTGTACATTTCTATCCTTAACCTACTTCTAGCATATAATGAAACAAAGGACAGTTCTACCTCAGGTAGCTGAGCAGCATCAAATCAAAATGAGCTCCGACCCGAGCTTCCCTCTTCTGCCTCATGCACACTAGTGTTGGGACTGGTTTGAACCCTTTGGGGTTGAGAAGAGAGCCAGTCTTGCCACTGTACTGAATGATCCTCTCACCTGTCCCATCTCCTTCTCCAATTCCACTTCCTCATCCCCCACTTCATCCTCAGGGTTGAGTCTGCTGGCCGCTGTCTCCAGCCCTCCAAAGTATCCCCAGGGCTCTTGGAGACGAAGGTGGGGTTGCCACCGAGTATGGCATCCAGCTCCTTGTAGAGTGGCAGGTCTTTGGTGCAGCACCAGTGTGATGGTTTGACTCCCTTGCCTTCTGGTACACCTGCCTCACTCCTTGATGTTCGCACAGCCTTGGTGCATCTCATTTGTAGCCCTTTTTCAATATGCCAGGAGAAATCTTCCCATAGGTATCAAAGTTCCTATGGCTGGAGCAGAGGTGGGACAGTGCAGCCTTCTCTCCCCACAGAGCAGCAGATCCAACACCTTCGTGTACTCCATGCGGGAGCTGGTTTGGTGCGTGGGCCGCCATGGTCAGCTGGAAAGATGTGATGTGAACTGTCTGTGCTGAGCAAACAGGAAGTACATGCAAACATAAGAAATATGAAAAAAACTGATTTTTGATTGGAGGAAAACAGTGGGTGGTAAGTAGTCTTGTTAAAATTAGGAAGAACCCCTTCCTCAGGAAAGTATAAGGAAATAAAGCACAACTCTTGGTGTACGTGATTATATACACACCCGCATATCTATATCGACAGTTTCTCAGCACAGAAATACGGTTACAATTAGCCCATTGGCAGGCCTGGCGCCCACGGAACTTCCTAGCGAGTCTGTTCTACTCCTTACACGGGAATAATTCCACGCCCTCAGGGGCCGGGGCTGGCGCGTGCAGGGCGCTCGCGCCGTTCCTCCTCCCCCCGCCAGAGGGCGCGCGCCGCGCGCGGGGGTAAGCGGCGGTTGCCGCGGTTGTTGAGGCCGGGGGCGGCGCGATGTCGGGCCCCGGGGCGAGGGGCTCCGTGTTCCCGGCCTCCCAGCCCCCCTCCGGCAGGCTCGGCTCGATGGACTCGGTGCTGGCGCGCTCCAGCCGCGTGGGGGCCAAGCTCGGCAGGGCGCGTTCCCTGCTGAAGGTGAGGGCGAGGTAGGGGGTGGGAGTGGGGAAGTTGGAGGGCAGGAGGTGAGAGTGGGGGTGCAGGAGTGGAGGGAGGGGGTGAGGGCAGGGGGCGGGGTGCAGGAGTGGAGGGAGGGGG
>ML677340.1:6901931-6923484 GCA_007922305.1 Dermatemys mawii
GGGCGGGAGTGTTGGAGGGCAAGGTGCAGGGGTGTGGAGGGTTGATGAGGTGGGGGAGGTGTTGGAGGGGGGTGCAGGGGTACGAGTGGGTCTTGGTAGACAAGGGTAGTGAAATTGCACTTGGCTATCTCCCCATCTCACACCAGCTGTGCATGCACGTGCTCCTAGACATTCACACACTCATGCAAGCCATAGGTTTCATATGCTCTCAGAAATGGCCTTGAAGCGAAGTTTCACTTCTCAGCAAGAGGCAGTATTTGCTGCTTCAGTGTTCTTTGTTCAGCTTGGTCGCTCACATAAAGATCTTGTCACTTTAATATTCTCTGTGGACATCCACCCAGTATGATGGAGGTACTTACAATGGTGTGAATGACTAACACATTTTATTTTCATTCATCTACTGAGCCAGAAAGTTTAAATTGTGAATATTCTTAAGAAAAGCAGCCAGAAACTCCTTTTGTTTTCAGCACTAGAGGCTGCTGTTACATAGTAGTAATTTGGAGTAACAACTCATTTTTTGTAGCAACGAGAAATTCACTTGCTGTAAGAATGTTTCATACAGTAGTTTATCATCAGCAGTTCATGGGGGCCCTAAAACGTTTTGCCACAACAAAAAGGTTGTCACACTTTTTGGCTAGTGTTTTATCTTTCCATGTATATGCTAACAGTCCATCAATTGTACAAGACTGAAGCTAAGTTTTTGTTTGTGTTTTGTCAACAATGCCTTGTGCTCAGAAGATGGAGAAAAAAGAGAATTCAGTTTCAAACATATTAAAAAAAATTTAATTAGGCTTCACCCAAAATAACTTTGAATATGGTGGTAGATGAAAACCTATGTAACTACACTTCTTGAGTGTTGCCTTGTGCATCCTTGTTGTGGGAAAACATGCTTTCTCAGTTTCAAAACTCTTTTACTCTAAGACTTAATAAAGCAAAATTTGTGATTGGCCATGAAATGGAGAGGTATGTCCATCACATAGGAATACATGTTTGGAGTCCAAACACCAGTATTAGTATGCTTTCCTATGGAAGAGAGACTAATATTTTATAGGGCTCTAGATTTTGTTGGTTTTTATTCACTGGTGAAGTCATAGGAGTGTTCTCTTTTGTTGGAAGCTGCAAAATATACTTGTTTGTTAGTGTTTTAACCTCCAAAATATTTAGGAAATGGTGTACAGTATTTTCTTTTTGAGAGGGCAATTGCAAAATCTTTTTTCCTTACTTTTGGTAGTTGTTGCAGAAAATTGTCAAGACATCTGATAAAGGAACTGAACAACCTGCTGATGTCCACAATTTAATCCCCTGTGGAGATGTGGTATGTGCACTGATACATTTACCATTGATTCTGTGATCTGTGGTACTTGAAGGACTAGCTGGCAATCAGTGAAGAGTTGGCTGGTCACATAGTGCTGCCTCTTTCTTCTTGTTTTCAGTTACCAAATTACATTTAGAAACATATACAAGTAATATTTAGTCAGTATTTTATGTATTTTTAGTTAATTACTTGTTCTAGTTGTCACATGGATATTAATGCAATCATAAACAGAGGGGGGTTGCTCATATGATTGATAATGAGAGGAGGTGTGATCTATGAGAATCTCTTTATTAAGATATCTACAAAATGAAGAAGTTTGAGAACCCCTTCATCAGACTTTTATATGCTTACAGAGATTTAAAAATTACTATGCAACTCTTGATAAAATTTAATCACCTGATTTACTTGAATATACTTGTTCAGGGATTTCCTTGAAATTGTTCTCTATTGCAGAATGTTTATTGATTTTAATTTCACTAATAAGCTTCAGCATTCACAGCTGAGCCAAGAAACTCATTGTTCGGTTTACTGATTAAATGTTTTTTGTTCTGTGAATCAGGCACTGTACAACTAAAAGGGAGACATAGCCCCTGTCATAGAATCTCAGGAGATCATCTGGTCCAACCCCCTGCTCAAAGCAGGACCCATCCCCAATTAAATCCTTCACCAGATTTTTGCCCCATATCCCTAAACAGCCCCCCTTAAGGATTGAACTCTCAACGCTGGGTTTAGCAGGCCAATGCTCAAATCACTGAGCTATCCCTCCCCCTGTCTTTTACAAAGCAACTGCAAACTTTGCCTATATTAAATGGAGATCTAATACCAGATCCATGGATTTGGTCTATAAAAAATGTAAATAAATATTGTATCACTCAAAAACAGATTATTTAATGTTTATTTAAAACATTGTTAAAAAAGCAATAATATCTTGCCTATAGGCATGTTTTGATTGTTTCCTGTATGGTCTCAAAAAAGTGTCATTATCTGTATGTCTGTATACTTTGTAGTGTCTTATTGCTTTTTAAAAAATGCTGTCATTGCTTAATTTTTCTCCCTGTCTTGTTCTGAAACTTCTATAAGTCTGAGAAGTATATTTTACATTTTAAAAAAGAGTAATTGAATTCTACATAGACTAAATCCTGAAATATTTCCTTATGCAAAATTGAATAAAGAATCCAGGATTTGGCCTAATAGTTAGAGGGAAAAAGGCTTCCGCCTTTTGTGGGTTTGCTGGAAGTGTGTAATTTTTTTTGAAACCTTCTCACCATTTTATAAAGACAAAATTACTATATTGTTTTGGCACAACGCAACAAATGCACTTACAAATGACTTCTTATGTTAAGAAGTGCCTACAAAAAATTCCTGTATCAGGACCTAAAGAAAGTTTCAAGATTTTTCTAGGATTAATTTATCCCCTGTCCTCTTTTGGGTTTCATTAGGTTGGTTGCCTGGCAGTTCATGTGAAGGTGTGCAAAGATTTTACATCAAAATGTATCCTTTTTCTATTCCCTACACTCTGCTAAGAATATTTTCCTCTATCTTTGCACTGACAACACCTTTAGAGTACTCTGGCAAGGAAGTGTAGAGCATCTCACTCTGTAGGTTCTTGCAGTTCACTTGAGATAATGCTTTCTATCTCTAGCTATTGAGTTTTTGATATTCATTTAGTGTGTGAGTTTATGAGGAATTGAGCACTGAGCCAGAGTCCAGTAATAGAATCCTAAGGAGTCTCACTGAGTAGACTTCCTTGTTTATGTACCATAGGAACAAAAGACATATTTATACAGGGAGAACAATTGTAATTTTAAAAAGCAAAGATATTAAATTGTTATGTAGCAATCAGTACTCTTAGACTGAATTTTTGACTCAGGAAAGGGTGACAAATTATTTTAAAACTATTTACATTGTTACTGTTAGTGACCAAAAGACACACAGGAAATTTTAAGTACAGTATTTCAGGCAGTGTGCACAAAACTTCATGTCTAAATAGTATGTTGCTCACATTTTAAGTAATCTTGTTTTTTATTGTAAAATAAATGAAAACAATAAATAGGGCTCTACCAAATTCACGGCTGTGAAAAATGCATCATGGTCATGGTGAAGTCTGGTCTTCCCCGTGAAATCTGGCCTTTTGTATGCTTTTACCCTGTACTATACAGATTTCACAGGGGGAGACCAGCCTTTCTTAAACCGGGGGTTCTGACCCAAAAGGAAGCTGCAGAGAGGTTCCAAGGTTATTTTAGGGGGGTAGTGGTATTGTCAAGCTTACTTCTGCGCTGCCTTGAGAGCTGGGTGGCTGGAGAGCAACAGCTGTTGGCCAGGTGCCCAGCTCTGAAGGCAGTGCCCTGCCAGGACCAGTGCAGAAGTAAGGCTGGCAATACCATACCATGTCGCCCTTACTTCTGCGCTGCTGCCTTCAGAGCTAGGCAGCTGGAGAGTGGTGGCTGCTAACTGTGGGCTTAGCTCTACAGGCAGCAGTGCTGAAGTAAGGATGGCAATACCATATCACGCTATCCTTCTGCTCTGCTGCTGGTGGCAGTTCTGCCTTCAGAGCAGCCATCGCGCTCCAGCTGATCAGCTCAGAAGGTAGCACCACTGTCAGCAGCAGTGCAGAAGAAAGGGTAGCGGTAATGCAACTCCACCTACAATAGCCTTCCGACCACCCTCACAACTCCTTTTTGAGTCAGGACCCTTACAATTATAGCACTGTGAAATTTCAGATTTAAATAGCTGAAATCATGAAATTTATTATTTTTTTTAAAAATCCTATTACTGTGTAATTGACCAAAATGGACTCTGAATTTGGTAGGCCCCTAATAATAAACCTTTAAGAGTTTTATTTCTTCTCTTTTCAGGTGTTTCTTCCCCTCTGTGACTAGTACGTCAGCTTCCTAACATTACAGTTAATCACAGGCAGTCTGTGGGTGTGTTGTATTTCTGAATGTTTTAATCACACGTCTCACACTTCAGTGCACTGCATTCTTCAGTGCGGCAACATCAAAGTAACCTGCCATTAAGTCCCTCTGCCAATTTTTATGAACTTACAGTCTGATCTTAAAAAAATAAATGATGCTGTTTTGACAATATACAAGTGCAATTGAATTACCCATAAAAAAGAAACAGTAAAATTGACAATAGTGTAATAGTGAGGAGACAAATGTGAATTCATATTTTGATCACTGCCAGTGCTCAAATATCTGTTTATTTCTGAAAGAAGAAATAGCAATATGGTCTTGGTTAAGTGACAGTGTGGACAGAAAAAGATAAATTTGAGTTTTAAAAGAATACCCAGGTTTCTTAATTGGGTTCGCACACACGCAGTGAGGAGAATTCGATCTTTCTCTATACTACTCATTATTTTCATGGTAGTCACTACCATGTAATAAACCCACTTTATTGTTGCTGGCTCACTGAAAAGATCTATATGTTTCCTAAATGAATGACGTTCAGTCAATGTACAGCAGAATACAAACTTGCTGTTTCGCATTAGTGTTAACGAAGTCATGAAATGCACAAATCCACAAACTTTCACATCACAGTTAAAGCGCAAAAAGAACATTGTGATTCATTTTGAAGACGTGAAATATTTTTCTGTACAGGTATTATTACAGTTTCTGCTCTTTTATAATGTAATTATCATTACCAGTTTAATAGCATGATAGCACTAAATATTTAGAGCTGTTTTCTCAGGGGCAAGGAGGAGGGAATCTCATGTACTGTGAGTATTCTCTCTCTTAATCAATGTACATCTCATCTGGATTCATAAAGTAAAACTGCAGTAAAGTCTGCACGCTCCGCTCCAGTCCCTTAACCACAAGACTGTTTTTCCTCTGCCCAGAATTGAGAGACTGTTATTGCTATCTGGTCAAGGAAGGATGAGCTGGAAGCTATTCTCTGGTTGAGTAGGGTGCACAGACAGTGGGGCTTGATTTGGTGTAACATCGTAGAAATCATTGGAGTTACATTGGTGTAAAACTGGAATAATGGATTGGTGAGTCAGGCCGGTAGTGTTTACTTGGTGCTTTATATTCATTTGTCAAGTATGGTACAGTGTACTGGGGATATGTGGCTCATTCTGTCATTGTTCAGGCTAAGTTGTGAACAGGCATATGTTTGTTCCATGTTTTAGATTGGAGAGTGGGGGGATAAAAGGGCAGCTGTATGATTGTTTTGGGTAGTAAAATTCTGCATTTCCATGCTTTCCAATGTTTGATTTAAGTGTAATCTTAACTTTTGAAATTTTGGATATTTGTATCTTTTTTTAAATTGCAATGTTTTATTAAGACATTTTCCCTCTGAAGTTATTAATACATATTTACTACCTTATGTCCAGCTTAACTTGTTTTGATGTGGAATTTTTTTGGGCCATTTTTAAGAATAGCTTAGTGATATAAAAATGCACTCCTAGCTTCATGTTAGCCAATTCCACTACGCCAGGGTTGACAATCTTTCAGAAGTGGTGTGCTGAGTCTTCATTAAATTCACTCTAATTTAAGGTTTCGCGTGCCAGTAATACATTAACATTTGTAGAAGGTCTCTTTCTATAAGTCTATAATATATAACTAAACTATTGTTGTAGATAAAGTAAATAAGGTTTTTAAAATGTTTAAGAAGCTTAATTTAAAATTAAATTAAAATGCAGAGTCCCCTGGACCGGTGGCCAGGATCCAGGCAGAGTGAGTGCCACTGAAAATCAGCTCATGTGCTGCCTTGGCACTCATGCCTTAGGTTGCCTACCCCTGCACTATGCCATACCATCTTTGTCAGACTAAGCACACTTAATCTGGACTGTGCCTACTGGGAGGGTGGAAGGTGGTAGGATTGATGTGAAGCATGACTAAGTGAAATGCGGGAAGTCAGAATGTCTTTGCTAGTGGGTGCAATAGGGGGTCTCCATTTAGCCTTTGTTGTGGAGCATAAACTCCTATTATTTGGGGCAATTGAAACTTACTATTACCCCTTTTGACCCAAGAGGTAAGCCAACATTTAGGGTGTTTTGGGTTTTTTCCTTTGAGAGAAATGGATGATGCAGTCCTGTTTACCTACAAGAAGGTACACTAAGTCCTGTTTGTCTGAAGGCAGTAAGGTCAACCAGCAGGAGGCAGTTTCCTTGCTCATAATTCCAAGTTTGTATTTCCAGACAGCATTCTGCCCCCAAACACTTTTCCTTAGCTTTCTGTCAGGCCCATCCTACCAACTCTTCTCTTAATGTCTCCTGGCTTTCTGCCTGCCTCTGACATGCAACTGCAGTTCAATTAATTGCCAGTCCCTGCGTTTATCGTCCCTCAGGGCATCCTATTGGACCAGATGGCCCCGCTGCTGCCCAGACCTTGTGCGAAGTCTACTCCTTCATTGGAAGTTTCCATTATTTCAGCTATTGCAGTACTAAACAGTGGGGCAAAATTGTTCTCCCATTTAGTCTAAATGGAAGGTGCCCACTAGCATGCCATCAGCTTCAAAGAGAGCATGTAGCTGTTGTGTTTTAACTTTCAGGTTCCAAGGCGGCAACAGGATGAGCGGAATAGGATTATTCTAGAATTGGTAGGATTTCAAGGTCCAAAAGATTTTCCAAGGTTGCTGGGTAGTGCAACTGTACACCTTTATGAAGTCATTAAGGTGGGTCTGACAAAAAAGATTATCTAGGACGGGTTCTAAATTGTTTGTTCCACACATGCTTTGGCAAGTAGTACACAAGATAAACCGTACTTACAACATCAGGATGCAAATATTATGTAATAATTTGTATGTTGATTTGTACTGAAACAATAGAGCAATTAATATGAGAGCAATATTTCCTTATGAAAGTGTCCAGTTGTTAGCTGACTGGGTGGTAATGTACTGTAATAATAATAGTTGGAACTTATATTGTTCTTTCTATCTTGAAAGTGCCTACAAAAATGTTATCCTTGCAAGACTTGCAAGATATTGTAGATAAATATACGTCAATATCCCTGAGATATTGAGGATTTAAGGCCAGTTTTTCAAACTTGTGTGTCAAAAGTTATTTTCTAAAATAAGTGTTTAGGCACCTAAATATAGAATTGGGTTCCAATCCTGCAACAACTTATATATGCATAACTTTACTTATGTGAGTAGTAGCATTAAGATCTGTGAGACCACTTGCAGGCATAATGTTACTTACATGTGTTTGCAGGATCTGGGCCTTTGACACCTAATTGAAGTTTAAAAATCTGGTTCTAAATATTTTTTGTAAAGACAAAAAATGACAATCTCGAGGTCAGACAACTAGACTGCCTAATTGCCTTTCCAAGTATGCTTACTTTTTTCACACATTGTTATAGTTTAAAAATCAAACAAAAGGATGTGGCATCTTCATCTATTGTAGTTACAAATTGTGTGTAGTCCTCTTAGTAATATACTGCTATAAAACACTAGCTCTGGAGATTTGTGAATCTAAATATTTGTTCTCTTTCTTTCCCCACCCACCCAGAAAGGCCACTTCATTGAAACATGTGCCATGAGGATTGGAAATGTGGTAGGATTTCTTTGGTGAAATTACAAAATAGTATAGACAGGTGACTTCATATCATTGCAAAATCATCTTAATTGCATACAGATACATGCATATACATTGAACATTGCATTATAGCCTTCCAGGAGCACTGAATGTTAAAGTGATTAAAAATAGAGAGAAATAGATAGTGAAAGAATGGCAAGTAGACCCCAAGCCTTGGCTGGACTAAATCAGCATGGCACCAGTGAGGTCATAAGGTTCACATACAGTGCATGGGCCATAGTCTACACAGTGATGCCAGCATAGCTTCATTGACTTCAGAGGAGCTGCACTGATACTACTGGCAACAGAATTTAGATAGAATCTGCATAATAAGAAATTTCAGACTTCTAAAATTATTAGGAAGAAGTAATACAGAAAAATCAGTCTATGTAAAACTGTACTAACCTACTGTATGCTAGCCAAGTTTTTAGGCCATGTGACTTTTCATAACATACTGATCCATCTCCAGTTTCTGACACACATTGCTTTGTAGGTTTGGCAGTGCAAATCAAGCCAGGATTGAGATTGTGGCACTGTAGGGCGTTAGTGTGGCACAACCTTTGAGGGCAACAAAAACTTCACTGCAGAGGACCCCATACATGTCCATTGTATCCACAACATTGTACAGTGCTGAGTGGAAAGAGGGCATAGTCAGGATGATCAGAAAATGCACTAATTCAGTGCATCCCCATGCAGACTCTATTGGTGAAGCTCCTATGTAAACCTTGGCAGAAACTAAATTTACCTTCCCATATTATAACCCTTGAGGGAAGTTGACAGGAGAAACAGTGCCTGCTCTTTCCCCATGATGAATTTCCCCTCTGCGTTGAGTAGGTGAATCTAGCCCATTGTGTCTATGCAACATAGAGAATACAGGTTGGTAAGATTGATATTGTCATTATGTATGTCCCACAGCAGTATGAAACAAAGTACTTACAGTTTATGCTACTTTATGTACTCTTAAACATGTGCAGTGTTTTATGAGAAGTTTGAAAATGCATTAGACAGATTAAACACTGAGGTTTTGGTACATTATCATTTTGTAGGCAAAGCCCCTAAGTGAACATGGGTCTTCTGAATTCGGTGCTCAGATGACTGTGTGTACTATCAGGAACAATAGATAATGAAAGTAGACAAGGAAAAGTTCTCCTTTGAGTGATTGTACACACATACATTCCACTAGAAGTGTATGTGTGCCCAGTACACTCAAGTCAGAGAGTTTTACTGGCCATAGCAGCAGGTGGCGCATGGGCCCCCATTTTCCTCATGTGCTTAGCCTCTAAAGGGGTATGGTTGGCAGTTCCCTCTCAGTTCCTTCTTAGTACCCATGGTGAGATTTGGATCTCCCTATCACCCTTGAGCTTCAGATAGTCAGCCTTTGAAATAAGAAACAGTTCTTTTATATACCTGTAGTTTAGTTTAGTGTAGTTAGTAAATTAGTTTAACTGGGATTTAGTATGCAGAAATCTCCAGGTTTTAAACAGTATGCCACATGCAAGGCTGCGATCCCTGTAGTGGCCTAATCTGCTTAGTCAAGGGACATGCTGTCATGGGGTCTTGGCCACCCCTGTGTTCTCTGGGTTCCCAAAGAGGGTCTTCACACCAGTCTTCAGTGTTTAACCCAACTGTCCTTTATTTATAATACCACTTGGGAGCCACGCACTTGTAAACAGTGCTCCCGCAATCCCCAGATGGTTACCTCACTGTCTTGGTTCACAGGCCTCCAGACCGTCGAGGCACCTTGTACGCAGCTAGGAGACAGAGCTACTGCCTCCTGTCCCCTGCCTAGCCTTCCCCCCTCTGACCATGAGTAAGGGCTTTTTGTAGCGGGGTCAGCTTCCTTCCCCAGCTGTAGTCAATCAGTCCCGGCTAAGCCTGTGAGCCTAGGCTCATTAGGGCCCCCAGCTGGGCTCCTCTGCCAGCCACTACCAGCTCCTGCCCCTGTGCCTCCTGCCAGGAAGCAGGGTTTAGGTTACAGAGACAGGGCATTTCAGGAGTTTTTACCTCTGCCCTGCCACACATGTGAAGGACAAATGTCCTGTTAGTTCCTCTGTCCAGACAAGAATAAAGAAATAAAGGGATTTTTGCCTTAAAGTACATTTTCTCATGAAGGCAATGCGAGGCTGACCCTGACCAGAAGAGATCAGAGAGTTTTTCCTGAAGAAAGCCCCTCCCACTGCTTCAGCCACTAAGCTGAAATTTGGTGAGAAATGTTGCTCATTTTCCTCTTCTGCAGCTTCCTTGAAGCACTCAAAACTATTTTTGTCATCACAGACTGATATACCTTCGATGTCTCATTTTTGGAATATCAAAAAGGTTCTGAAAAAGTCCTCTGGTGCTGAGTTGAGGTCTGGTCGCAAGCATCAGCACCATTCCAGGTGGCATTGTCGACTCCATATTCAGTGAGTCTCTGAAAACCAGTGCCTGCACTTCTACTAGAGAGAGATTTGACCCTGGCACTGTTGGGTCCAGCACCTTTAATGTCAGTAACCGAGCACTTACCTCTGCAATCAGTGACATTGATGCCATGGGCTTTTTCGTGGCAAAAGATGCTTTGTCTCCCTCTCTTCCAGGCTCTTGTTGCACTGTCTGGTCCTGATCTTAATGGCCTCCACTACATCAGCACTACCAGCACTACTAATCACTAGGCCTCTGTGTTTGTTACGGAGGTCACAGAAGTCACAGATTCCGTGACTTCCTGCGACCTCTGTGACATTGGCTGACCCTATGCGGCCCCACAGCCAGCCACACCAGTCACTGCTGGAGCAGCCCTGCACTGGCTGCTGCTCTGGTGGCCCCGAGTAGCTGGCCCTGAGGACTGACTGAGCTGGGTGCTGAGAGTGGTTGAAGCAGCGACTGGCCTCTCCCCCATACCCGGCAGCAACCAGAGTGCCAGCAGGCCCCCCAGGCTCTCCCCCTGGTCGCTGGTGCTGAGGATTCCCACCCCCTAAGATTCAATCAGGGATATTTATAGTATAAGTCATGGACAGGTTATGGGCCGTAATTTTTTGTTTCTTGCCTGTGACTTGTCTGTGACTTTTATTATGAATACCCATGATTAAATCATAACTTTAATAATCACCACAGCACCATCGGTTCCATCTTCTACATAGGTGCAGCCAGCTTCCTCTTGTTCAGCACCATCAATAGTAACTCAACTGTCTGCATTGTGTCCTCCCTGTTTGCTTCCACCAACACCACCAGATACATCATCAATGTTGGTAGTTTTGGAACAGCACTGTCAGTTTTGGAACACATGCAGAAACCTCTGTCAAAACCTACTGGGATTGCTCTGCCATTCATTGAGGAGAGTAATATTGCCTCATCTTCAGACACTGACCATGATAGTCCCACATGTGTCAAGGTCTTCCAGATCACCATATAGATCATGCTCTAGGGATACATGCACCCTGTTAGAACAGTATTATAAATACTCCCCATTATGATACCCACCACAATGGCAGTACAAAGACTGGGCTCTTAGAGCAGTGGCTTTCAACCTTTCCATTCTACTGTGCCCCTTTCAGGAGTCTAATTTGTCTTGCATACCCTCACATTTCACCTCACTTAAAAACTGCTTGCTTACAAAATCAGACATAAAATACAAAAGTGTCAGAGCACAGTATTACTGAAAAATTGCTTACTTTCCCATTTTTACCATATAATTATAAAATAAATCAATTGGAATACAACTATTGTATTTTCAGTGTATAGTATATAGAGCAGTACAAACAAGTCGTCATCTGTATGAAATTTTAGTTTGTATTGACTTTGCTAGTGCTTTTTATGTTGTCTGTTGTAAAAGTAGGCAAATATCTAGATAAGTTGATGTACCCTCTGGAAGACCTCTGCATATGCACAGGGGATACATGTATCCTGGTTGAGAACCACTGTCTTAGACTGCTCCAAGAGCATCTAGGTCTCTGTTGACCACAAAATGCAGGAGAATGTCGCCTGCTCAAGCACTTATAGTGACAAGAGAAAATCCTCCTCCTAACCTGAAACCCTCTTTTTTTGGAGCCCACAGAGGAAGAGGATGCTAGAGAGAAACCCCTGGATAGTCCCCCTCCATATTTCTTTCTCTTCTACAGATGAGACATCACCCAAGAGTCAACATTGCCTCCTCTTGAAGACTGTAAAATTTTTCAAGATCTCATTAGGATGGCGTCCACATCTCTGGGAATACAGCTGGATCTTGTGCAAGACAATCCTCACAAACTATTGATATCTTACAAACTTCCACTGTGGGAACAATTGCCCTTCCCATTAATGAAGCCTTGCTGGATTCCACAAAGACTCTTTGGGAGACACTGGTTTTCTATCCAACCCACTGCCAAATGAGTGGACAGATGGTATCAGGTTCCCCAGCAAGAATTTGAGTATTTTTTTACCCATCTTCCCTCTTTAGTGACTCTCTAATGGTCACAGTGGTAAACAAGCATTCTCACGTGGTCCTTCATTTGCTGGGTTTATTATCCTAATAACAAAGAGTAAGCTGTTCAACACCAAATGCGGTACAGATTTTACTACCAGCAGAAACCTGAATGTAGAGAAGTCAACATTACAACCAACACAATTAATAGATTACATAGAGGCAGATCTTGATGCTACAACTACCGTGGCTTACCTCCCAGTGATGACTTCATTCCAGTCCATAGTCTTTCTGTGAGAGAATCTCAAGTCTAACCCAAGGACAATAGTGCATTTGTGTCTTCAACTGTTGGGACACCTGACTTTGTGCACACACATGACTTAGCATGTCAGACTGCACGTCAGATGTCTGCAGGCCTGGCTACACTCAGTATACCATCTGTTACAGGGCACTTGGTGTCCCGTAGGAACGAGGCACACACACAGCTGCTGAATAGAAGTAGTGAGTTTATTGAAGGCAAAAGTGGCACACCCGTAACGGGGGCTCCCTTCGTTGCTGCCACTGAGACAGGGAAAGCCTGATGCACCGGAGCAATGCTCGGGATGAAGCCCACTGCGCGTGGGAACACAGGCAGAGAAATAACAGGAACATTTGCATCTCATGCATACCTCATGAATAACTAATACCTTGTTTCTATCTTATTAGTATTACATAATGCAAGCAGGTGTTTCATTAGTACTGCACAAGGCGAGCAGGCAATGAGAACCAGTTAACTCCGGCATATAAAATATGCGATAACAAAGCAGCAACAAATAACAACAGCCTGACCTATGATACCCTTTCTTTCCCTGGAGCCGAGAGGGGGGAGCGCTTCTAACAGCCCATCGTTACAATTTCTTCCGGCTTCCTACACCATCCAAGCAGACATTCACTGGACACACTGATTTGTGTACCTGCATGAGTGGATCAGTCCCTGGATTGGTTGTTAGACCCTTAGAATGTATGCAGGGGCTTTCTTTCCGCTGGGGTTGGGGGCAGAGAAACCTGGGTCAGAATTCAGACTCCAGTACTTTGGATGCCTCAGGAACTTTTGTTCCATGTTAATGTGCTGGAACTTTGAGCTATTTGTTGGGCCTATGAGAAGATCATTATTACTATCAGGGAGCAGGTGGTTCAAGTTCTCAGCAGCAACACCATTGCTGTGTTTTATCTGAACAAGCAGGGAAGTGCAAGGTCATCTCAGCTGTGCCAAAAAGCAATTCACTTGTGAAACTTCTGTATAAAGAACAATAGCTTGCTAAAGGCTTTTCACCTTGCAGAGTGAGGAACATTATTGCAGATTCTCTCAGCAGAACTTCATAGACCATCATAAGTGGTCAATAGGGAAGGATATTCTCCAGTAAAGTTATGTCCAAAGTGATATTGCCATTCTACCTCAACCAGCCTGATATCTTCCAGTATTCTTTTCAAAGCCTCATTCTTCCAAAGCTGAAGAGAAGCTTCATAACTGGGATGTTGGGAGAGGACTGCATAAAGTCTTTCAGATCCTCTCCCAGGATGTTTGGGGCCTATGTTGAGAGCATTAAATTACCACCTGTTATAGATCTGTGTAATTCACATTGGATGTCAGATTGTATTAAATGTTGCTATGATCTGGCAAATGTCTCTCTGCCATCGAGGATAACAGGTTACTCCACTAGGGTTCGTTCCACTTCACCAGTCTTCTTGAGCACCTTTGCTATAGTAGACATTTGTAAAGCAGTAATGTGGTCACTTATATATACTTTCTCCAGATACTACACTGTTACTCAAGCTTCCTGATAGGATGCCAACTTTGGCAAGTCTGTATTGCAGTCTCTCTTCAAGTAATATGAAGTCCTTCCACTTGTAAAGAAACTGCTGGTGAGTCACCAACAGTGAAATATGTATGTGCACTATCACTCAAAGGAGGAAGAAAATTACTTACCTGTATACTAACTGCTCGTTCTTTGAAATGTATTGTGCATTTGTACATTCCATGACCCTCCCATCTTCCCTGCAGCTTTGGATTTATTTTACAAGCTGTGCAAAGGAATAGAGGGAGAGATGGTGACCATGCCTCTTTATACCTGCGGCTTAGTGCACAAGGATAGCAGGAGTGCACTTACTACCCAGTGGTATGATGTCTCTGACTCAAGTATATTGGGTGCATGTACATCTACAGTGGAATGTACACATGCAAAACATCTTGAGGAACAACAGTTACTGTATAGGAAAGTAACTGTGGAGATTTTTTATCCCTAATAGGAATTGCTTATTAAATAAGTAATGTTAATAAAAAGGGTGGGTCATGAATTTTTTCCTTTGCTTACCATACTTGGACTTGTTTACTGTGGAACTTATTTGTAAATGTATTTTCTCTAAGAGTTAGTTGCTTGTTACATTTAAAAGAGCAAAACATTACACTTTCAGGTTTTTTGCACAGCAGAAGTGGAGTTTATGTTCTGCTATGGAAGTTTCGGATATGGCTACTCGCACCAGGTTAGGACCGCTGTCCCTCCCCCTCCCCCCCTTTTTTAAAAAATCTGTTATAATTTTGGACTAGAGCTATTCCATTCCAAAGCTCAGACATTTATAACTTCCATAAAAATTTGTATTTGGGGATGATATTTTTCAATTTGGATTAATCCTTATGTGGAATCCTTTTGTAAAGATTGAACAAAATTCATTGATATGGTATTTGAGTGAGATGAAGATGAAAAAAGTTGTATGCTTAAAACTATATATGTATATTTGGTGTTCATCTAGCTAGTAAATAAATTATAACAGTATATCTTGAGTTTTTGTACTCTTGATAACTTTCACTGGGTGTATAGATCCCATGCTGGCATGAGGTTAATGTAGCAACTACCAGCCAGTGATGACTGGCACATCCTCACAGCAACTGAGAGAATAAAAGAGCTGAGAAGCAGAGTGGCTTCTCAGCTCTTTTATTTTATGGTTGAGAAGCAGAGTGGCTGCCAGAGGAGCAAGCAGACTAGAGAGGAAAAGTCCTGCCAGCAAACTGGTGAGAAGCCACCCAGGGACAACTCTGTAGAGAAGGGATGACTGGAACAACAGGCTGAAGTAGCCCTCAGAAGTAAAAGAGGTAGGAAGAAACTCAGGGTAGAGAAGGAGGAATTGTTGAGGACTGATTCTGCCTGTCTGCTTTAAGGGCCTTGACCTGGAGGCACTGGGTTCCACTACTAATCAGTCAACAGAGACTTAAGAACCAAAAGGGATTTGTAGGCCCCCTGAGGACCAGGACTAGCTAGCCCCCTCCAAGTATAAGGGGAAATGTGTACACCACAGAAGGACTGAAATTAACACCCTACATAGTCCAGAATAGGACCACCATAGAGACTCGAGTAAGAAGAACTGATTCACAGTCCTGTTGGATCGAACAAACTCTGTGCAATGCTCCGTCTGACCAAAGGGGGTGCTGATACATTAGCACACCAGCGTATATGTGGTCCCAAAAGTGGGGTTTCACTGTGTCTGAGTCCCCAGCAAGGCCTAAGATGGAGGCAGCACTCAGATTGCTAGCCCAGCAGTGGGCTGCTGCCTTGGATCAGCAAGCAATGGCACAGGAGCAACAACAATAGATGCAGGCCTTGATGCTACACTTGTTATAGGCCCAGCAGCAGCAAAATGACCAGCAAGCAGTCTCTCACTGACAACAGCAGGAGGCCCGCCACCCAGGCCACAGCTCAACAGCGAAGCTAACAACGATTGGATATGTAGCCACCCAGCAACAGCAGCTGGGTAAATGTATGGGGACTACACGTAGGATAGCACCACCTCACTGGCTGGATCTATGGCATAGTTGGTGAGTTGGTCAAGCAGTCCTGTGCTATGCAAGATGGGACCTGAGGCCTTTTAGGAGATCTTCGAACAACTCACCACTTGTACACACTGGGTCATCCGTCTAGCTTGTGTTTTGTTAAGGGAACCAGAGGCCCTCAACCAACAATCCTCCTTTGATTACCTGATGGTAAAATCATCCATATTTGACTGGCTGCATTAAGTGAAGAGACTTACTGCTATTTCAGAGAGCAGAGGTTTAGCATATTCATGCAGCCCCAGGCACTGGCAAAGAAATTCAAAGGTGTCGGCCGGAAGTGGATGAGACTTGAAGCTAGAATGAGCAAACAGATAGCTGAAGTGATCATCCTCAGACAGTTTCTCTGGGTCTTCTCCACAACTGTGCAAGGGTGTGTGCAAAGGCACTAACTAGAGACTCTGAAAGAAGTGGTGAAACTAGCAGGGAACTATTTGGAGAGTAATACCCTACAACCCTGACCCAGGAGGCCAAAGCCTGCCTCCCCCAGTTTGACTAGGGCTGCCCTTAAGTGGGTGAGGGGTGGCCGTTCTGAGACCCAGACTGGCCTCACCATAACAGTCTGGACTCTGGACAGTTCGCACCAGACCAAGACCCCGATTATCCCACTGTAACGTTCTGTACTTCATGGGAACACTTTACACCTCCATGTTCATCCTTATAATATGATTGTGTGGTATCTAATGCAAAGTTTGTCATGTTGGGTGTCTTTGGAAGGCTCATGATGCACTGAGCATTTTTGTTATACTGATGTCATAGTAATTGTTGTTACAGTAATGTTATAGTAATGTTATAGGTTATAATTTCATTGCTTCTTGGCCTTTTGGCTAAGAAAGCATTATCTAAAAAGTTATGAGGCTGAAAATGTATCCTCATGGCTTGTCTTAAAGCAAGACCAGGCAAAAACTCTCCCAGAGTGGAGTGGCAGTTCACACCTCATCAAGGCGTGTATGGGACAAACCTAGCCCAGCCTCACAGGAGCAAAGGATGCTGGCCTAGATAGCAACAAAAGAACCTGTTGGACTGTCAAGTGAGTCACCCACCTTCCTTTGGTCAGTTTGAGACTGCAGTGAGGTAATGCTCACCTGACTCTGAAGGGGGGAGCAGGTGACACCAAGAAGGATAAGAAATTTCAGATAGTTTGGTTTGGTTTTAGTGAGATAAGATTTGGTTTTGAAAATCAGTCTTCTAATGAGAAACTAACTTTAGCTTTAATTGTGGAGGAACTAGCATCCTTCTATAATAGGAACTATGTGAGTGGGTTTAACAAAATATATCAGTTATAGTACTATGCAACCCACAGATTGGTTTCAGTAGTTAGCTTTGATTAACTATTAGCAAAATAGACCTTATCCTCACTTGCTCACTGTACAGATTTTTCTTGTGTCTTCCCATATTTTTCAGTCTCTGGTTTACTGAAGGATTCAGATATTTCCTGAGTCCATCAAATAATTGGGTGGTACTGTCTACAATGCTAAAGCTAATTATTCACTTTAATATCAGTGTTTTCCGTTTGTAGCTGAAACATTCTGAGACAGATCTTCGGAAGACCACTAAACATTCCATGTTTATTCGGATTCCACCACCTGAAGACAGAACAGATCCTCAAAGGTTCTTAAGAATAATTTCTGTTAGTGATATTTAAAAATACCATGGACATCTATGTGTCTGTCATTTGTGTCTATGTGGACATAGACATATAGACATTTGTGTCTATATGGACACATAGATGTCCATATAGACATTTGTGTCTATATGGACATCTATGTGTCTGTCACTTCATTTACAGGCAGAGTGAGCAGAACACAGGCTTTTTCCTTGCAGACTTAGTGTCTGGGTATGAAAGCTACCAGTCAAGGCTCCCGTGTGTTGCACATATGCTTTCTGAGCACTAACCCTGGAATGGGCCTGACAACCTTTTTCCATTCCTACAGAGGAATTATGGCTCTTCTCTCTCTCTGTCTCTTCCCTCCTTCTACACTACCTGCAGGAGAACAGAGATTCATGACTGAGTCACAGACATGGTATAATGATAACACACGTTGAAAATGGCCAGAACCATCCGTTTAGTTGAGAAACTTGTCAATCATCTCAACATGTCTATCTGTCTGCTTATGACATAATACTGTTACCATGGCCATGAGGCTGATAGGATGGCTCCAAAATGCAAAGCCAAATGGCAAACATTTCATAATTTTAAAATAAATTAATGTACAACCATTAAAAATTGTTTGGTGTTCCTAATGACACAATAGGCCATGGAAATCACTGCTGTGAGGGTATGTTCTGAGTACAAAAGTCATGAAGCATGAAAAATACTGTTTTTATAGTCTGATAACTGAACTTTACCAAATAAAATTTTATAAAAAATTATACAATGATTTTTATCTTGGCTGAGAGAGAGCATGAGAAATTTCATACTAAAGGTCATTTTTTTCAGTGTGTGTGTGTGTGAAAACAATGACTTATACAGCATGTTCTCTTAACCATAGCTATAGCATTGTTTTTTTAATTCAAGTATAATCACTTTGGAGCCATGTGTCATCATTATGAGATGATGAACTTTTCTTCCCTTTCCAAAATAAAATCTTAACGTGTACGGTCCTGTGGCAGGGAAAACATCCGTGTCACTCTAATGTCACAGGTAATACATTTGAAGTAGCATGGAGATTATTCGTTCTTTTTGTAAAGATTTCTGCCTTATCCTTACACAGTTTTCTTTTTCTACCGATCTTATGATGGTTTGTTTTATTGCAGTAATATTACCACAGCACAACACATGGGATACCCAGCATTCTTATCCCCAGATCTGAATGTGAAAGAAGAGACTCTTGAGAAGGATATTCCTACAACCTCTGGTGTGCCTTCTGATGGTTTAGAAATGCTTCGGAGTGTTTTAAATAGAATGTCTCCTCGAAACAGGCAAGAAATGTGCACTTTTATACAGAGGACACAAAATGGATTCCTTCTTATTTAACTTTAAAGAACCCATTGTTCTTTAAAAAAGTAGTAGTAATAGTTTTGGTATGGGGGCCTGAAATAGGTGGTTGTTCATTTTGATACTTGCTGTTTCTGCCTTCATGCTGTGCAGAATCATGCTTCACAATCTGCACTGATGGCAGCACAGTCACATGCAATTTTTCTCTTTATCAGCTAATTTTACTATCTTTGACTTGCTTATACCAGTACAGACGTTCACCCAGAAAGGATTTCATTAGGAAATAGAGAGTTGATCTTATAAATAAAGGTAATAGCAGAGTAAAGCTAATATGCTACATTCATTTATGGAAGTACTCGAAGAAGAGGAGCAAATAGGAATGAGAAGAGGAGGACCTCTTTGATGAGCATCTTAGTTCTAATTGCTGTCACCCGTCTGTCTGACAGCATAGTGGAAGAATACCCTTCAAATAGCAATGGTAGGACTGTCATTAAAACAAAGTGAGTTGGTGAGGAAAATATCTTTTGTAGTGACATGTGTGTACTGAATCTAGAGTTCTTAGGTTTTTTAGCTGTACAGCAGTTGTAAATGCCAAAAAATGTGAGTTCATGCAATAAGCACTTTGGCCTTTTCCTTAGTTACATGCTGTAGTCACTGATGAGCAACCCTGCAAGTTTAGATATAAACATCTTGACTGATTCTTCACTTTAGATTGGAAAAAATGAAAAAGGAATATCGGGGTCTGAAAACATGGCCCGAAAAGGCTGAGTATTTAGACCAACTCATCATGAAAAGGGGACCTAAAGTGACAACACAGCAGAATACGGTAACTAAAGAGCACGTAGAAATCATTCTGTATACACTTTATTATTATTGGTTTTCTTGTTAGTGAGACATTACCAGTAAATAAGACTAATTTTCATTAAATTTTGGTTTTATGTAAAGCTCAGTACAAATTGGAGAACATGTTAGTGCATGCGAGTATTTTTCAAACACTATTCTCCTAAGTCACTTATTAGTAACATGGATTGATGTTGGTCTTTCTGTTTAACCAACTGAAGTAGCTAACAGGACAGAGTTACGGTTGTTTGGGTGCTCTAACATAGCATTTCCATACTTTTAAGTGTTTAGAATTTCTTTTAAGTTTAATCTTAACTTTGAATTTCCTGGGTTTATAATGCTTGATTTAGAGATAATTACATCATTCTCTCTCTCTCTCTCCGCACATCGTTGGAGGGGAAACAGATTATGAACTTCATTTTATACTGTGTTGAATACATCTAAACTTGCTCAAAATCTGCCTGTTCTACTGAATTTCACATAATTGCCTTGCCCTGTAAAGTGTTTCAAATCTCCTTAAAGGACTGTCCCCCAGCGCTATTAAGATTGCATTCTGGGATTTTGAACAATTCTCAACTGCCTACTCCTCCCCATGGAACAATCAGCCTTCTACAGAAACATCCACATGGGGGATGGGGCAAGCATGATTACTGGGGGCAGTCTGTAGCTCTTGGTTTAAGCACGTAGCTCAGGGAGAGACCATACTTAAGTTCAGGGTTGTCCTGTGTGCATGAAGGCCTATTATCCCCACATATATCAGTGGTCCCCAAGCTTTTCACAGTCGCACCTCCCGCTTACCCTGTCTGGACCTCCTTCCTCCCCCAGCTTGGGGGGCAGGACAGGGGCGCGTGGACGGGGTAAGGAGACCGAGGCTGTGGCCACAGCTGGGGGCAGGGCTGGAGCTGGCAGAGCTGGGGATGGAGCAGGGCTTGGTGGCGCTCCTTCCCTGCCCCTTGAATGTTCCTCCATGCCCCCTAGGGAGGCATGCCCCACAGTTTGGGGACCACTGATACATAAAAAGGAAGTGCAGAATTGACTTTGCCTCGCTAGAAACACTGACAGACTTTGGAGATGAGAAATGGGGAGGATGCCTCTCAGAACTTTTGTTGTTTTCAGAGATCTGTATCTCTCTCAAGTACTTCAACAATAAAATCTTGTTGGTTAAGAAATTCTTTTGCGAAACCTGTGTTTCTTGCTTTCCTGCCACGTTGTCCCAGATGGGATCAACTAGAAGTCCACAGCTTATGTGGAATTCTGGGCAAACATGTATAAGGGACTGGGAGTTCCCGGGAGATCTTCAGTTTCTAGGAGACTCTGGTTTGGAGGTTGAGGGTGGCTTTCCAGGGATGAGCTTCAGACAAGTGCTTTGAGCCTATAGTCTAAGTGGTCTAAGGCCCCACAGCTGGAAACGGAGAATGTACCCAGACCCAGGTGACTTAGAAGCAAGTGATAGTAACCCTGCAATTGGTCCACTTACAGCTGACTAGTGACCATACAGAGTAATACTAGGCCAGTGTGTAATAATCCATATAATGTATTTATTCTAGATTATTGAAATGTATCCTCAACCTTAACATCATTCTAAATTAAACTTTTGGCAGGGAATTACATTATTATTATAGAATCAGAGGGGTAGCCGTGTTAGTCTGGAATAGCAGAAGTGACAAAGAGTCCTGTGGCACCTTAAAGACTAACTGAAGTTTTAGAGCATA
>ML677340.1:6923884-7087122 GCA_007922305.1 Dermatemys mawii
TATGCTCTAAAACTTCAGTTAGTCTTTAAGGTGCCACAGGACTCTTTTTATCACTTCTATTATTATTATAATTATTAAATTCACTGTGCATACAAAATAAACGTAATTGTCATCTGCACTAATCTCAGTAGTTTGCTTCCCCCTCTTGAACTTGAGCTAGCAAGAAGAAAGGCTTCCTTTTGTGTGTTTGGCTTATGTTTGACAGAATGAGCTGATGAAAAGAAAAGTTGTAGTAACAAATGGTCTCTTTTTAGAGTTTATTAACAATATACAGAGCTACAGTATGCGCTTGCTTGACAGATTTAAAATGTCTCTATTAAAGTTCACAAAGTGGCACTCTGTGAATTTGCACATCAAAAAGTGTGACCCTGTAATGCAGATAACTCAGGAGGAGAAATTCAGATACAGTATTGACAAATAACATTCAGTTTTTCACCTTTTTTGGGTTTTAGGCTTCTCGCTTCAGGGAAATGGTTGGAAAGATACAACATGCTACTGAGGAAGGAATCGGAAGCTGTTCTGACACATCAGGTTTGGAGAACATTAGTATTTCATATTTTAAAAAAAGGCAAATGGCTAGGAGAGTGGCAACAATACTATTCGGAGCCTCTTGCTGATGCAAAATATATAAATCTCTTTGCTCACAATTTTAAGTATAGTTTGTGTCTATATAAACAATTATGAATAAGAAGACTAAAGAGGCCATATTAGAGAAGGGAAATAGTACTAGTCAGAGTCAAAATATGTGCTCCAAATTTTGGACTGTCTTCAATTTTAATTTGTTTTTCCTTATAATTTAGGGAAATGCCATATATTTTAGAGAGACTGCCATACAACCCTGTGAGGTGCATTTTAGGGTTTGTGACGGGGTATTTGTTATGGCAATGATTAGCCAGTATATGACTTGCTAGAATTGGTGTGAATATTGGGAGGTTATACATATGAGTTATCAGTAAGCAGGTGTTGTAGATGACCTATTGTGAGTTGTTACATTCAGTTTTATGAACTATATTGGACATGTTATTACACGTGAGATTTGACCAAAACAAAAATCTACTATGATCTGTGTTTTCAGTTATTATAAAGTAGTACACAGTAAAATTACATACAGAGACAGGGGACTGTACTTCTCATGTTGGCAAATATCCAGTGTGTTCAGCATAAAGAAGTAAATGAAGTGATTGGAATATGTCAGCCTTTTGTGAATAAAACTGTTTTGTCAGTTATTACTATAACATAATAAAGGCTTTAGAATGGAATGTTTAAAATATAGAAAGGAAATATTTAGAATATATTGTTAGCAGGTATCTCAGCAGTTATAGGTGAAATTGCATAAAGTAATCTGTTGAAATTTATTATTTAATCAGTCTGGTGATCTAGCTAGTTCAGGAGATGAAATTTACAAAGTAAATCAGTTTTTTTACCTGCTTTGTGCAACTTGGCAGTGTCCCTTAAACTTATTAAGAATATATTAAAACATTTTTTCTGCTTGTCATGTACTTCATACCTTGTAAGTAAGATTAAGAATGTATATAGTTTCTAATTATTCTTTTCTCAGCTGAAGCTGATTCAGAGTTAGAGGAAGAGAAGCTGTCTGAAGTTGAGGTAAAGATGTTTATTCCTTGAAACTTAATTGCATTTTCATAGAATGAAATGCTGAAGTTTGTACTTAGGGTTTGAAATACCATAATGCCCTGAAACCATTAGTTCAAATCTCAGCTGGATCAGCTGAGCTCTTTGCATTTCTGAGGCAGGTGGATTAATTTTCTGTGCTCCTTTACTCAATGGGTGAATGCTGGCTCCATTAAAGTCCATGGCAAAACTCCTATTGGTTACCAGGAGGTCAGGGTTTCACTTTATCTTGAAGTGATGATCTGGTGGTGGTCATTTGGAAGATATCATATAAATGGAGGGCCTGTGTATCCTGAGTAGACATTAAAGATCCCATAGCATGTTTTGTCTGAGTGAAGATTTTCCCTCATACCGTTGGCTACAATTTTTCCTACCCAGTCTGATTTATGTTTTGACTGCCACCCTTCAGCAGAAGGGTAGCTGGAATTCACCTGCGTGTTATATATCTTGGACAAGGCTTGGAACACTTACCTGACACCTATTAGTTACGATGGAAAAAGCTTTTGCCTTTGCACCACCACACTCTCCTCCCACCCAGCAGCTGCAACAAATTAGACAGTTGCACACTATTTATTGTAACATATTGCTAATATATTTTTAAAATTGTAACTTGAGTATATCTGATTTTTTGCTTTCATCTACTCTGTCATTATTTTTTCATGCTAGATTGTGGTCATCTTTGTGTACAATGTTTCTAATGTCTGTTTTCTTTCCCTCCACCTTCTTATATCCCTTTCCACTCCCTATGTTGTATGCTCTAATTTCTCTGCTATATTTGTCTTTCTCATGTCTCCCCAAAATCTTTTACAACTTTGACATCTCTTTTGTAACTTTAATTATTCTCTCTTGCCCACCCTCACCCATATATCTGCACGTATGCATTCTCTCTCACACTTTCTCCCCCATTCATAAATTTTTAATAAATAGGGCTTGAACAGCTTACCATACACCTAATAGCCAGAATGCTTAACTGGCTCAGCTTAGAAGCCTGGCAAGAAATGAAAGCCTGGTTGCTGAGTGTATAAGCAGATCAGTAACAATTGCATATAGCTGCAAAGGTGATGACTAGGAATTCTGATTTCTAGTTTGTATTAACTGTACGTGTTTAGTTTTTGAACTGGATTGGTTGGTGCTGTTCAATTAAAACTAACAGAATCTGATTTTTCTATTTGACTCTCTTTGAAGGAAAAAAAAAAGAGAGCGCGAGAGAGAAGGGAAGAGTACCAAAAGTACAGAAAATGAAGCCATCAGCTGCTGAAAAAAAATCATTTGACCCATTTCTCTCTTCCCAGCATAACTCTTGTTACAAGGATATCATTTGTTTGTTTGCTTTCACTGGGAGAAACTCCACACTTACAGATCACTAATTCTGAGAACAATGCAAGTAGAAATATACTGCAGTAATTCTCATGAGAAGAATTTTATTAAACTGTAAGAAGAGAGTAAAGGAGCGAGAGAAGACATGGTGGAAGGACCCAAAGAGTGTTAAAAACTTTTTTTTCCAAACTATTTACTTTTCATATCCATTTGACAGACTATTCCCCCATTCATTTAAGCATTAATATGTAAATTAAGATCTTAAATAATTAATAACCGGAGACTGTTTTCTCTTAACTCACTAAAAAACATATACTGGATCAGCAAACTCCTTGGCCTGAGAATATATTCGCTATAAACACCTTGACCTTGTAGGTTATGCAGCCTAAGATATACTTGTTATCTCCTACACAAAAAGCACAAATGCACTCCAAGTACCAAGCATAGTTTTAAAGAATTTTGTTTTCTGTGAGTCACGTATGATATTAAGAATTTTCAGAGATTTAGATTTTTGTTTCTTCAGACAAACAAGCAAATAATCTGTTTCTAGAAATAGGAATGTCTGGCCAACAATTATTATTACATCCTTCTCGCACCAGAGTTGATGCACAGGGCAGAAACTAGTCTCTTCCATCCCTCTCTGTTATTCGCAGCTGCTTCCATCCGTTCTGTGCTGTTGAGATAGACTGGTCTACCTTCCCTGCTAAGGATTCTAAAAGTTTCTCTTGGGTGCCCTCATTTCTTCACACTAGTTGGTTTCCATTTGACAGCTTCATGTGGGAGTCTGTAAGTTAGCATGCAGAGTAGATGGCCCAAATATATCCAGTGCTTCCTTCTAGTACATAAGAATATAAGAATGGCCATACTGGATCAGACCAAAGGTCCATCCAGCCCAGTATCCCATCTGTCAACAGTGGCCAATGCCAGGTGCCCCAGAGGGAGTGAACCTAACAGGTGATCTCTTTCCTGCCATCCACCTCCACCCTCTGACAGAGGCTAGAGACACCATTCCTTACCTATCTGGCTAATAGCCATTAATGGACTTTAATTAACCTCCATGAATTTATCTAGTTCTCTTTTAAAACCCTGTTATAGTCCTAGCCTTCATAACCTCCTCAGGCCAGTTGTTCCACAGATTGACTGTGTATTGTGTGAAGAATTTCCTTTTATTTGTTTTAAACCTGCTGCCCATTAACTTCATTTGGTGACCCCTAGTTCTTATATTATGGGAACAAGTAAATAACTTTTCCTTACTCACTTTTTCCACTCCCATCATGATTTTATAAACCTCTATCATATCTCCCCTTAGTCTCCTCTTTTCCAAGCTGAAAAGTCCTAGCCTCTTTAATCTCTCCTCATATGGGACCTGTTCCAAACCCCTAATCATTTTGCCCTTCTCTGCCCTTCCCTCTTATCCCATGACAACTTTATTTATGTAAGAGCCCTTGGTGAGAGACCTTGTTAAAGGCTTTCTGGAAATCTAAGTACACTATGTTCACTGGATCCCCCTTGTCCACATGTTTGCTGACCCCTACAAAGAACTCTAATAGATTAGTAAGACAGGATTTCCCTTTACAGAAACCATGTTGACTTTTGCCCAACAATTGATGTTCTTCTGTGTGTCTGACAATTTTATTCTTTACTATTGTTTCAACTAATTTGCCCAATACTGATCTTAGACTTACCAGTCTGTAATTGCCAGAATCACCTCTAGAGCCCTTTTTAAATATTGGTGTTACATTAGCTATCTTCCAGTCACTGGGTACAGGAGCTGATTTAAAGGACAGGTTACAAACCATAGTTAGTAGTTCTGCAATTTCACATTTGAGTTCTTTCAGAACTCTAGAGTAAATGCCATCTGGTCCTGGTGACTTGTTACAGTTAAGTTTATCAATCAATTCCAAAACCTCCTCGAATGACATTCCAATCTGTGATAATTCCTCAGATTTGTCACCTACAAAGGACAGCTCAGGTTTGGGAATTTCCCTAATGTCCTCAGCCGTGAAGACTGAAGCAAAGAATTCATTTAGTTTCTCCACAGTGACTTTATCATCTTTAAGTGCTCCTTTTGTATCTCTATCATCCAGAGGCCCCACTGGTTGTTTAGCAGGCTTCCTGCTTCTGATGTATTTTAAAAACATTTTGTTATTATCTCTTGAGTTTTTGTCTAGCTGTTCTTCAAACTCCTTTTTGGCTTTTCTTACATTTTCACACTTAATTTGGCAGTGTTTATGCATGCTCCTTTCTATTTACTTCACTAGGACTTGACTTCCACTTTTTAAAAGATGCCTTTTTATCTCTCACTGCTTCTTTTATGTGGTTGTTAAGCCATGGTGGCTCTTTTAAGTTGTTTTACTGTGTTTTTTAATTTGGGATATACATTGAAGTTGGGCCTCTATCATGGTGTTTTTGAAAAGTGACCATGCAGCTATGAGGGATTTCACTCTAGTCCAGGGATAGGCTACCTATGTCGTGTTTGCCAAAGGCGGCACGTGAGCTGATTTTCAGTGGCACTCACACTGTCTAGGTCCTGGCCACCAATCTGGGGGACTCTGCATTTTAATTTAATTTTAAATGAAGCTTCTTAAGTATTTTAAAACCTTATTTATTTTACATACAACCAACAGTTTAGTTATATATTATAGACTTCTAAAAAGAGACCTTCTAAAAACATTAAAAAGTATTACTGGTGCACAATTCGGCATACCATTTCGGAAAGGCTGCCAACCCCTGCTCTAGTCATCGTACCTTTTAATTTCTGTTTAACTAACCTCCTCATTTTGGAATAGGTTCCCTTTCTGATATTAAATGCCACAGTGTTGGGCTGCTGAGGTGTTCTTCCTACTACAGAAATGTTAAATGTTATCATATTATAGTCACTGTTTCCAAGTGGTCCTGTTATTGTTACCTCTTGTACCAGAATCTACGCTCCACTCAGGACTAAATCGAGAATTGCCTCTCCTCTTGTGGGGAGATGAGTTTCTGGGGAGATGAGCTGGAGATGTGAGCTCCTGGTTGATGATAAAGTTTCTCCATCCAATGCCCAGAATCTTTCACAGGCATTTATTTTGGAAGACATTAGTTTTCTATCTAACATTTTTAAAATCTCTCCAGCTCTGACAGCTATATACTAGCATTGAGATGACATTTGAGTTGAAAACTCTGTTTTGTTTTGGTACTATATATTTTGTATTTCTATACATTGTTGAGTTTAATGAATACTGTGGATGCCTGTTCCCCTATCTTTTGATACCCCACTTTCTGCACTTCGATGTGGATGCTGCTAATTCGAAGCCCAGATAAAGTGGAGAGCGTTGAGAGCAAGGGTAACCACCTCGCTTATTTCAGACAAATAAACAAACCATCCACCTCATTGGTTATAGAAATGATCAAAATGACTGCTTAATAGAAAACATTTCCTGACCCTTCGTGTTTCATAAAGTCTCCTGGTGAAAGCAGAACTCCCCAAAATTTGAGGCTGGCAGCAAGAAAATACTTCAGAGTCAGTTACTGGAACATGAGAACAATCTTTCAAATATCAAAGATCCCACCAATTGTGAGGGAAGTGGGCAACTATGGACTTGAAATGCTGTGAATCTGTGAGAGCAGACTGACAGGAGTGACATTTAATCTATTCAAGTCAGGTCATCAAGACAATGTACGCTCAGAGACAGTAGCACTCATTGTGACAGATTCTGTAGGAACAGCCCTTATCTGGGAACCTATCAGCCAGTAATGCCTGCAATATGTAGGAATTTTTAAAAGAATCAAAAGAATGCTAACTTTGATCATGTTGAATGCTAATTTTGATCAGGTTGTTTACCTTTCTTAGGGACCTGATCTTGCTCCCCACAGGAATTAATGGGAGTTTGGTCATTAACATCAGTGGGAGCTGGCTGAGGCCCTTAATAGAAGTACTGTCATGCTGATACATTTTATTTTAATGTAATGTTTTCTCATTTCATTTACTTTTATCCTCCTTTCTGTAGCTTCTGTTGTATTGACTGGCATAATGTTGGATATTTAAAAGCTATTTACATGAGTTATTGTTAAAGGAGGATTTTTGGTCTTTACTTTCAAATGTTTATAATAAAAAACTCCAATATTATTTAAGCAAAAAATGCAGACTCTTGGCCAAATTTACCAATTACATAAATGGTGGTGAAAGTTGATTATAAAACAGATGGAAATGGTAAACTACTGCACAGATTTGGCACTTAATGTGTCTGCAAAATGAGTGTAATTTATAACTGTGTAGGATTTTCTGGGTAGTAGTTCAGCTGCAGTCTGGATGGGTGCAACTCCTTTTGAAATCAGTGTGAATTGTGCATCTGCTTTCGTCAGAGGGTGAATTTAGCCTATGGTGTTGGGAGCAGCATGGGCTTAAGTTAAAGTAGGGAAACTTACTTTACCTTGCACATTTTTTGTTAATTTTCCCAATCAGTAGGCCAAATTTTGTTCTGCTACACTGTTGTAAATTCATAAAAGTTAATGTGTGAAGTGTGATTGTTTTGCAAACTGCTGAATGCCAAATCAGTGCAATTTAACTACTTTCTCATTTACACTGTACCAACTTAAATCTGGGATGGTTAACTATATACCACCATTTAGCTCATTGCTGAAATTGACACAGAGACTTCCATGAAAGTTGCCTCTACTCTTTCTAGGCTGCGTTTTGCACTTTGACCTGTAGACAATATTAGTAATTATTAGAGAAAAAATAATTTTATTTTTTCTTTATTTACAGACTGTACCCAGCGAGGATTTTGACCTGCCCTTGAGAGTTGTAGAGACCGTATTGAGAAGTGTGGAAACAGATTTAAGTGATGCCCAGAAACGTGCAGAATCTGAAGAAAATCTTTCTGTTCCCAGAGAGACAGGAATATCTGCATCTACTGTTTCTCAAAAACTGTCAACTAAGAAAGTATCTGAAAATCTGACTAGGAAATCTTCAGAAGATCAAGGCAAAGTTGTGGAGTCAGAAAGTATTCTCGCTGTACCTCTAGAGAGAGAAACAAAATTGGGAAATAATCATGGCAAAGAAGAAATAGAAGATCTGGAACCAGCAAGCATATCTTCAAAGAGGTCTGACCTGTCAGGTTTAGAAAATTATCCAGTAATACAAATACAGGTATCTACTTGCAATATACAGACTGTTTCAGTAGATCAGCATCAATAGTGAGTTTATGTGAAGTGCTCCAAACCTAGATCTAACTATTTCTCTCAAACATTACATCCTAAAGGTAGGGCTACAGTACGAAATTATATCGAAATGATTCTATTTGAATTTTCGGAAGAGGTTTTATACATTTGATCTTGTGTCCCCCCCATTAAAGCGCGTGAATTTGGTGGAGTGCATCTATAGTACTGAAGCTAGCATTGGCTGTCAGAGCAGTGTATCGTGGGTAATTGTGGGGCAAAAACATTCTCGCGGGTGTTTCTGGGTGTGTGTCATCAGTCACTCCTCCCTCCATGAAAGCTATGATAGACGATCGTTTTGCACCTTTTTGGCATGCAGATGCCATACTGCTTTCAACAGATGGTGCAACACGACTGCTAACCGTAGTCATCCACCCACCATTTTCGCTTCAAGTCTGTTCTCCTGATGCTATGAATCCACCTCACAGGTTCTCTCATCTCTCTATAAATATCTATTCTCATTTTTTACCGTCTTCATCGACCGCTTCCAACTCTGCTGGCCATAGTGAACCGAACAGTACCGCTGCCACGCTGCTCATTCGCTCTTGCCGCACTACTGAGCTTCTCCGTGTTGTCTGTCCTGGGCTCCTGCTTCCGTGAAAGCTACAGAAGACAACCATTTCCCCCACTTTTTCCGGCTATCGTGAACTGAACGGCACCGCTTTCGCTGCCACTCTGCTTCCCTTTGTTTTGCACCCTTTTTCCAGGACTACCCATGCAGGCATCGTAGCATGGCAAGCATGGAGCCCACTCAGATCTCCACTGCAGTTTTGACCATTGTAAATAACATGCACATTATCCAGCAGTATGTGCAGGACCTGCAAAACCAGGCAAGGAAGCGACGATAGCACGATTACGATAGTGATGAGGACACGGACACAGACTTTCCTAAAAGCACGGCATGTGGCGATTGGGACATCATGGTTGGGTCAGGTTCATGCTGTGGAACGCCGATTCTGGGCCTGGAAACAAGCACAGACTGGAGGGACCACATAGTTTTGCAGGTATGGGATGATTCACAGTGGCTGCGAAACTTTCGTATGCGTAAGGCCACTTTCATGGAACTTTATGACTTGCTGTCCCCTGCCCTGAAGTGCAAAGACACCAAAATGAGAGCAGCCCTCACAGCTGAGAAGCGAGTGGCAATAGCCCTGTGGAAGCTTGCATTGCCGAACAGCTACCGGTCAGCTGGGAATCAGTTTGGAGTGGGCAAATCTACTGTGAGGCTGCTGTGATCCAAATAGCTAACGCAATCATTGAGCAGATGCTATCAAGACTAGTGGCTCTGGGAAATGTGCAGGCTATTGTGGATGGCTTTGCTGCAGTGGGGTCCCCTAACTGTGGTGGGGCAATAGATGGAATGCATATCCCTATCCTTGCACCAGACCGCCAGGGCAGCCAGTACATAAACCGCAAGGGGTACTTTTCAATGATGCTGCAAGCTCTGGTGGATCACAAAGGACACTTCACTGACATCAACGTGGAATGGCTGGGAAGGGTGCATGATGCTCTGGTCTTCAGGATCTCTGGTCTATTAGATCAGCTGCAGGAAAGGACTTAACTTCCCAGACCAGAAGATTACTGTTGGGGATGTTGAGATGCCTATAGTAATCCTCGGGGACCCAGCCTACCTCTTAATGCCATGGCTCATGAAGCCATACACAGGCACCCTGGACAGTAGTAAGGAGCAGTTCAACTATAGGCTGAGCAAGTGCAGAATAGTGGTAGAGTGTGCATTTGGACATTTAGAAGCTCGCTGGCGCTTGTTTGCTGACTAGGTTAGGTCTCAGCAAAAACAATATTCCAATTGTAATTGCTGCTTGCTGTGTGCTCCACAGTATGTGAGAGCAAGGGGGGAGACATTTATGGTGGGATGGGAGTCCGAGGCAAATTGCCTTGCTGCCAATTTTGCAAAGCCAGACAACAGAACCATTAGAAGAGCACAGCAGGGTCTGATGCGCATCAGAGAAGCTTTGAAAGCAAGTTTCATGAATGGCCAATCTGCTTGATGTTACCCGCCCCCTATGTATATATTTTAGGAAATAAAGTCAAGATTCTTTCAAAACCGTTGTTTATTGGTTGATTCACTTTTTAAACTTTAAGTGAATTTCCTGTGATGGTTGTTCTCTGAGATATACGTTGTGATACTTGATGATGACTCATCCACCTTCCTCTCCACAGTGTTGAGGAGTCTGTAACTTTTTTGTCATATTTAATTTTTAGAATCACTTTTTACTTAAGTAGTTTCCATCCCTCTTTGAAAAGAATTGCCACTCAAGGCTAAGGCTATAAGGGGACACAAGTTTCATTTCTGGGACTGACAAAGGTTTATGCTCCTGGAGTCAGTGACTTCAAGCTTTGAGAATTCCCTTCTTGGTTTTGCTCAGTAGCATGGCTCCAAGAATGCTGTGTGTGACATATCTTTAGAAAATAGCTATTTGATATAAGTAGGACCCTATCAAATTCATGGTCCATTATGGTCAATTTCATGGTCATGGGTTTTATAAAATAATAGATTTCATTATTTTAGCTATTTAAATCTGAAATTTCATGGTGTTATAATTGTAGGAATCCTGACCCAAAAATGAGTTGTGGGGGTGGAGGGTCGCAAGGCTATTGTAGGGGGAGTTGCAGTACTGCTACCCTTACTTTTGTGCTGTTGTTGGCAACAGCGCTGCCTTCAGAGCTGGACAGCTGGAGAGTGGTGGCTGCTGGCCGAGACTCCAGCTCTGAAGGCAAAGCTGCTGCCTGCAGAGCTGGGCCCTTAGTCAGCAGCTGCCTTAAATGCAGCAGCGCAGAAGTAAGGGTGGCAATACTGCGACCACCTAAAATAATCTTGTGACCCTCTCTTGCAACTCCCTTTTGGGTCAGGAACCTCAATTTGAGAAACACTGGTCTCCCCAGTGAAATCTGTGTAGTATAGGGTAAAAGCACACAAAAAACCCGATTCTGGAGGGTGGTGGGGGAGATGACAGATTTCACAGTCCATGATGTGTTTTTCATGGCTGTGAATTTGGTAGGCCATAGATATAAGTAAGTCTCTGTGGGGGTTGGAAGTAAATTTGGGTCTAAAACATGGCCTTATCTATATGATCCCAGGTGTGAATTTAAACCAATATATTTATACCAGTATAACACACACACACACACACACACACCCATGTAGACACCGCCTGTATGTGTGCCTTTTTTCAGGTTAGCTTATGTTGCTTGGGAAAAAATCTACTTTTCTACCAGAATAAGTGTGTCCGAACAGGAAGTTACACCTGTATCACTATATCAGTATAACTGGTAAAACGTTCCCTTGTAGACGAGTTCTAAGTTCCCTATTTAATAATAGATACAGTGGAGAGACATGCTTGCTTTTTCTGAAGGGGAACTGATGTAGCTGCTCTGAGCCAAATTTTCACCTACTCTTTCAGGTATAGTAGTAATAATAGTATATGCAGTGTTACTACATCTGTGCAAATAAACAAGCATTAGCATGTATAAAATACAAGTTAGTGTTCCAAATAACAGAGCTTTATGTGCATAAACTTGCTTGCATGCAGTTTTGTGCATGGAAAATTAGAGGTATCTACTTGTAAAACATAATCATCAGTGTCTTTTACTTAAAACTTTTTAGGTGAGATGCAGTAGCATCTTAATTTTATTTGTGTTAGTCTATGTTAGAGCCTTAACATTATTTTAACACAGAATTTTGAAGATTTCATGATTTATAGGGTTGGAGAACTAAAATTTTTGGTTCTCCGGTACATTTTCCTAAAGAAGTAGCATTAGGCAGGCAGCATGGTGAAATCTAGTGGTAAAAGCACAGGAAAAGGAACCAGGCAATCCAGATTTTTAATCTTAGCTCTGGCACTGACACTCTGCATGGTTTTGGGTAAATCATTTAGGCCAAAATATTCAAGCTTTGGTGCCCAAAAGTCAGGCTGCTAAATATCTGTGTAGACAACTTTAAAAAAATGCTTTGATTTTCAGAGGGGCTTAGGACCCACAACTTCCATTGGAAGCAATAGTAGATGCAGATGCTCAGCACCTCTGAAGATCAAGCCTTTTTATTAGGTGAATAAATAAGGACTTAGGTGCACAGCTTTAGGCACTAAAGTTTGAAAATGGTAACCTTAATCTGTATTTGTTTCACTGTTGGGCATATATTTCCATTTTACAATCTCACATTTTATTTGGATTAATTTAATGTCTGTGGACATTTTGAATATTATTCATATTGAAATTTCTCATGGAACATTTTTTCTTATGTTTTTATTTAATCAATCTTGAATAACTGTTCTGAGAAAATTAAATAATTGGTGCACTGTTGTAATATAAGAAATTATTAATTAATTTCCTTTGGAAAATATTTTCTTAATTGATTTGTGTTTTATGTTACAGTACCAGCAACCTATTATTAGTGGAGACAAGTTTGAACCTTTTTTGGGACGTGTAGGTAGAATACAATCAAGTGCACAGAATGAAAAGAAAGAAGATCAAGAAGTGCCTATTTTCACTCTTCTGAAAAATAAACTTTCATGTGCAGAGATTAAAGAAGACCAAGATCCACCTGTCAAGACATCTTCAACATTTGCAGCAAGAAGTTCAGATATTAATTTAAGCAAGAATGGTCAGCACCTCTCCATATTAAAACTTATAGAATCAAAAATGGAATTAGAGGAAGATGGGATTAGCTGTAAAGAAGTGTCCCCAACAGTGGCTATAAGAACAGATTTGCCAGAGAAATGGCAAAAGGAGAGAACTTCAGAAACAGAAATAGTACGTCTAAACTCTTTTTTAAGTAAAACTCTTGAAGACTTTCTTATAGATAGACTTATAAAAATAATAATGCTAAAATCTGTTTTAAGCAAAAATCTTGAAGGGTTTGTTGCAGAGAGACTTTCAGAAATAGGGATAGTCACAAAGATAGAATTAGGAGAAGAATACCAGAACCTACAGAGTATTATAGACGGATCACCAGTTGTTTTAGAGAGACAGTTACTTGAAAAAGGAAAAGATATTTCCAGAGAGAGGCTTTCAGAAGCAGAAATAATAAATTTAAAATCTGTTTTGAGTAGAAACCTGCAAGATCGTCTCATAGAGAGATTTTCTGAATCTGGGATAATCACAGATTTGGAGTTAGGAAAGCAGCAGCAGAACCTATCATTGCAGGGAATTAAAGATAGATTACCAGTGGTTTTGGAGACAAATTTAGCTGAGAACATACATGATAGTTGTGAGGAGAAACCTTCAGAAATGGAAATAAGTCTTAAATCTGTGGTAAACCAAAATCTACAATATTTTCCCATAGAGAGGCTTTTAGAAACAAAGCTAATTGAAGAGGTGAAGTTAGGAAAGGAACACACAAACTTTTCTTTGTCAAGTACTGATGAGAGACAACCAAAGCCTGATTTGGCAGATTTATCGAAGAAGAGGAATGGTCAATCCAGGGAAAAATGTTCAGAACCTGAAATAATAATAAAATATCTAAGTCAAAACCTACAAAACTGTGATACAGAGAGACATTCACAGATGGGGATAAACACAGAGATGGAGTTAGGAAAAGAGCACCCAAGCCACTCATTGCAGATAATCAAAGTCAAATTGCCAGTGGCTATGGAGACAAATTCACCTAGGATAGAACAAGACTATCACAAGCAGAAGCTTTCAGAACAACAAATAAATCTAAAATCTGCTTCAGACAAAACTCTCCAAGATTCTCTCATAGAAAGACTTTTGGCAACAGAAATAATGAGTCTAAAGGATTTTTTAAACAAATGTCTCCAAGATCATCTCCTCGAGAAACTTTCAGAAACAGGATTAATCACAAAAGAGGAACTAGAGACAGTACATCAGAACCATTCCTTGCTGAACATTCTGGAAGGACAACCAATGGCATTGGAGACAGAATTACGCAATATAAGCCAAGTTCATTCTGGTGAGAGTCTTTCTAAACCACATATAATGAAAGGAGAACCTGCTTTAAGTGGACATATACCAGACTTCCTTCTTGAGATACTCTCAGAAACAGAAATAATGAATCTAAAGTCATTTTTAAGCAAAAAGATCCAAGACCATCTTGTAGAACGACTCTCTGAAATAGGGTTGATCACAGAGGAAGAGTTAAGAAAGATACACCACAATTTGTTTGTGTTGAGAGCTAACGAAAGACTGTCATGGGATGAAGAATCAGATTTATCTGGGGAAGAGCGAAATCTAAGTCTGAAATCTCTTTTAACCAAAAACCTTAAAGATAGACTTTCAGAAACAAAACTAGTACAGCTAAAGTCTCTTTTAAGCAAAATATTGAAAGAAGGTCGTAGAGACAAACTTTCTGAAACAGAAATAAAAAGTCTAAAATCTGTTTTAAGCAACAACTTGCAAAACCTTCCTATAGAAAGTGCTTCAGAAACTGTGTTAATCAATGAGATAGAATTAGAGGGAGTATGCCAGAATGCTAAAGGAAAACCACTGATAGTTACTGATACAGATATACTTGAGAGAGGGCAATATTATTCTAAGCAGAGTCTTGATAAACTCAGCATAATAAATGAAAAGCCTATTTTAAGAAAAGAGAAGTCAGAACTTCCTGTAGAGAATGTTCCAGGAGAAGTAACATGTGTGATGGCAAATCTAATCAATGAAACCAAAATCCATAGTGTAATACACCTTCCTCAAAAAAATACTTTAGAAAAAGAGAGTCAAGCCCCACAATGTTGTTTTGGTAAAGCAGAAGTAGCACATTCAAACACAGATTTTGACAAATCATTAAAACCAAAACCCTCAAATGAGACTTTGAGGGGAACTCATGAAACAATAGACTCACCTTCCTTACGTGCCCATGATATTGCTATCCAAACAGAACTTAAGGAATATCTCTGCAAACCAAGACTGTCCTTTCCTGTACACCCTCAAACATTTATCTTTGTACATTCAGGGTCTGAGGAAGAAACTAAGTCACCAGACAAGTCTCATGAGAAGTCAAAAGGCAAAAAAAAGCATGCTAAGCGTTCTAAGAAGCATGTTGCACCCCAGGGACAAGTATTAATGTGCACACAGTTTAAAAAGGAAAAACAAGCTGGTTTGAATAAGTGTAAGGAGATCTTAAAGGAAAAGCATAGAAAACATTCTGAACCACCACCTCCAAGTTCATGTGTTTCAGAAGCCAAGAAGGATTCAGAAGACTCAAAAGTCTCAAACATTTTGAAAAAGGAGAAAGCTGAACAAGAAAGAGAGACTGATGGGCGACCAAAGAAATCACTTAGCAAGTCTATTAAGATACCAACAGCCACTGTGTCTGAACCACAGCTACAGCATTCTGCAAAAGCAATGCAAGAAAAATCATACGTGAGTAGTTTCCATTTGATTGATGTGCAGAAGGAAATAGACCTGTAAGAATAATAATTTTCTCTCAGTTTTCCACCTTATGAATGTCTGAAATAGAAAACTAATTACATGACTTTCTAAATATCTGGAGGCAGAATTATTAGTAGTGTCTCTTCATAAACTGATCGCTTCCAAGTAATCAGGCCCAATATTGAAATCCTTGTTACCTCTTAGTCCAAGTTCTTCCCCTCCTCTCCCCCGCCCCCAAATGTGTTTGTAATGTCACCCAAATAGGGAAGAAAAATCAAAACTAAATACCTTACTCTTCTAGCTGTTTCTCATCTTATCCCTGCCAGGGAATTCAAAGAAAACCAGCATTTCAATTTCTCTGGCATGTTAGTGAAATAATAGTGAATAGTAAATAATGTAGTAAGAATAAATGTTGCCTCTAATCTACCTTTGCAAAGGGAGAATTGGCTTTTTTAATAGTTTTTGGGTTGCCTCAGGCATTAAAGACATCTAAGAATTTGAATTTTGAGATGTTCCTTTTAAATCTGCTCCCCCGTTCCCTGCTTCCAATGGACATGATAAAGGGTTATGCCCCATTGAAGGGTATATGGCCAACAACTGTAATACCATGAGTATTTCTCAGATAAAGCCCAGAAGCACCAAAAGACACTCTGATCCAGAATCTCTACCTGCAGAGGCTTTGGAAGTGAGAGTATGGATGACTTTTTCCTAAAAAGGTCTCTCAGGCATGCGTAGTGTGGCTGGTAAGCCTCCCTCAGTCCCAAGGCCTCAGTCAGACCTTCAGGCTGAAAGGGAGCTGTCTCCTTGTAAAAGCTCCCTTCACTTATTCTCTCAAAGGTGAAGACAATCTCTTTGATTTGTTTGCTGGGATTGACTTTAGTGAAACTGCCCCGGTGAGTACAGTATGAAGGATTGGGCCATGTTGTATTAACCTAGAAGCAATATATGAGCTACATGTTAACATAACCCAATCATTGTCCAATATTAAACAATGTTAAACAAGATTCAGGTTTTGGTATGCAGACACCTTAGCTTGCTTGATACCATAGCAAATAACCATTAAAAATCCTTTTTAACCTTTTACTAAAGATGCGAAAAAGAAGGAAAAACAGATAAAGCATTTGAAATGTAAAGTATTAAGTAAGACTTTTATTTTAACATCTCTTGTTCCCTTTCCTTTTAGCTGGAGAGAGTTTTAGAAAAGCCTCTCTCCTCTGTTGTTTGACAGTCTTTTAGATGGTATTAAGGATGGAATAATTATTCTTTTGGGTAGAAGAAGTAGTTAGCTGAGGTGGACTAGAACTGCTGCTGTTAAAGTCCGATCCCATTTTATTTCAGGTGATGTTTGGGATTTACCTGGAGCTCGTAGGGGTGGATGTTTCCTGGGTCCTTCTCTCTGGCCTGATCTGATCAGGATATCTCTCAGGATTAGGATGACGAAGGCCTGGGGTCCCAGGAGGTGGTGGCGGGGCAGCCATACTGGTGAAACTCATTTCACTAGGCTCTGTCTTTTTCTCTCTTCCTCTCCAAAAGCCTCTTTCTTTAAGGATCCAAAAAGGGAATGATGGGGTGGAATAGCCAATCCTTTCCTTATTATATCCACCAATTAGGCCTAATATTTGATACACCAATTTTGGTTCATTAATTTTTGGTTCCACATTTTCTGGGTTTTTTTTTTTTACCAGATATAACTCAAGGACTGATTTTAACTCAGTCCTTGAGTTATATCAGTGTGGCTTTCTTGTTTGTACTTATTTTTTTTAATGGATTTTTTTTGTTTTTTGCACCTGTTTGTAACATTCATTATGAAAACCAACTTAATTTACTTTTTATTAACATTTGTTGGTGTAGCTTATTGTAACAGTTTATGAACTTTTACATACTTTTTCCAGTTAAGCTTACAATTAAAGTAAATTTGTAGTCCAAGTTATTAGAACATTCTTCAATACTGATTCAGTCAAAACTCCAACTGACTTGGTGAAATTTGCTCTAAATTAAGAAAAACTTGATATTTATGGGTTGCTTAAGGTTTCATTTAAAAAACATAAGTGAATAGGTGAGAGTTAGTATGGCTTTGTGAAAGGTAAAATTGGAGCTCACCTGGTACAACTAAGAGGAGAACTTGGCCATTTTATCTGTTAGTTACCTTCTGTCTACATCAGTAGATGTCTGGCTGAGAACAGAGTGTAATCCACTATATTAAAACAAATATTTGGATGTCTGTATGAAATGTACTAGGTTATTACTACCAAGCCTGTTTCAGACATTAGGGCCTTCTCTCTCTCTCTCTCTCTCTCTCTCTCTCTCTCTCTCTCTCTCTGTGTCATATTTAATGTGTCTTGTTACATTTATTATATCTGCCCGGGTACTCACTGAAGAAGTGATTGAAAAAAGAAGTTACTCACCTTGTGCAGTAACAATGTTTCTTTGAGATGTGTGTCCCTATGAGTGTTCTACTGTAGATATGTAAAATATCCACTAGCTTGTGGTGTGACTTGGTTACCTCTTGTAGTAGTGTCTGTAAAGCTCCTCTCACTCTTTATGTCAGGTCCTGGAACAGTTTGAAGTCATCTGCCATAGATGATGGAGGGGGCATCACTGTCTCATCTGGTGGTGATGATGAGAAATGCACTTCAGGGGTAACTTCCTCCTCAACTCCTGTTCCTCCCTTGCCTTTTTAGGGGGTTCAGAAGTCCTGCAGCAGCTGGAGGAGTGTGTCTCATTGGTTTCTGGTAGGCCACACTAGAACTACAGGAGGCCTGTTGTCTTTGAGCCTGCAAGGATCTCAGTATGGCCATTGCGAGGGTGGGAAGGGACCCAGTGGTTGGCACAATGGCTATCCAAACCATGGAGGCTGTGGATCAAAAGGACAATATCATTGAGGTCCATAGTAAAATTGGGCACCATATGGCAGGTGAGAAGAGGCGTGGGAGACCACATCCTCTTGTTCACTTTCTGACCTGGAAGATGAAAAGGGCGATGCACAGCAAGAAGTTGTTGATGAGTCAAAGGCTCTGGGCGAACTCGGTACCAGCGCCCTGGTACTGAGCAGAGGCGAATCAATGCAGCAGACACCAAAAGATCTGTTGCACACCAGAAGTCCTGCTGTGCTGAAGGTGGTTGTTGGTACCGAGAGGCCTGTACCAACAGGGACAGTGATGAGGACCTGATAGTATGGTCTGTTGGTGCCTGACATACCACAGTGATATTGATGTTCCAACTGGTGGAGTCTTCCTGGGGCTTATTTTTTGTCTTTCTCATACCCTGATGGTTAGAGTGACCAGACAGCAAGTGTGAAAAATGGGGACGGGGGTGGGAGGTAATAGGAGCCTATAAAAGAAAAAGACCCCAAAATCGGGACTGTCCCTATAAAATCAAGACATCTGGTCACCCTGCTGATGGTACTGGTGATTCCTTGCCTGTGCCCATTGGGTCTTTGGACAACCTGAAGTACTCTTAGTCCTGGATTTAGATGGCTTCGGTGCCATCAGTACTGATGATACTGATCAAGCTGGAGGTAGTTTTCGAGTCAATGAGGGCTCACTGTGGGGACTCAAGGACCTTTTCTTGTGGTCCTTTAGTGACTTGCGAGCATCTTCTTGGGCTCACCTCACTTGGAAGCAGAGGGTTGTGGTGGGGTCTCCCTGCCACGGCTCAGGTGGTTGAAGGGCTGACTCCTTAAGTAGGAATTTGAGCCTCAGTTCTCTGACTTTTCTGGATCTGGGCTTCAGTTGTTGACACAAACCACACTTCTTCTTTGAGTGTTTGTTCATGTCCATTCCAGTAAGGTGTGTGCATGTGCGTGCACAGCAGCCGGAAGCTTTGTCCCTTACCAGCATCCATCAGGTCAGCCTGCGTACCCCCTGGAGCCACGCCTTAATGGCATTCAATATAGAGCACTGCCGACCCACCACCCCCTCAGTTCTTTCTTTCCACTGGTGACAGCTAGCTGGAACAACCTGTTGCTCTTGCTTTGCAAGCGTGTTTAAACAGTGTCCACTCTTAGTGTTTGTGACGTTGCACTCAATATGCTTATCAGTGTAAATATGATGTAATTGGAATATGCTTTATGCAAAAGGTCTCTTGTAAGGTATCATAACAAAGCTTATAATCTACTGAGTGCATTCATTCTATTTGTGTGAAATATCATTCTTATATCTGAAGCTAGAAATATGAAGTATTACTCTGAAGTCCTATTATAACTATGCAAAGTGTGGGCCATTAATGGTGGCTTGGAATCTTAATGGCTCCCATTAACTGGGACAATTGGTGGTAATAGCTCTGTTTACTTGTAAGCCTTCCTGTACATGTGGGTGCGAGCCAGCGAGTAATGAAGTCTCACAGGGCATGAAGTCTCACCATCTTAAACCTGGTGCTTTTCCATTTAAAAGGAAGGGTGGGAAACCAGAGAGAGACAAAGGAGTCCTGCCTTGTGCCAAAGATATAAAAGGGGGTGGAACAGAACAAAGGTGTCTGCAGCCATGAGAAAATCCCTAGATACCACCTGAGCTAGAACTAATAAGAACTGTACCAAGGGAAAGGATTGGGCCCAGGCTAAGGAGTCTAGTCTGTGAAAGAAGCTTATTGAAACATCTCTGAAGGTGAGATTTATCTTTATTCAGTTTCTTAAATGTATTAGGCTTAGACTTGCATGTTTTGTTTTATTTTGCATGGTAACTTACTTTGTTCTTTCTGTTATTACTTGAAATCACTTAAATCCTACTTTTTATACTTCATAAAATCACTTTTGCTTTATTAGTAAACCCAGAGTAAGTGATTAATACCTGAGGGAACAAACAGCTCTGCATATCTCTCTATCAGTGTTATAGAGGACAGACAATTTGAGTTTCTCCTGTATAAGCTTTATACAGAGTAAAACTGATTTATTTGGGGTTTGGATCCCATTGGGAGCTGGGTGTCTAGGTGCTGGAGAGAGGTGACTTACTGAGCAGTTATTGTACTGCAGCTTTGGGGGTTAAAGTCTGCAGCTTTGGTGGGGGGTGGACCAGACCTTAGTCTGTGTTGCAGCAGACTAGCATGTCTGGCTCAACAAGACAGGGTTCTGGAGTCCCAAGCTGGCAGTAAAAAACAGGCCCAGAGGTAATTCCAGCATATCAGGTGACAGCCTCAAGGGGGTCCCTGTGGCCGAACCCATCACAGTGTTTATAGTTGGTTCTCAATAGTTTATTAGTGTTAGTTTAGTATTAGTAGTTAGGTCATAACTTTCTGAGACCACTTGATAGGGAGATGTGTATCAGTTATGACAGACAACACTACGGCGATGTTCTTTATCAACAAATGGCGGGGGTGGAGGGGGTTTTGCACGTTCCCCTCACCTGGGCTATGTTGTGGGACTTCTGTGTAGAGCACTCAATACATCTGCAAGCATTGTACCTCCCTGAAGTACAAAACAAGTTGGAGGACTATCTCAGCAGGTCATTCCACGGCTGCGAGTGGTCCCTTTGCCTGGATGTTGTGTACTCAATCTTCCATCATTGGGGTTTTCCCCTGATAGACCTGTTCACCACATGATGCAACAGGAAATGCCAGCAGTTTTGCTCCTTCTTAAATCACAGCCTGGGCTCCACCACAGATGCATTTCTCGTCCCATGGGGAGGCCATCTCCTATAAGCATTTCCATCTCTCTCATCCACAATGTGCTCCTCAAGTTACAGCGAGAGCAAACCGCGGTCATATTGGTAGCTCCAGTCTGGCCTGGCCAGCACTGGTACACATTACTCCTGGAAATGTCCGTGGAAGCTCCAGTCACTGTGCCACTCTTCCCAGACTCACTGATGCAGGATCACGGTCGTCTCCAACACCCGAACCTCGAGACGCTACACCTCATGGCTGAGCCCAATAGAGCTCTCCTGCTTGGACCAGGTTAGATAACTTTTCCTTGGTAGTAGGAAATCTTACACGGGGCAACCTACCTTGCTAAGTGGAAGAGATTTTCAGTTTGGACTGTGCAGCACCGTTTGTCCCTGATGCTCACCTCTGTACCACTTATACTGGACTATCTTCTCCATCTCAAGCAGCAGAGGCTGTCTATGTAGTCAATAGGGTCCACTTGGCCGCCATCTCTGCCTTTCATCCAGGTGCAAAGGATCTTTCAGTCTTTGCCAACTGTATGGTTAGCTGTTTCCTTAAAGGGCTCGACCGGCTATACCTGCATGTCTGGCAGCCTGTCCTGGCTTGGGACCTCAATCTGGTCCTTTCCAGACTTATGGGTCTGTTCTTTGAATCTTTGGTGACGTGCTCCCTGCTCTACCTCTCATACAAGGTGGCATTTCTGGTAGCGATAACTTCAGCCAGGAGGGTGTCTGAGCTCAAGACCCTAACATGGGAACTTCCTTATACTGTGTTCTATAAAGACAAGCTTCAGCTCAGGCCTCACCTGGCTTTCCTCCCGAAGGTTGTCTCCCAGTTTCACATGAACCAGGACATCTTCCTCCCAACATTCTATCCTAAGCTACACTCAAGCGGCAGGGAGCAATGACTTCACTCACTGGATGTCTGCAGAGTGTTAGCCTTCTACAGGGCCGGGCATAGGCAAATAGGGTGAAAGCCCAGGGTGCCATTACAAATGGGGCACCTCTGGAGCAGAGGTGCCCCTCTCCCTGCTGGTGTCTGCAGCCCGGTGGCTCCCGCGCCCTGCCTTGGAGCCGCCCCTAGCCATCTGCTCCAGGGAGCTGCCTGTCTGCTATAAGGCGTGGAGGAGGAGGGACTCTGATGGCAGGCTGTCTTCTGCCCCCCCTCCACGTACCCCATCTCCACAGAGTGGATGCGTGTGTATGTATGTGTGGACAGGGCTCACCAAGAAAGGAACAGAGTTGCTTGTGGCTGTGTCTGAAGGAGCTTTTCTTCAGATTGCTCCATGCTGCTCTCTTAAAGGGACAGCACATAGTTTCTCACACACTCCCCCAGCTCCCACACATGCTGTCTCTTTCACACTTATCACCCCCAACCCATACTTGTTGTTACTTGTTGGTACTTCCTGCAATACACACACATTCTCTGTAATTTTATTCTTTCAAAGTGCTGTTATTTTAATTTTTTGACTGTTCTATGAATTTTATAATTTTATTTGTCTCTTAGGCTTACATTGAATTCCTTGAGTAGTGAGTTCTAAAATGCCTAACCTGTCCTGGCTGGAGTAGTTATCATTATTACTGTTGTTCTATTGTGCTTCGTCATTCATTATTTAAAGTGGTACAGTCAAATAATAGTCTCCTCCTAGAATGTAACTTTAGCTCATACTCACTTTAATAATGCCAGTTTAAAAAACATTAGCTAAACACACAACTGTAGACACAGTGTAGATGAAGGTCACTTAGTTTCAGATTGCATTTTTAGTTATATCTCTAAAATAACTTAACATTTGCATGAAAATAAATGCAGTTCCAGCTATGATACCAGTAGCAATGATGAAGTTAAATAGTGAGTCACATACATGATTGTGATTGGTAAACATAAATGCCAAAATAATTAGGACAATTCCCTTTCTTAGAAAAAAACCTTAATCATATATGTTAAAATTATGTTTTAAGTAAAAAACAATTGACTAGAGGAAGTAAGCAGATTTTATTTATTTTTATTTATCTCTACTAAAGATAGTGTACAAAGTATCAAACGTGTGTTTCTGATATCTGTGTTCAAGCTCCAGAACCGATACCTCAAGGCTTGGGATTGGGAATGTCTTGCTGTATTATCTCCTGAATGTTCTAAATTTACATATAAACTTTAAACGTGGCTTTGATTGGCATTTGTATATATTTTTTTCTTTCTTTATATAACAATCAGATACAGTACTCCTGTCAGCTAATTCCTAAGTTCTTACCTGCAAAAACTCGAGAGTTTTCAGGTGCCTAAGCAGTCCCTGGAATCATGGTTAAAGATTCCTCCTCTCCCCCCCCCCCCAATTTGAAATGGTGCCCTCGGTGAGCCAGGAAGGCCGTGGCTCTGGCAAGATGTAGCCCATGTGTGACAGTGCGAAGCTCATTATTAGTCACATGTTGAGCATCAGGCACCACAAGCCACAGCAGTAGCGCAGAAGGGTGGCAGTTCACGATATGCCATGCCACTCTTACTTCTGCACTGCTGCTGGCAGTGGCATTGCCTTCAGAGCTGAGGGCCTGGCCAGCACCCGCCAGTATCAGGCTCCCCCATCAGTGCTTAATTTGAGCCACAGCTGAATCTGGCATCCCTTTCAACGGGGCCCAGAGGTGATGTGGTGAGGGGAGCCCAAGGGGGTCAGGAGTGATGTGGGGGCACCAAAATACTAATTTGCCCAGGGTGTGGTTTTCCCAAAGTTTCCCCTAGCCAGCTACATCGAAAGGATGAAGCCATTCCGAAAGTCCGTCCAGTTATTTGTGGTAGTGGTGGACAGAATGAGAGGTCTTCCTGTCTCCTCTCAATGTAGCTTGTCAGGGGGTGGCAGGGTGGCAGGACTCTATATTGAGCGCAATGAAGGTGCGATACCAGGGGGTGCCCAGGCCAACCCAACGGATGCTGCTAGGGGAAAAAGTTTCTAGCTGCCACGCATGTGCACACATACCTGATTGGAATGGTCATGAACAACACATGTTGAAGAATGACAGTTACAAGAAGGTGAGTAACCATTTTTGTGGGGGGATGTGTTTCTCTCCCAGGTAGTGAAAGCACTGAAAGTGTCCATTAGTCACTGGGATAGGTTCCTTGCAACTGAGGCACTTCTTGAAGTCCAGGGAGCTGGGGATACCTGTCCGGGGGGGTGTCCCCCTACAGGAGGTTGGCGAACAAAGTCCTTTTCTTTTTCTCCTTTTTTGGGGGTGAGGGGCCAGGCACACCTACACTGGAGCACTCATAGTTACACTACTCAAAGAAGAAGCATGCTATGGATTTTGGGGCCATTTTATATCACTTACATTTTGAGAGCTTGAATTACACCTTTTGTGTTGGTTTTATCTTAGTTTGGATTTTGAAGCTGAGTTGATTTATCTGTTTATCAGGGTGTTTTGCAGTGTTGCCCAGAAAAATGATTTTACATTTTTAACATGGTTCACTTTTATTTCTCCTCATTATAAAGATCCAGTGTCACTTTTTTGTGAGAGATGGGGTGTTACTCCTACTGTTGTGGCAAATTCTAGTTTGTATAACTGCATCCCACCCTCCTAGATTTCCCTGTAGTTTTAATGAGTTATGATACACTGTACATCCTGTTTTAAACTACTGTGTAAGTTAGGGTTCTCAAACTCAGATGTCCAAGAGGGCCACATGAGAACTAATGCATTGGCCTGAAGGCTGCATCACACACACACACACACACACACACACACACACACACCTCCCAGCCCCGACCCCGCCCCACCTCTTCCATGAGGTCCCACCTCTTCCTACCCCTTCCCTGCCCCCATTCCAACCCTTCCCCAAAGTCCTCACCCCAACTCTGCCCCGTCTGCATCCCTATTCCAACCCCTTTCCCAAATCCCTGCCTCTTCCCCTCCTCCCCTGAGTGCGCAGCTGCCTGCTCCTCTCCCCTCTCTCCTGGAAACCGCTAAGCCAGTTTCCAGGAGAGAAACAGCTGTTTGGTGGCAGGAACTGCCTGGAGGTAGATAGAGTAGTGGGGAGCAACACAGGGAGGGGGGAGGCGGGGAGCTTAGCAGCCACAGGAAGGGGAGGTGGGGAGCTTAACGGCCACAGGAAATAACTCGAGGGAAGGTGAGGGGAGTTTGGCGGCCACAGGAAGTAACTCTGGAGGAGGGTGCACGGGGAACTTGGCGGGCCGCAGCAAAGAACTGTGCGGGCCACATGTTTGAGACCCCCTGGTGTAAGTGTTGCTGAGCTCTTTTAAACTGTTTTTCACCCTGGAGGTGGCTACACTGAGGTGGTGGGTGAAGGGATTACTGAGGTAATCGACACAGCAGTTTGAAATCCATGAATAAAAAAGTGCACTCTTGCTCTACCCTCCACCACCCCATCCATATATAAATATACACACACAGTAGCCATCATTATTCTAACTTCTTCACAAGAAACTCATAAAATGCACATTGTAACCCAAATCCTAATGGAGGCACTACTGCAATACAAATGATTATTATGAATGAATAATAATAATTGGGTGAGCTGTGAGGATATAAGATATTTCAGAAAGGGGATAGACAAAGAGGGACATGGTTTATGGATAAGTGATGATCCAGTTACTGTGTTGATGGTTCAGAATGCTTTTATTTGTGTATAAACACCCTTCTTATTGACAATATGAGATCATTTTTATTAAGTTACATGCCTTTAATGTTGGCTGATGTCTATGCTATTTAAGTTTTAAAGGCTCAAATCAATTTGTTAATGAGATCTGTTTTTATCTTAATATTCAGAATTATGCAGATAAAAAAGAAATAGATATGGAAATGTTTAGGCATCTTGAAAAAGCAGTAGAAAGGGCTCTTTGTGATTTAGGAGAGGTTCCAGAAGTCAGCAAGTACCAGCCACTACATTCTGCAAGACCACACACTGCTCCAACTACTTATAGTCAAATGAAAAAGACCTGCAGAGTACAGCCTGCAAGTTCTTACACAACTTCACTTGATCCTTCTGTTGATGATGATCCAGGAAATGCTACCAGTTCAAAATTTGATATCCAAGACAGTCAAGAGCAGCAGGTAGAAATGACTGCTGAAAAGTGGGCAGTTGTTTGTAAAATTGTCCAAAAAATATTACATCAGAACTTGAGACACCAAAAGGATGGCTAATAAACTCAACCACAGACAATTGATAAGACTAAGATAAGTGTCATGGGAAGGGTGATGTTTCATCATCTTCTAACTTTTTTCCTATTGGTAATGATAAATAAATGTTCTTGCTGCATATTATTTGATTGTGTATATTCTTTTATTAACCAGTATTAAAGGTGCTGCTTCTTTAAATATCTGTCCTATGTGTGCTCCACCATAAGATGTTCACGTGCCTGTGCACTCTTGACCGAAGACTGTTGAGCAGTGTCCACAGGCCTGCACCTATGCATATGAAAGCACATATGGAGGCATGGGCCTGCCATGACTCAGTTCATTCTCAACCGCCTGTGGTTTGATATGGAGCACCTGGTGTCTTGTTCTACAGCTTCCTGCCTTTTTCTCACTTGCTATGAATTTTTCTTTCCCATATTTTATTTATTTATTTATATGTAATATCAGCATAGCTGTACTTTCGAAGGGGATCCCCCATCAGGCCTTTTTGGTTAAAACTTCAGCACACTGAATTATACTGAAGACCCTGGGGTTTAAACCTTGCCAGATCTGACTGCCAAAGATCTCCCTGTAGTGAGAGGCATTCTATCTGTCTCTGGTGTCTAGAAGACAAGGTCTGCTCAGGGTTTAAAGGCAGTTCTAGAAAACAGAGAGAGAAGCTAAGTTGAAGTTTCTTAATGGAACGCTCTCTAAATCTAGCAGGGTCTTTCCTCTCCCCCAATCCTGTACTACGGTCCTCCATACATTGACCTCAATGATTCAAGCTGCCCCAGTGACAGCTGGAGCCCTGGCCACTGCTCTAGGGGCTAAGACTTCTAAGAAAAAGAAACTCTCCCCCCTACCAAGGAAGCAAAGAGGGTAGATCACCCCATAAATCTCACTGCCATTAGACCTTGCATCCCTTAAGGGGTACCACAGAGGGTCAGACTGAAATTGGTACTCAGGCACCAGTACCACATAAGTTGTGTGCAGAGAAGTCCTCCATTCACAAGGTGGCTTCCGGCTCAGTACCATATGACATCTCTCAGCACATATGACACACAGCTTCTCTCCACACTCTGATAGTCACCTTTCTACAGCTCCAAGGTCAGAGAAGCTGCCCCTGGGCCTCACCAATACTACTACATGCATCAACTCTTTGGCACCAATCCACGTTCCTGGTTCTGGCATGGACTCAGAGACTTCTTTCACTTTCCAGAGTCTGTTTTGGATGAACTGTCCCATTTTCAATGGCTCATTATGCACCTTCTTGTAAGAGTTTTGACTGCTTGGTCAAGGGCATTGAGCAACCTTTTCCCCTGGATCATCTGCTGTACAATTCTACTATCCACCCCACTTTTTGAGATTGTCTGTCCCACTTTCTGCCTGCCTGGAAGCACATCAGCTCAGACAAATGGGTGCTAGAAGTGTTCAACATAGGCTATTCCATCCACTTCCATTCTATTCCTCCTTTCCTGTTCCTCTGCAGGAACCCTCTCACAGGATGAGCACTTAAAGCAGGAGGTCCAATCTCTCCTGCTCTTGGGGGTGATCAAGCTGCTTCCCACTGAGTTTGTCAGAAAGGGGTTCTAGTCCAACTATTTCTTAGCCTTTTAAAAGGGGTGGATGCTAAAGACCAATCCTTGCTCTTAGATGTCTGTCTTTTCGCAGCGCTTAAGGATGGTGATGCCAACCACAATTCCATTCCTAGATCCAAGGGACTGGTTCATCAGCTTCAACCTCCAGGATGCTTACTTTCATGTATCTCTTCACCCCTCTTCAGTGTTTCCTGAATTTCATAATCGGCTCAGATCAATACCAGTACTTAGTCATCTCCTTCAGGCTCTCCATGGCCCATCTTCTTCAGGCTCTGGCCCCAGAGCACCCACGAAGTCGGTGCTTATGATTGCAGCTGCAATTCATTGGAAGATGCCTTGATAATACCATGGCTGCATGTCCGGTTGTACGCTTCCTCATCTCTACCTCTGATTGTCAAAATGCTGATCAAACTGAGACAGGAAGAACTGAGGTTTATTCTCAGAGCACCGTCATGGCTGAGCGAGGTGTATTTCACGAATCTCACCTTTCAGTAACAATGCCTTTCTGTCTTCCCTTCAAGAAGAATCTCCTGTAAGAGAACTCAGGCACCCTGAACCATCCCAGACCTTTATTTTTAAATCTGAAGTCATGGTTCCTTGATGGTTCTTGGGCATAGAGTTGACCTGTTTGGATGTGTGACCTTTCAGGGTGCCAACAAATGTGCTGGGGTCCCACTGAGTGCACCTGTCCTACCAGCCTGGGTTTCCCTTATTCTGTGCTCCTGTGACAGGCTCTCAAGCCCCTTTCTATCACCACACACAGGCAGGGACACATCCAGCTGTAGAATCACACACAGTCTGCAATTTAGTTCTCTGTGGGAGGGCCCAGCTAGGGGAATGCCCAGCTCTCCTGTGCACACACCCTTTGGAGTGTAAACCCAAAATTATATTGTCTTGTGCTGCATAGAGATCTACATAGCATATGCTTATAAAATCGCCCCCTTCCTGAATGTGGAGGGAGATATGCACAGTTTTTTGTTCCCCACTCCCAAGTTATGACACTTGGGGTTTGGAATAAACAAAAAATAAAGGTAAAATTTAAGTGTGATTATAAGGGATAACAAAATGAACAAAACAGATTACTGAGCAAATAAAACAAAACATGCAAACTAAGCCCAATACCCTAAAGAAACAGGTTACAAATAGTAATTTCTCACTCTAAATGTCTTTTTAGGCAAGTTGAAGAATTTCTGCAGCTCAGAGTTCCAATTATTTCTCTTCACAGGCTAGACCCCTATCTCAGCCTGGACTGAAACCCTTGCATTTCCCCAGCTTAGTTCCTTTGTTTCTTCAGGTGTTTTCAGCAGTCTTCCTTCTTGGGCAGGGAGGCAATGGAGAAGAGCCTTGATTGACTCACTTCCCTGCCTTAAATAGGATTTATATAAAGCGGGAATCCTTTGTTTCCAGTGGAAAAATACCAGCAGTGTCCAAGGTGGTACTCTATACCAGGTGACATTATCACAAGACCTTGCAGTGTTAAGGCATCCATCAGGCAGGGTTTACTTGTAATATCCACAGGAAGGAACTCCAGGAATATGAGAGATCAGCGTCTTCAAAGACCCATTCTCTTGTCTTTGGCTCATCCAGGCTGATTGCATACTGTGTGGCGAGCATTTCCCAGGTGTAACCACCGCTGTAATTGTTACGTACTCAATATTCCTAACTTCAGATACAGAAGTGATACATGTATACAAATAGGATAATCATATTCAGTAAAACATCTTTCCAATGATATCTTATATGACCCAACTTGCATAAAACATATCTTAGTTATGCCTTAGATATTTATATCATAACCATATTTCTCTGCAGAATATGGGGTGTAGTAGCACAGGTTGATGTCCAGTCAATCCTCTTATCTATCAGGAAACCTATTACTTGCAAAACTTACTTGTAGAAGAGGAAACATTGTCATTCCTGATGTTCTTGCCACTGTTTTCCAGCCTCAGAAGTTCTGATGTCCAAGATCCTAGCCTATTTGTTGGATGTAAAGACACAGGGTCTGTCAATGAGCTCAGCAGAGTACACTTAGCAGTTGTTAAAGTCTTCCTCTTGCCTAGTGAGAACTTCTGAGTTTTAGCCCATCCTACCACTACCAGATTCCTTGTTCCTCCGGGGCACCTTAATTTAATTTTCAGTTCCTTAAAGAAACTTTTCTTTGAACCATTGGCGGCTACTTCTTTCTGCCATCTTTCTCTCAACACCTCATTCCTTATAACTATCGCTTCGCTAGATGGGTGGGAGAACTCAGTGTACTCATGACAGACCCACCATTCACTACATTCTACAGAGATGTCACATGTCCCTATCCTTGTTTCCTCCTTAAGATTTCTTCATAATACTGTATTAATCAGGAACTCCATCTACCAGTATTCCATTCAAAGCTTCAGGTCAGAAGGGTTCTCAATTTCTACTTAGAACTAAGGCTTTTAGGACCGCTCCCATATTCTTTTTAGTCTTTGCTGAAAGGATGAAAGGGCAGCTCATTTCCATGCAAAGACTATCGAAGTGGGTCTTAGGTTGCATCTTAATATGGTTTGAGCCAGTAGGAATACAGCCTCTTCATAGAGTGAGAGTACAGTCCACAAGGGCTTAGTCAACATGTCTAGACCTTCTGAAAGATGTTTCATAGCAGAAATCTGCAGGACTGCATCTTGGTCTTCCATCCATACCTTTGACAAGCAGTACTCTATCGTACCTGCCTCCAGAGCTGATGCATTTGGTGACACAGCCTTCCATTCTGCCTTGGATTTGCCTCCTCAGCATCCACCGCCATTTGAGGTACTCCTACAGTGTACAGTTGAGAACCCATTTGGACATATATTCATAAAAGGAGGAGAAGTTACTTACCTGTATGGTAACCTGAGTTCTTTGAAATGTTTTGTCCCTATGGGTACCCCACTGTTCCCTTCTGCTGAAGAGTTTCTGGTTTCACAGTGGAGAAGGAAATGTGTGACGATGGGTTCATGCCTCTCTATATGCCTTCATATGGGAGCACAAGGAGCTGCTCTGCATAGGCTCGGACCCACAGCCACTGCTTTATAGTCTCTGGTCCAGAGTGCTCACACATCTTACAGTGGAGTACCCATAGGGAAAAAAAAAGGTTGAAGAACTCCAGTTACTGTACAGGTAAGTAACCGCTCCTTTTTCATTCTAAGAACATAAGAATGGCCATAGTGGGTCAGACCAACAGTCCATCTAGACCAGTATCCTGTTTTCTGACAGTGGCTAATGCCAGATGCTTCAGCATAAGTGAACAGAACAGGGCAACTATTGAGTGATCCATTTGTCATCTAGTTCCAGTATCTAACAGGCAGAGGCTCAGGGGACACCCAGAGAATAAGGTTGTGTCCTTGACCACCTTTGATAGATTCACCAATGGCTATTATCCTCCATGAACATATCTAATTATTTTTTGAACCTATTTACGCTTTTGGCTTTCACAAAATTTGCTGCAATGAGTTCCACAAGTTGACCGTGCATTGTGTGAAGTACTTCCTTTTGTTTGTTTTAAACCTGCTTCCTGTTAATTTCATTGGGTGATCCCTGGTTCTAGTGTTATTACCCCCTTTACGGTGGTGTTTAATGAGAGACTTAGGGATTTGATAATGGGTTATGTAGCCTTTCTCTCCTGTTTCATTCTGGTCCCAGTCAATGGTAATTAAAAATCTCTGCTTATCTTGTCAGTGGCCTTTGTGTAATGAGCTGCTGATGGCAGTCCAGTGTCTACATCATAAAAGCCACCATCAAATTGACATGGAAGGTTAGTAGACTAGGCAGAAAGGCATGCCACTGAGTACTGAATTTCTAATAATGAAGATTATTACAAGAAAAGATTGACTTGTTGGAAATTGTATTTCTAGTATCAGTCAGGTGTACAGAATACCAAATTGTCTATATTACATTTCAGAAATATGTACATATAGAAAAGAAAAACCTTGAGATTTTTTAATTTTAAAAATTTTATATCTATATTTTCAAATTAATGTTTTATTGTGGCGATAACCAAGAGGGGAATGGAGCCAGGGAGTATTTTTCACAGCTTTATCAAAGTTATTTCCTAGAGATTTGTTGTGCTTTTGGTCTTCGACAACCTTTCCCTCCTGCCTCAGTTATTTTGCCTTCACCTATTTCTTTATTATTAGCAAACCTGCTTTTACCCAACCACCTAAACCTTGGGTATGAACATAAGAACACAAGAAAGGCTGTACTGGGTCAGACCAAAGGTCCATCTAGCCCAGTATCCTGTCTACTGACAGTGGCCAGTGCCAAGTGCCCCGCAGTGAGTGAACCTAACAGGTAAAGATCAAGTGATCTCTCTCTCCTGCCATCCATCACCCCCCTCTGACAAACAGAGGCTAGGGTCACCATTCCTTACCCAGCCTGGCTAATAGCCATTAATGGACTTAGCCTCCATGAATTTATCCAGTTCTCTTTGAAACCCTGTTATAGTCCTAGCCTTCACAGCCTCCTCAAGCAAGGCGTTCCACAGGTTGACTGTGTGCTGTGTGAAGAACTTCCTTTTATTGGTTTTAAACCTGCTGCCCACTAATTTCAATGAGTGGCCCCTAGTTCTTCTATTATGGGAACAAGTAAATAACTTTTCCTTATTCACTTTCTCCACGCCACTCATAATTTTATATACCTCTGTTATATCCCCCTTCAGTCTCCTCTTTTCCAAGCTAAAAAGTCCTAGCCTCTTTAATCTCTCCTCATATGGGACCTGTTCCAATCCCCTAATCATTTTAGTTGCCCTTCTCGGAACCTTTTCTAATGCCAGTATATCCTTTTTGAGATGAGGAGAACCACATTTGTACACAGTATTCAAGATGTGGGCGCGCCATGGATTTGTATAAAGGCAATAAGATACTCTGTCTTATTTTCTATCCCTTTGTTAATGATTCCTAACATCCTGTTTGCTTTTTTGACTACCGCTGCACACTGCATGGACATCTTCAGAGAACTATCCACGATGACTCCAAGATCTTTTTCCTGACTAGTTGTAGCTAAATTAGCCCGCATCATATTGTACGTATAGTTGGGGTTATCTTTTCCAAAGTGCATTACTTTACATTTATCCACATTAAATTTCATTTGCCATTTTGTTGCCCAATCATTTAGTTTTGTGAGATCTTTTTGAAGTTCTTCACAGTCTGCTTGGGTCTTAACTATTTTGAGTAGTTTAGTATCATCTGCAAACTTTGCCACCTCACTGTTTACCCCTTCCTCCAAATCATTGATGAATTTGTTGAATAGGATTGGTCCTAGGACTATGAAATCCTGGCTCTGTTGAAGTCAGTGTGGCCAGGACTTTACCCAGACACTTTAGTTTTATTAGTGATTTCCAGCATCCCATAAAAAAAAAAATGTCCCAACTAAAATTTGGATGTACCAATTTGGCATTTAGTCAAGAACCCCCAGTGAAATGCGAATAGGTAATATATGTTTTAGCATCAGAACTATGAATGCAAACAAACAAATGATTTTGGTACCCAAATTTATGCCTTTCAAATCATTAAAAAGATCAGGTTGCACAGCAGCATTATGTTGTTGAATGTTCATGTAACTATATTAGCTTGCTGAGCATTTAGCTCGTGAATATGGTCAAGTCGTCATTAATTCAGATGGTTTATTAGTAAATTGGATCAAAACTTGGAAAATTATTAGAGACGCATGAAAATCATGTAGAACCTACCCTTAAGACTTCAATACTTAAGCAACTCACTGAAAACATTTTGGTTTTCAAGGTTATGTGACATCACATAGGAATCACATTTTTATTTTGTGGCAGGCAATATGTATAGTAGGATCAATATTTTGTAATTTGGGAATGGAGGTGGGAGGGTCTACTGTAGATCTACTGATGAACACGCTTTCCTCTCACCCTAATATTCTGGATAGATTTAATTATGGTGTCAGATGAATGAAATAGGTGAGTGGTGGTTATACAAATAGGCTGCTCCATGTGCCAACTATATTTACACATTTATCCATCCTTTTCTAAATACTGAGCTGAAATCTGTCACTTCAAATAATTTGATTTCACAATACAGCTGATATTGTGTGTCCTTGTGAGATCTGTCTCACTATGGATATGCATTGTGTGTGTGTGTGTGTGTGTGTTGTTTGCATTTGTTCTCATGCTTACTCAAAGGACCAGGAGAAGTAGTTGGGCATCGACAGCCAGACAGTTTATAGAGCTAGACTTCAGCTTTTTGAAGGTTAGGTAACCAATCTAATGTATTGTAGTGTTGTTTAATAGTAGTTCACAAAGTGTGTATGAGGAGGGGTAAGCCTTATTTGATTTCTTTTACTGTTGGGTTTGTAATTTGTTAAAGGATTTTTGATATTTCAGAGAAATATGGAATCACCTTAGTTGAGATCTTCAAAAAGGCCACGTGATAACTTAAAAGCAGTTATTGGAAGAGGAAGAACAGCCTTACTAGATAGATTTTTTTTGTTTGTTTGTTTCCACCCCTCTCCAGTAGCATCAAATGTACAAATATGCCATCTTTTGGGCATGTTGTTATACTGACAGTCTTTATAGTTTCTATAGCTGTGTATTTTGGAGTGGGGAATTTATTATATCCAAGAACAGTGCAGAAGCCATTCAAAGGCTTCTGAATGCTTTCTCCCCACCATCAAGAGTATTGTGTTGTTTTTATTTAATTACTCATTGGAAGTAGTCTTCCTTCTGGGTAGAAGTGCTTATCAGGGGCAGTGCTCACAATTTAATTGGCTGCAATGTAATAAATAGAACTCGTGACCTCAGATGAACTTTAATACTCCAAATTATTTTTTGTTGTAAATTGTTACTCATTCCTGTGATCTGTCCTCTGTAATAATTGTTTAACAGCTTTGTGCATAAAAACCTCTGTTTCTATAGTATATTTGTCTGATATGGTTCCTCCTGTGATACCTAGATATTTTAGTTCCTGACATTTTCTGTGTGAGTGTTGACTGCTAGCACAAAAAGGGGTTGTAATAATAGCTTTGCCTTATTCCTCTGTGTAAATTAAGTGGGAGTACAAACTGTTTCTTCCTGCAGAGTGGAGTAGTACCAAATCACCTTAACCTAGTTAATGTGTTTATCCAGAAAGCTCTTGTGTCCAATATTACAAACACTTGTAAGGACTTTGTGAGTGTACAGAACTTTTATCTGCTCAAAAAGGTCCTTGTGAGGTGTCTCCAGTTTGACACCCAAAATCACTATTCAACCCTGAAAATTTAAACACCAGTTGTATAGGAAACTAATATGATTATACACTTTTGCTATTATGGTAGTTTACCAAAATAGTCTGTCAATGTATTTAAGTGATATTTCCCACTCAACATTATCCTTTAGATACCAAAAATTGAGAGAACCAAAATGCATTCAGTTCTCGCTCCCCCCAGGTCAGGGTGTTGCGATGAAATAGTACTTCTAATACTTTACAAGAATAATTAGGCGGACAGACTCATGTTTTTTCATTGCTTTGGTTTTAGAAATACAAAGCAAGTAAATTATTGGTACTGAATTTTCACATTTTTTGAATAAAGATTTTTCATTTGAAAGGTTATAGAAGTTATTATATTCAGTAACTTTCTTAGGTATTTTAATTACTCATTTTCCACGTACAGAAACTGAAACAGCAAATAACACCTCAGTAGCAATTAAGATGCATAACTCAGTTTAGACTTAATTATGGACAGCTTTTGATTCCAGTTATTTTTATACATACAATTAATGATGCAAGGAAAACTTACACAGATTAACAGCATAGTTTGTCAAATATTTAAATAGCTGCAGTAATTTCAGTTGTTCCTTGTTCTCTAAAAGAACACTATCAGTCAGTTACTTCATTAAGAGGTATGTAATTGAAGACAGATGTTTTAAATACATAAATTTGTGCACCTATTTTGAAATGTTACAATTTAGTCAGGTTTGACTTATATTTTACCAGTACTAGTATTTACAAACCATCTGTGTAAATGATATACCACAATTAAAAATATAGCCCTCAAAACCAGAGAGGAGAGAGATTTTTTGACAATAGCAGGGTAAGCCTATTCTCTTATTACACTTCAGCATGTTCACTTCATGACTAAGATCATAAGTTAAAATTATTTATTTTTTTATTTTAGTCTGGAAGCAGGTTTAATAGTCTTGTATTTCTAGGATTAAAAACTTGACTAAACCATGACGTAAAGGTAAGTTTGTGGGTTTTTTTAAAATGGTCTTTCTTATTTCTGTTCTTCACACTGTGGTCTATTTTGAATGTTCATAGTAATGAGAATGTAGACTTCAAAAATTCTCTCTCCTACCCTCCCAGGTCTTAAAATAATCCAAAACACTGAGGTCTTCTTCAGACTCTGGCAAACGGATGTTTTATCTTCTCTTCTGCCAGGACTGAATCTGACCTGTGTGTTAAATGAGAAGACCCACATTTGAAAGAGGTTTGGGGTTACAAGGCCATAGGCATCAATAATAGTGGTACACAACACTGGCCCCTGGCATGCATGAAGTTGTGCTCCTGCAATGTGGTAGAATGGCAAGTTCTTTAAAGAAAATTTGCATAGTTTGGGTGAAAAGGTTTAGAAGTCCTTAGTACTTCTATATTACAAGTAACTTACTTTTCCCTAGTTATATATTCTTTAGTTGGACATTTCAGAAGCACCAACCATATGTTAGCAGTTCTTTGAGTTTTACCCGGCATTATGATAACTCCTTTGGTAACTGGAAGTGTGATGCAATAAAGCAGAGTGAGGATTGCAAAGCACAATTCTGTATTAAGGCAGATGCAGCTATTGCTTCTCTGGAAGAGTGAATGTTAGTTGCAAAATGTAGACACTTCGCTAGACAATGGTATTAAGCTGCCCAGATAACTCTGGCTGGTTATATAAAACCTAGAGTGAGTCTTAAAATATAAGATATCCCTCATGTGTCAGTGGAACAGTGCCCAAAAGCAGTTTAGGTGAGGAGAGGCATGAACTCTGGCATTTGCACATATAGAAAAAGATTTAATAAAGTCATTTATCAGAGGCCAAAATTGCTCCCTCTAAAAGGAGTTTACCAAAAATGCTGAGATCCTTTGAGGGCAATGCAGTAAAAGAGCTGGTACCACAATACTGAGGTTAACAGTCCAGTTGAAGGCCACAGAGAGGCTCGATATGAACCAAATGTAGTGATGCAGTACTTGGAAATTCAGGATGGCATTTGATTGCAATATTCTTCAAGTAGAAGTTCTATGAATAAGGATAATACCAGATATATAGAAGGAGCCTTCTGCCAAGGATTATCAATCCAAAAGGGTGGGAGAAGAGAGTGATAAAAAGCGTCAATATTCTTAAAATGAACTTTTCCCCTGGGGTTAGGAAAGTGAGGCCTACTACATTTTTAAAGTGCCAGTTTTAAATCATGTACACACCACAGATGTTCAAGTATAGCTCTTGTATTTGTATTTAAACCAATACAGAGAAAAGCAGCAAGTAGAAATCACATTTTCCTCCTTTGAAGCATGAGGGAGGTATGATGGTTTGTCACTGTTTTAAAAGTCCCATTCTATGTCTTTTTCATTTGGGCAAAAACACCCAAGCTCAGGCCTGACTGCTCTTGAGGGCAGTGGCAAAAACTGTGGTCTATTATGTTGGATAGGATGTGGCAACAGTGAAAGTAAGGAATTCCCTTTTTGTTCTTTTACCTGAGGGGGAAAAAAAACAGGATAAAATAGTGCTTATTTACAAGTCCACTGAAATATTGTGTACATCTTTACTAAAAGGGGTATAGATGCAGCCTTGTGTGCTATGATGCTGGAGAAAGCAGTTTGAGACTAGCTTCGTCACTCCAGAGTAGACTGACCATAAATGTTTATAAATTTGTAGTCAAGTTAAATGATTAGCTTGACTCAAAATGTGGTTTTTTCAACCAAAGTATCTCAATGGTTAAGTTCTTACTTCAAATAATTTTAATCTTTTAGATAAGCTTTCAAATTTCATTTAACAGAGGACATGATTGCTGTGTTATGCACTGCACAAGACTCTAGATGATATGACATTGCTGTCTGCAGCATCCTGGCTGCTAGAGGGCGATTTTACTTTACAACTTTTTAGTATTTTGTCATTTACTTAAGCTGCAAGTTAGCTCATCTCAACAGTAAGAATTTAGTTCACTCACTTGTTTGAAGAAAGTGTGTGACAGCAAACTGCTTGCTGATGGCCTGGATCATAAAATGGAAAACACAAGATTATATTTTGAAAGTAAGTGTTGGTGTTTGTGGAAGATGCCAGATGAACCATGCACTGTAGGCCCTAGGGTTATTTATTCACTGAACAAGTGCAGCCTGAACAGAGGCAGCACAAGCTTCCTTCATTCTGTGCCTCAACTTTACTGCGAGGGCATTACTAGAGGCAGTAAGTTCATTGGTTCAGTTCATTCAATTCTCAGCCTCCACAGAAGCCATAAAGTGTTAGAGAGATACATCATCAGGTTGAAATCTAGCAGAATTTAACAGTTTAAACTTGTTTCTGGAACTAGGCCTTCCTGAGTCTCCTTGCCAAACTGTGGTTTTTCAAACTTGTTTTTAGAAGCAAGCAATCCATTATCCAAGAAAGATTCAGTGATGAAATAGGATTTTAAAAGTATGTTGAAGATCATTCTTCAGACCAAGACAATGTTGACCTGGCACTTTAACAATTTAGTGTTGTGAGAAGAAACCCAGATGCACTTCATCTTAACACCGAATTTATCATCAGTTGTATACGACCTAGTAGATTCCAAGTTCACCTTAGGTTATACTATATCTTATGTTGAAGTGACGGTGAATAATAGCATTCACAAATAAGTTACCTTTTCTCGGGGTCCTGTTGCAAACAAAGGTCTATCAAGTTGTGAAAAGCAGGGGAAAATGTTTTTGAGGAAGGAGTTTGCAGTCTCTCACTAGTCATTGTGTGCGTCATGCTTTCACTAATTCCAGAATCCACACCTGATTGAGAATTCTTCATTCTGGATTCCACACATGGGAAAGTATTTATATCCCAGGGACAATAAGTGTGACCCTTCAGCTTATACAGCAGCATCTGACAGAAGGGAAAGACAGTATAAGAGTCTAATGGCTGTATCAGCCTCTAGAGGCTGTGATGAATTGGCAGTATGTTTGTACAACTTATGAAAAACTGAGTTAATCTATGTGGTAGTGGCTGCACGCTGGTCAGGCTCCAAGGACAGAGTTTTTGTAATAGGACCTTTCAGAGAAAACAGGAGTTAGAAGCTCCTTTGACCTAGGGAGCAGCATGTGTGTTTGAAGTTTTTTTTAAAAAAGCCACCCTTTAATATATTTAGTAGTAACTTTTATTATTAGACAGTATCTGTAAGAGAAAAATAGTCCTGTGAATGAAATTTTGAGAAGGATTTAAGAATATTTAATGTTTTACCTTTGCACGAGGTATATCCTGAAATGGTACATATCCATTGGCTAATTCACATGCTGTTATCCCCACACTGTAAATGTCAGACTTCACATTATACCCATACAAATCCTGTGGGAGAGAAAAAGCATTATATTCAACACACTGGGAACTACTGAATATGCACTGCAAAAATATGCATATGCAAATATACTGTAGATATAATACAATTTCAGGACCCAATCCTAATATCCCGTAATCAACAAGTTGTTGGTGAGCTGGTTATATAAGATTGGACCTTCTGACTGTAAGAATGATTTAATGCACACAGCTCTTGTTAATAGATTTCACAGTTGATATTTGTATGCAAGAGAGAGTTAAGTCAATGAAACTATTTTCAGGTTTCCATGGGAAAAAAATGTGTCCAGTAGGATCATGTCCTTTAGAACCTTTGTAACAAACAGGCAAGAGGTAAAGACATTAAGCTGGGTGGGTCCACCATGAAGCCACATTTTAAGGTTCCTAACAATTAGTACACAATCTAATTTGGAAGTTGCAAATGAATAGCTTTTATGGCTCTTTCACAAGCCTACTAAGTACAAACTTTAAAAAAAGGAAACAGCCATATCCAGAGACTCAAGGCAAAATAAATTGGTTTATACTGACCTGTCTCAGTAGCTCAGGACTCAGCCAAGGAAGCATTGAAGTACTAAAATGGGGAAAATCATGCATAACCTTTGACCTCTGGCCATTATTAACTAAACTGCAGAGATGGTTTAAGCCAGACAGAGAAACCAGACCATCCCCTGAAATCAGAATGTGGCTAGCTTTCATATTCCTGAAACAAAGTGATAAAATGTAGCTATAAAAAAAACACTCAAATAAATGTTACTTATTACTAGAATAGAAAGCCTACCATATCATCATAAAATACTTCTGAGATAGTCAGTTATAGCATGATGACGTGGTCAGGCTGAGAGGCATGTTAAAGATGGGTGAAGAAAAACTGTATAAACACTGAATCTGTTATCCAAAATGTATGGTTACAAAACCCTGACTTTTCAGTCTGAAGCCTTTATATACTGTTCATTCTAAATATCGAAGTTTTACCTGTAAATAAAATCCCCCTCAAACAAAAAAATTTTGTGGGTTCACACCCACCCCTGGTGCCTCATTGAAAGAGTTTTGAAACACTATTTGAAAAGGTAGATATCAAATCTAAGGTTCAGCATGCTACCATAACTATGTTCCTATTAGCATTCACATACACTGACATGCAAGTATTATAATACAATAAATTAAACTCTCTGCAATAGTCAGTTTTATTTGTAGTCAAATAGTCCTTAATGGAGGAGGCAGTCAAACCAGTGTTTATGTAAAGTATATATAGGTCCCTTGTCTGTGTCAGTGAACATGGTACTCTGGCACCTGCAGTCAACGAGTACAGTGAATGGGGGTAAAGGTGTAGCCACAGAACTATACAAGGAAAAATGAAGTACCTATATTGGGACAGCTGAATAGAGGGGAGGTCAATGTGAAATAATTGGTTTATAAAGGATTTAGGGAGATGAGGAAGGAGACATTCTCTGAACTCCATTCCAGCCGTTGAGCTACACAAAATGTTATCTCTAGAGCTGGGCTGGGTCTTTAGCTAGTGTTCAGTGATTTGCATATCAGATATAGTGAACACTGTATGAGAGAATAGATACAGAAGAATGGATGTTGGCTATGTAGAGGGTGGACAGAAGTATAAAGTTTCTGGTCTACAGGCTGAGGTGAACAAGGAGATGAAGTCCAAATTAAGTTTTATTTTTGAATTATTCCTATGCATTTCAAGACTTGCCTTATTTTTAAATCTGTAACTTCCTAATAAGGCCCTCTGTTTAGTTTATGGTAAACATATATTTCCAGTTTTGAAGCAACATCACTGTGTCACTTCAAATTTCTGATAAATTCACGATTTGACAGAAGCTTCAAGTTAAAAAACCAACAAGAAGTTTGCTTAAGACCAGACTCTTTTTGGAGGTAAGAATTTGTGTAGGAAACTTGACTTCCACTAAAAACCATGAAGTCTGATATTAAATAGTCAGAACTAGTATAAGACAAACGTGGAGCTCCTGGATGAAGTTGTTGTTTTTAAAAATAAGACATTAAGAGAAGTTCAGGCTTTTTAGAAATATTTGGGAAAACAATCTTTTTGGCATTCCATAGCTCAAAAATGCTTTCACTATGAATCCTCCTCTCGTTAGAAGCTATATGAAAAGTTTTAACAAGTGAAGCTTTTTAGGAAACTGTAGAGTGAAGTTTCAAGTGTCAAGGCTTTCTAATCTTAAAAAACAAAGTTATAACCATAACGAGGAAATCAATGCTGCAACTTGTTGACTAATATACACTGGCTAGCATACATATATATTATGTTGATAATGCTACTCACAATATATGTTCCAAGCACTTCAGTATACATAATATTAAGCATTAATAAAGCAGTTATGTAGCCCAAATTGGTCTGTTTCTTTATTATAGCTTGCATTGGCTGAAGTAAATCTGTTTATCTTGGTAAAAGCCTAGGAGGTGTCTTTATACTCTTTAGTAACTGGAATGCATGAGTTCAGGACAAGAGATAATGGGGTATACCATATTACCAGAAATAAGACAAAAAGCTTATTAATTCAATCCAGTTGCAGGTGATGTATACAGTTCCTTTTCTAGTAAATAAGTATGTTATAAAAAGATGACTGCAGGGATGTAATTTTGGGGGGCACACCTTCTGTGCAACGTGAATATAATGTTGCTGCACAATCCTTTGGAGACTGGCATTCTATAGAACATATTTTCCTGTACCATATTAATAAACCTGACAATGGTTATTTGGTCTCTTGATTATATTTCATAACAAACAGAAGTGTTGTCAAGCAACTAACTCTACAATTTATCAACAAACTCCATAACACTACTGAAAACTTAGAGTACTCTACATCTCCAAAGCACTGTATAAACAGTAAAAGATGACCAAGCAAGTGCTCCCATTCATCCAGCCCCCCATAAAAGAACAATGAAATTGAATAGCAACACATTTAAAATGGATAAAGGGAAGTTATTTACAAAGTATTATAGTTCAACCTCCGGAATGGACTGCTGCAGAAAGTCATTGTGGCAGGAAGGCTCAAAAGTGATTAGACATTTTATAAGAACAAAAATAGTATCTTCAGCTAAACTAGCTATGCCAGAGAGTCTGGAGGGTATCAGACCAAGAAAATGCTCAGAGAAGGGCATGTGTCTACTCCACAGCACTGAACAATTTGTGAGTAACGAGAGAAATGGGTGTTGAAAGGGAGCTCCCCTTCCTCTAAAGCAATCGGGCATAGGCTTCTGGTAAACTAAATAGACTGATGGGTAGCTTGTTTGGAAGCTTGTGTGTTGCTATAACTTCTTATCTCCAGTATTAATTGTCTCATACCTGTGAATATAGCCATTTTGGTGCATGTAATTTAACCCTCTAACTGCACCAAACAGAATGTTTCCTATCAAAGCTTCACTCATTCCTTCAGGGAAGTAGGTCCTCAGCAGGTGACTAGCTGAATCTGGAGGGGAAAAAAAAGTCAGCTAAGCATTCGGGTCTTGTTAGTGAAATCTTTATTCCTACTAAGACAGCACTCTCTCCACTGTGCATGTACCCTCTAGAAGAAACATTTTTCTCTCTTTACAATGACATACAGAGAGGCAACTGCTGAGGAAGAAAAGTCATCACTGAAAGAAAGTGATTCTTCTAGTAGCAAAAGATCACAATGAAGCCTACCACATCCTAAGTCATGTTTTCATGAACTGAAAACCAGCTGTTTCACCCCTATAGCCAATTCCTGCTGCCTTCTAGGAGTAGCAAAATTCGTAAATCTGGCACAGAGGAACTAGGACACATCCAAGGTGTACAAGAGAAGAGATGCTGAAAGGAAATATAGAATTGCTCTGTCTCATGCTTTTCCATAGCCACAAGCTTGGTGTTGGAGACTGAGCTATCAAACCCAGAGTTAATTCAGTAAGCTTTCCCAAGTTGTAGTTACAATTCTTACTGTAGGCCATGAACGGAGAGATGACCCAAAGCCAGCTGCCAGTAGTAAACACTGTCCAAAGTGTCATTATGTTGGGGTGGTGGAAAAAGTGGGATAGCACCACCTCACTCTAGAGAATTAAACAAAAGTGAGTAAGTTATTTGGAAGATAATTATCTTGACAAAAACCTTAACTACACAGGTTCTCAGTAACTTTAAGAAAGTCAATTTTGTAAATGCAGTTCTACTAGCTAACAACTACGAAGTCCCCTTATAGAGGTTGCAGATGCTTTGCACATCCTGCAATGGAAATTCAAACAAATTGTTGAAGCTTTCGATGTCTAACTGAACTGCTGTTTTATTGTTAATTCTGAGCCACTTATTCTAGTAGTTTAGAGTCTGTCTTTCAAACTGGGATTCCTGCATGACTAGAGAAACTGTTGTATTGCAGAAGACTTCAGTTTATTCTCTACTGCCTTATCAAGGAGCCACTTAATTTCGTTTGCACCAGTTCATATAACAAGGCTAACTCTGGAACTGATTAACTGCATATACTCACACACATTATAGTTCCTGTGTCAGACCTCTATAGAAGTCCCACTGTTTTACCTGTAAAGCTTTCAGATGTTCTTCAGAGCAGCTGTCTAAGTCTGTGATCCTTACAGCCACAAGCGTTCCTGTAGGTGTGTGTCGGGCAAGGTAGATTGAAGTTAAATTGTTGAATCCTCTTCCTGTAACCAGAAGCAAACCAACTGCCTTCTGTTAACATTATAAAAGGTAATTTTAAGAAGATCCCACAAATTGCTTAATCACTTAGTAGTCAAACAGTCCTAGAATTCTAACAGACTGCTGCTGACTGCAGTGAATTTATGGCTTTAAGGGTGCAGTTAACAGTGCATGCTTACATGTAACATCAGCCAGAAAACTAGTCAAGCCATGGTTTTCCTTTTGTTTAGGCTAATCAAAATTGTTTAAACAAGTCTTATTTCTCAGGACCAATAAAGTGTTTTGCTGATGTACAACTTAAAGAACTACCACCAATGGCACTCACTCTAAAAACAGTGATGCAATACAGCCATTTTTAGGACCATCTACCACGCCTGCTGACTGATAAGAAACTGTCAAGTGCCACAGCCAACAGAACCACAATGCTGATTTGCTCTCTACTATATTTACAATCAAGGTAACAGATTCAGAGTGATCACTTATTAAAAAAAATATGTTAGCAGCAAGACGAGCGGAAAAATCTCTTCTCCAAGCTGGAATAGAGATATCAAATTCAGGCAGGTTTTTGTGTATCTTTATGAATTTCTATTGCATTTTTTTAAACATTAAGTGAAATTCACACTAGAAAAATAATCAGCTAAGATCAGAGGTCCAGAAGTGTACAAACATTTAGAGAAATCTTAAAATAGTTTTGGGTGGCTCTATAACAAGGCGAACACATGTTTTCTCAGCTTCTAACTTTTCCCCTCATGGAATTTTAAAATATATATATATATAAGAATGGCTATTTGCAGGAAAAATCTCGTATGGACAAAACAGCATAGAACTACATTACCTATTTCCACCTGGAGTTCATAATGGGAGACGTCAGAAGAACAAAGTGCTGTTTCATCTCGTCCATATGGATGAATCCAGGAGAACTCAGATTCATCTGCCTAGTAGTGAAAGGATTAGTTTTTAATATTGCGTATATGTAAAAATAAATAAATACACACTAGGGCAAATGTGTGGGTCGGGGGGGAAATCAAGCACTCGATTCTTGAGATTCAAGAAATTAAGATGGTTCTTTAAGTGCTTGTTCATGTCCATTCCAGTCAGGGGTGTGCGTGCACACATGCCGGATAGCTAGAAGATTTTCCCATAGCAGCATTTGTCAGGTCGGTCTGGGCACCCCCTGGAGTTGCGTCTTTATGGTGCTCAATATAGAGTCTCCGACCCGCCACGCACTTAGTTATTTCTTACTTCCAGTGATGGTTAGCTGGAACTTCCCTGTGCTCTTGTCTTGGCAAGCACATTTAGCAGTCTATATACACAGTTTTCATTAGCTCTGTAGTGTTAATTAAGTAGTTAGTATCCCTCTCGGGCATCGAAGCCTGCAGCAAGTGTATACCCAGAAGCGATCTTCGCATTTTGTGTTTGAAGTGTTTAGGAGAGAGCCATAAGAAGGATGCCATCTTCAAGACCATTCGGCCCAGGACATTAAAGGACAGAGATCAGAGCCTGAAGGTCCTGTTAATGGAGGCTGCACGCAGGGCCAATGGGGGTTTGCGGGGGGGCAGAAGGGCCATTTGACCTGGCTCTCTCAAGCTCAGAGAGGGCCTCAAATTTAGACTCTTATTAATTGTTTGGCATTCGATAAGTTTCACAACTTTTTTTTATGCGCATCCCTATCAGACCAAAATGTGACACCCACTCAGCTTAGAGCTGCAAATTTAAGCAAATAAGAGATGTGATTTGGTAAAAGACGTAATTTTTTTGTTAATGTATATAGATTTTTTTCATATCAAAGAGTTTAAAATGTTCATAAATAGTAAAAAAAAATATATTTGTTCTGATGCTACAAGATTAGATCATGATGAATGTATCCTTTCAGATCTGTTGATTATATAAACAAACCACTACTAGTCGCTGGTGCTAGATCAAGTTCATGTTGAAAGGTAGACAATTCTTACATTTTAGTGTCTTTATAGTTTTACATCTCTTAGTTGACTAAGGAATTATTTGTGTGTGAGAATTCCTCGTTATTATCTTCATATGGTAGCTAAAAGAGCTTACTGGTTGGTTGGTTGGTTGGTTGAGCCCTAGCTTGGCAACTAGGTCATTTTTTGGACATTATCCCTCTGTCTGTATCCATGTCTGTGTGTACTCATATATATAATGTCATCTCTTTGTCTTCAGCTCAGCCTGTTATATTATACCTTGCGTGCTTGAGTTTTGATTCAGTAATAAGGATAATAACCTCATTGACTGTTTCATTTTGTGTTCTTAATTAGCATTCCTTAGTTTTAAGTCTTTTCAGCATTTGCGTACATGTTTACAGTAGAAGATTTCAAGGGTAGATAAGCTACTTATTTACAGCAGAGTATTTCAAGTGTGGATAGGCTACATATTTACTTTAGAATATTTCAGGTGTAAATAGATCAGATAGATCACTATGAAGAGGAGATCTGAAAGTGGTGCAAGCAAGAGAGGTGAAAACAACTGAGTGAAGCAGCAGCTAAAGCTCAAAGCCAATAACTTCATTTCTCAAACCACTGGAAAATACACCTTACCCAACAAACACTGCCACAGATAATGAAAACTCTGCAACTGCAACAGGTGATATTTCATTGCCAATACCTGAACATGAGGACAGTAGTCAAGGAGGAGATGTGCCAACAGTAACAGATGCAGCAGAAGATCCTGTGCACAACCAAGAAACTGAACAGCAATAGGAAGACGTAGTTCTTACACAGCAAGAGCAAATCATGAGTACTACAGGTTTAACTCTAATTGATTTTGGAATTAGTGACAAGAGCAATGCTGCCCAAATGCAATGTGTTCTTCAAGTTATTTGTTTTGAAATTCCAAGTAACATTCCACAAGAAGCTGATAATCGTGCTTTCCCTATTAGTCTGGTGACAAAAACACTTCCAAATGGTGAGACCTGCACAAGAGACTGGTTATGCTGGAATATGGAAAAAACAAACTCTATACTGTGCACCCTGCTTCATTTTGAACAAAGGTGTTGCAAATGCATCAGTATTCTCTGATCAGTCAGAAGTTGGAGGAAGTTGAAAGACCAAATACCATCACATGAGAGTTCAACGTCACACAGAGGAAACTATGTTCCATGGAAATCAGCCAGTCGGGCAGCATCAGCTGAAAGTTTAGTTGAGAATTTACTCTTGACTGAACTCTCTACAGAAACTAATAACTGGAAAAAACTTCTTGCTCACATCCTGAATGTCATCCTTTTTCTTTCAGAGCAGGGATTGGCTTTCTTTGGTTCCAGTCAGTGTATTGGTGATCATGCAAATGGAAACTTTCTAGCAGCAACAGTAAAACAAAGAAGTCTCAAAAAGTCATCTTCCTCAAATGAATATATTCCATGAACTTTAAATTGGATTGCAAGCCAGAGGAATTGCTTCAAGAAATACTCCAACTTGAACTCTCTGGGGTGTTTCCTAATATCACAATTACATTGTGTATTTTTGTCCGTTTGCCTGCATCGGTATGTTCAGGTGAACACACCTTCAACATGTTTAAGCAGGTAAAGAACTATCACTGTTCAACTATGGGACAAGAGCATTTGAATGGGCTCATCATGGTTAATATCAACTGTGACATTGCACAAAAGCTAGATTTTTCCTCAATAATTAGTGCATTTGCACAGAAAAAGGCCAGAAAAGCATTTGTTTATAAAATAATATTTAAATTATGTCTCACTCTTTTTTAGGTGCCTTATTTTGTTTTCATGTGTCGTCATTTTTTATTTTTTATTATGGCTAGGAGACTCAAAAGCTGGAAGAGGCGTGGGTCTCTCCGGATCTCTGAGAGGGCCTGGTTGCACTCCACCCCCAGTCCAACCCCACTCAACATACCCTGCTCTGAGTTCCTCTTCCTTGGTGCGGAGCGCTCTGGCACAGTCATATGAGCACCGGTGACAAGTAAGGACAAGGACTCATGGCACTGTCCCGGCTCCACTCGTGACTCACCTGCCACACACAGGCACCGTTCTCAGTCACCAGTGCCACAGAAGAAGAAAAGGAGGCCGGACGGGGTCATTCTCCCCCGGGTAGGCCTATGGAGTCAGCCGTTGTGAGACCCAAATTGGGCCACTCTACTTCTACTCCACCACTGGTGACAGTCACGTCAACTTCTGCCTGGGTGGAACGGCAGCCAAGGTCAAGCCGGGAGCTGCACCTCTCTTCAACTCCAGAGGCATTCATGGCAACTCAAGAACTGCTCCATCTCACGGCATTGTTCTCCCCTCCTAGATGGGACAGCTCACCAGCACTGGCCACTCCCCATACACCTTCAAGGGAAAAGCCAGCCATAATGCCTTTCTGATCTCCAAACCCGGCACGGCACTCCCCGGCACTGACCCAGCAGGCCCTCAGTTCAAACAGTCGGCACCTAGAAATAATGCTCCTCCATGGTCCTCTTTTTCAGACACCTCGGAGTCTGACTCCTATTGGTCCAGTAGGAGTTAGGAGCAGATGGTCCGCATCAATATGGAAACGGCACCCTTACTTGGCACTGTGGCCTGCACAATGGCAACCCTCCAGCACAATGGCCCTTTTTGGACTCCCTGGGCTTTTCATCAAAGCCAAGGTCGGAGCCAAGGGTCACATTCCAGGGCAACGTTGGTTGCGTTGGCTACATTTGTATCCCCTCGAGCACTGTTGGCATCAACAGGATCGGGGTGGCCCCTCTGCCACCTGGAACTACATCCCAATGCCTCCACCATGGCCTGCACAGGCCTCGGTTGTTTCAGCTCTGATGTCTCCTACCCTGATGATGGCCCTGGCACCAACTGTGATTCTGGTGTCAAGCATGGCCTCTGCACTGCTGACATTTTCAGCATTGGCATCACTGGCATCAGTATATGCAGTCCTGCCACCCAGGACCGTGATACCATCCAGGTCCGCCCTGGCCCAAGAAATCCAGGTGCTGTGGGACCTGTTAATGTGGAAGGAAGGGAACAGTCACCCCTTATGGGTGTCCTCACCGGACAAGGCGCTGGTGGGCACAGCTACAGCCCCAGCCCTGGAAGACAGTAGGGTTCTACAGCAATTGCTGTGGTGGGTTGTCTGGCCCTGAGCATTCAGGCAGAGGAGGTAGTGGAGGACACAGATCCAATGGTAGACATCCTTGCCCCCTCCAGACCTACAAGTATTGCTCTGCCTCTTACAAAAACCATCTCTGATACCACAAAAACTTTTCTACCCAGAACTTTGCCAAGTTAACATTGCAATAGTAAGCGTAATCTTTGGAAATTCCTGATGTACAGTGCTTGGTATTTCTCAACCTTTGATTTTTAATTTTGCAGATTAACTCTTAAATCAATTTGGATTTCTTCTTACCAAGTACTGATGGATGCTATTTTCTGATTGCTTTTCTTGTCTGATTGATTCAACTGTTGTCCGCAGAATACAGGAACAATCCTTGAAATACATAGTACTGTATCAGTAAGTGAACTGCAATGGACATACTGCAATCAACAGAGTATTATGAGGGGGACATATTATCCAAAGCATGGTCCTGTTATCTAGGACTTCATCAAAAAGAATCCTCTGTGCAGTGATCTCATTTTAGTGCAGTGGTCCCCAAACATTTTTGCTTATGCTCCCCCTCTTACCTGGTTTCCCTCCCACCCCGCACAGAAGCCAGGCAGGGAGAGGGGCCAGAGCCATGGTGGAGAGCTGGGGAAGGGCTCCACTTGGAGCCAGAGCTGCAGCTGGGGCTGCGGTCGGGGTCAGGAACGAAGCTGGGGGCAGAGTGAAGCTGGGTAGCACTCCTTCCTCACTCCCCAGGAGGGCTGACCTGAGCCCTGCCACAACCCCCCAACATTCCTACATGCCCCACAGTTTGGGACCACTGTATCAGATAGTCTCTTGATATAAGTAAACCAAGAACAGAGAGGGTGGAAGAGTCCCCCTGAGACCAGTAGCACTTAAAGGCCCAATGCAATTGCCCTCTTCCAAAATTCCAACACTGTTTAAGGTTTTTCTTAATTTAATTTTAACAGTAATGAGCCCCTGTAATAAGAGTGAACACCAACAGGCTAATTAGCTCCCTGAACTATGGTGCTAGAAGAGAAACTCACACTCCCCCATCTACATTAGGAATTTGTTATTGTTTACTGCTATAATCCCTTGAATGGAGTCTTCCCTCAGCAAATAGTAAGGAAGTTCACTAGAAGTTTTATTTCATGATACATGATTGAATTGCAAGGCACAACTGTCAAAAACTATGACATAAAATAAGCCATATTAAATGTAGACTTACCAAACAAGACATGGAACTGCTTTAGTTCAGAGAAAGGTCACGCACACCCATTTATCCTAAAAATAAAATATTATAGTAATATCAATCCAAAAAGGAAGTACTTCTTCACACAACACACAGTCAATGTATGGAACTCTTTGCCAGAGGATGTGAAGGCCAAGACTATAGGGTTCAAAAAGGAACTAAATAAGTTAATGGAGGATAGGACCATCAATGGCAATTAGAAATGTTCCTATCCTCTGTTTGCCAGATGCTGGGAATGGTCAATAGAGGATGGATCACTTGAGGATTACCTGTTCTGTTCATTCCCTCTGAAGCACCTGGCATAGAGCACTGTCAGAAGACAGGATACTGGGCTAGGTGGACCATTGATCTGACCTAGTATAGCCATTCTTATGTCAACCCATGACCCAATATTGCAACAAAATCCCAATGTAAATGTCAGTCTCTCCCCTTAGTCTCAAACTATGGGCAGTCCAACATTTTAAATAAGAAGCATTCTCCTCTGCTACTAATTCTGACAGCAAGTACATACAGACATTCCCCAAGTTACATAAACTCGACTTACACAAATCCGAGATTATGGAAAAAGTTCCGTAAACTAGAAATAGGAGGGTTTTTTTTTTCACGTAATGGTTGGAGATAAGTTTCTGACTTACGCAAAATTTGAGTTATGCAAGGCGTTCCAAATGGAACGCTTGCATAAGTTGGGGGACGTCTGTAATGATGAAAGCTTATAGTATGGCTGTGAGTGACTTGCCTACTCTCACTGAAGTGTCTGGACACTAGTCTTAAACAGTTTATAGTGGCAGTGGTCAGACATACTCATTTGTATCATATCGGCAACCACATCCTGTAAGCAGTTCCCCCCTTCTAACTCATGTATTTGGAATCACTATTTGAACAGGTAGATTGATTACCTACAAATCATCTACAAGAACAGAGGCACTGAAATAGAAGGAATGGATTCATTGATCATTGACAGGGTGTAGGGAAAAAAACCACATTGTTATTCTAATAGAAAGAAGCACAGATGTGCTAATCAAGTTCCTGCTACAGACAACAGAGCTTGCACTCAAGAAAAGTAAGGCAAAAGCAATTTCATACTGCATTTCAGAAGTTAACAGAGAGGATAAAACTGCTGTTAGATCCAGTTAGAAAAAAGGGGATCCTAGACAAGTATACAATCACTTCACTGTACCCCTAAGACTTCAGGCTAAAAGACACCATAATTTAAAAAGAAATTCAGCATTCACCACCAATTCTTGTGACCAGGAAAGAAATTAGGCTATTGGAGTTCTTTGAAAAATCTGAAAACATGAAAAAACAGAAGTACAGTTATACCATCTCCCACTGAAATCTGTTCAAGTTGATGAATTTGCACAACGGGAGTACTAAAATTATTTTAGCAAATGTTATTTTTCTACCCTTCTGTTATTCTTAGCCAAGTTGCTGGCCATTGGCCTACCAGAATACGTAGTTCCATTTTGATCTGTAATAATTGGATGGAGAGAAACAGCATGTCCATTCTGTAGAGGGGTAACACTCCGTTAAATAACGAGAGCTGTTGATTGATTATTACTGTATGTTTCTCTAAACAAAAGCTCACTGTTACAATTATTGTGTTGTAAACCTGTTAAAATGTTCTAAACAAATATTTTAAAAAAATCAAGTGGAAATTGCTTGAAAGATCATAATCTAATTTCTAGCTACCAGCTCATTTTTCCCCAAAAATTATCACTAACCACCAAACATTGGCTCTTGAATTATTATCATTAAATCAGTTCCAAGGAGAGATTTTCAAAAAGGCACAGAAGAAATAATCATGAGTATCCTTGAAACAGATGAGGATTTTTTGGTAAACCCTCTAATTTTTCCAGAAACACTTAGTGAGATGCCACTATTTTATCATCTACATGCTAATTATTTCTACAGATCCCTCTTAGCCAAGTTGAAACTGATCTAACAAAAAAACATTTGGAATCATGCATGATTCCAGATGTTTGACATATCCCCATTCTCACTATGATCCTAATTTTGTTCCTTGCTCCTAGCTCAAGAGCCACTCCTCCTGCCCCAGTATTTTTAGGATGGAGCGTCTGTCTGCTGTAGTTTGTCTTCTTTTGATCAACCCTTTGCTCTGATAGTGATTTATACATTCTCCCCTTGTCCTTAAGAACCAATGAATGCCCATACTGAGTCAGACCAATGGTCCTTCTAGCCCAGTATCCTGTTTTGCAACAATGGCCAGTGCTAGATGCGTCAGAGGGAATGAACAGGACAGGGCAATTATAAAATGATCCATCCCCTGTCGTCCAGTCCCAGCTTCTGGGAATGAGAGGTTTAGGGACACCCAGAACATGGGGGTTGCATCCCTGACTCTCTTGGCTAATAGCCTTTGATGGCATAGATGCCAGCTTCCTATGAGCTCAGGGGGTGCTCAACCACCTCTCTGCCCCAGGCTCTGCCTCCACTCTATCTCTTCTTGCCTCTACTCCAGGCCCCATCTACCCTTTCTCCCATGGCCCCACCCCTTCCCACCCAGTTCTGCTCCCTTCCCTGAGCATGCCCTGTCCTCGCTCCTCACTCTTCCGGCACCTCCTGCATGCTGCAAAACAACAGATGCTGCAGGGGGAAGAGTTAATCAGTGAGGCCGCCAATGGGCAGGAATGTGTGTGGGGGGGAACGGAGCTACCTGCCAGTGGGTGCTGATCACCTAACCTTTTTATGTGGGTGCTCCAGCCCTGGAGCACCCATGGAGTCAGTGCCTGTGACTGATAGACCTATCCTCCATGAATTTATCTAATTCTTTTTTTAACCCATTATACTTTTGGCCTTCACAACCTCCCCCAGCAACAAGTTCCACTGATCAACCATGTTGTGTGAAGTACTTCCTTATGTTTGTTGTAAATCTGCTGCCTGTTAATTTCATTGGCCAACCTCAAGGTTCTTGTGTTATAAGAAGGGGTAAATAACACTTCCCTATTCACTTTTACCACACCATTCATGATTGTATAAATGTCTCTCATATCCTCTTTGTTGTCTCTTTCCCTAGCTGAACAGTTCCTGTCTTTTTAAACTCTACTCACATAGAAGCGGTTCCATATCTTTAATCATTTTAGTTGTTCTCTGTACTTTTTTCAATTCTAATACACTGGACCCTTGCTAGAACGTGGGGTTCGGGATCCATGCGCAGTACTGCATTAACACAGGGACCACATTATAGCGGGGACCGCATTACCATGGATCCCAATTAAGGTAATTAAATATGGGATTCACAACTGCCACCGCGCTATATGCAAATCTGCACTATAACGACACGGGTCATAGCGAGGGTCCAGTGTATATCTTTTCTGAGATGGGGCAACCAGAACTGCACACCATATTCAAGGTGTGGGTGTCTTATAGATTTATTTAGTAGTGTTATATTTTCTTTTTTATTATCTATATCTTTCCTATTCGTTCCTAACATTGTGTTAGTTTTTTTGACTCCTGTTCCACGTTGAATAGATGTTTTCAGAGAACTATCCAGTGATTCCAAGATTTCTTTTTTGAGTGGTAACAGCTATTTTAGACCCCATCATTTGTATGTCTAGTTGAGATTATGTTTTCCGATATGCATTACTTTGCACTTATCAACACTGAATTTCTTCTGCCATTTTGTTGCCCCGTCATCCAGTTTTGTGAGACCCCTTTGTAACTCTTCACAGTTTGTTTTGTTCTCCTTGGTTGTTAGTATTTTATTTCAAGCCTATCAGCATGATTGTGTTTTAATCATATGCAGGAATAATCCTCAGCAAAGCAACCCACCATTAGTAAAAGTGTTGGAGAGAAACAAAATATATCAGCAAACTACTCGGTTTTTCAAGGTCTTTTTTTTAAGGTACTTATATGTCCCCCATTACCATAATATCTGAGCACCTCACTATCTTTAATATCTTCATCCTCAACATCCTTGTGGAGTTAGCTAAATGCTATTGTCCCATTTTATAAAATGAAGAATGGAGGTAGAGAGAAACTAAGTGACTTACCCAAGATCACACAAGAGGTCTGTGGCAGAGCAGGGAGTTGAATCCACATCTCCCAAGTACCAGACTAGCATACTAACCACTGGACCATCCTTCCTCTCCTAGTTGGGAAAAATATATTCTATTCTATCAGAAATAAACTCTGTGGTTTGCAACATGAAACCACAAAAGGAGAATCAATTTGTGGAATATAGTCATTAGAACATATCTGAATTGTTAAAGTAAGTTTATTACAGACGTACAATAAAGGCACAAAGTTAATATGTCTGCCTGTAATCCAAATTTGCCAAGCTATGTAAGGAATATCTTCCTATTGATTCTTTTTGCACTTTTATAATTCTCAACATTTTCCTCTGTTCAGGAATACTTTGTGGATAATGTCACTATAGTCCCTATTTCCAAACAGAAGTGGCAGAAGTTTCCTAAAAATGTATGGTGGTAGGGGCACTGGAATCGGAACCATGGCTATACACCCCACCCCTTCTCTCCGCTCTCGCACTGCCCACTCTTCTCTGCCTGCTTCCCCTCCCTTGCTCGCCCTTACAGCTGGTAAAAAGTGGGAGAGAATAGCCCCCTCACACACTTTTAAAAGTGATGGGGCCCTGGTTCCCCCAATTCCAACACCCTGTTTCCAAATTTCTCATTCTATTTTTGTTTTGCTATCTAGCCTTTGTTGCGCTTAGCTTCCTTGAAACCTATGGATTGTACAGGAGTGGTAAGCAAATGGATTAACACAGTTCTCCCAGGTTTAATGAGCAGGAAGGGAGTGATGAAATGACAAGAAAATGACATCTCCACCTAAGAGAATGCCTTTGGGAAACCCAATACCTGTAAATGCTCTGATTGTGCACAGCCTATTGTAAACCATTATTACCACCAACCATGGACTATTGCAAGTCACTTGGGGCTCATTGATTATTTTGACATTTAGGATGATATCAACAGTCCTCAGTTATATTATTTTGAGGAATTTTGGTTTGTTTTTTAAGTAAGAACCAAACCTGTGAAGTATCAGAGGTCTACTCCCATGAAGCATCTTAAAGGAGGATCAGCTTCCAGTTGCCATTGTTAACCTCCATTTATCAGTTTCCTCAGCAACAGTATCATTGATAGAGGGCTATACTTAGTCATCCCTGTAATTCTCATTAATATTTCTTTTCAAAGCACACTGGGCCAAGTTTATACCCAATGAAACTCCACTGACATGAATAAAATTACACCCCCACTGAGTTAGAGATGCACTTTTTCACTAAACTGAAATTCAGTGAGAGGATATAATTAAAGACTATATTATACTACCAAATTTTAAAACACAAGCCCCTTTTATTTTTGCTACTGCATCTTAAATCCAAACTTTAAAGTAGCAGTGATACTGGGCGAAGGATGATTTTCTAGGCAATAGTGAGGGGGAAAACCCAAAACTTTCCTTTGGCCAAGCAAGCCAGGGGATTTCAAACTGATTGCTGCTTTGTTTCTGTTATATTTGTTTATTTAAATTCACTTGGCAAAATATTTTGACATAAGATGATTTATGAGAAATGTATAATTGTTTTGCTGACTACCTCCACCCGGGTATGTCTAGCTGCTGCTAGAAGGGAAAGCATTGATCTTTCTGTTTATGTCACAAACTTCTGGCTTTCCTCCTGAAGTTACCATGTACAGATTGAGTGTACACAAGGGCCTGCAATGCATACTTAAATGTAATAGTTAAGTGCACTGATTAGGGACTCCAGATGTGAACAACAATAAACAAACATTTAGAATTCCATGAATTATTTACTTCAAGAGACTTTATTAATTTTAGCTTGGCCCAATGGTGAGACAATCTGTGAAAGGCAGCACTGCCAACCTGCTTACAGAAATCTCTCCAAACCTAGTAATCAGGAAGCTTTTTATACTCTCATTTTCTCTTGAACTCAGCTAACTAAACCGTGACTGATGTAGCTGAAGTCTGGAGGAAAGATTGCCTTAACCATAAAGCCCTGCCTGGAAAATCTGGGTTTTAGTGTTAGTGCTGTCACAGATTTCCTTTGGGACTTTAGGCAAGTCATTTGGGGCTCAGTTCGCAAAGATGCTGACCTACCACCCACAAGTCACATTGTGGGTGCTTGGCACCTCTGAAAAGGCCCCTAATCTCTCTGACTATATGCTGGGAGAGGTGGTAGCGCTTGTGTAACCCACACACCTCCTGGGTGCAGTGCTCTGTCCCATCTAGTGGTACCAAGACCACTTAAAGAGAGATTAATCATAGAAGATTAGGGTTGGAAGCGACCTCAGCAGGTCATCTAGTCCAGCGGTTCTCAAACTTTGGAGAACCGCGACCCTTTTCTAAGCAGCGGCTTCTCGGCACGACCCATGTGCGTCCACCGAAAAACGCAGAATTGATTACTTCCACATTCCACGGCTTTTCAGCAGACATGCCGGGTGCTCCCGACTGTCTGCCGAAGTGATTGCTTCCGCTTTCTGCAGCACTTCGGCAGACAGTTGGGAGAGCTTGGTGTGTCCACTGAAAAGCCGCCGAATGCGGAAGTAATCTATTCAGTGGCTTCTCGGCGTCCACAGGGGCTCATGACCCCTCGGGAGACACCCGACTCCCCGAAGGGTCGCGACCCCCACTTTGAGAACTGTTGATCTAGTCCAACCCCCTGTTCAAAGTAGGACTAACCCCAACTAAATCATCCCTGCCAGGACTTTGTCAAACCTCTAAAGCGATATGAAGGGTACCTGTCATCTCTCTTGCTAGATGACCCCAGCATGCACAAGGAATATTTTTGTACTCCACCAGCACTTGCACCAGGAAGTTGTCCCCAACACTCCAAAAACTTCCAGGAATGTCTGTGCACTGCTGTGACATCCCAGCAGATGTCAGGGTGCTTGAAGTCCTCCACAAGAACCAGGGCCTGTGATCTGGAAACTTCTGTTAGTTGTCCAAAGAAAGCCTCAGCTACTTCATCCTCCAGATGGTCTATTGCAGATACCCAGCATGAGCACCCTTGTTGCTCTCACTTCTAAACTTAACCAAAAGACTCTCAACAGGCTTTTCTCCAGTTTCATTCTGGAGCTCTGATCAATCATACTGCTCCCTTACAGACAGTGTAACTCCTCCACCTTTCCTTCCCTGCGTGTCCTTCCTGAACAGTTTATACCCATCCATGACAGTGCTCCAGTCATGTGAGTTACCACATCAAGTCTCTGTTATTCCAATCACATGTGTCAGGACTTCCAATTCTTCCTGCTTGTTTCCCAGGCTTCTTGCATTCATGTACCAGAACCTAAGATAGCCGATTGCCCTACTTTCTCAGTATGAATCAGGAGGCCTCCTCGTTACACCCTCCTCATTGTGTTTCTTTCCAGTATCCCACTTACCTCCAGGCTTAAGTCACCATTCCCTGGTGAACCTAGTTTAAAGCCCACCTCAGTAGGAGCACTGGTTCTCAATCTTTTGTTTGAGCGCCCCCTTTCTCAGATGCAGTGCCTGACCAGGAGCCTGCTATGTCCGCCGAACTGCCGCTGAATTCAACATTTCCGCTTTTGGTGGCATTTTGGCGGATATACCCAGGCGCACGAGTGTGTGCGTCGAAATCCCGCTGAAAGTGGAAACAGTCATTTTGGCGGTAATTCTCACGCATGGGTCTGTCCACTGAAATGCCGCCAAAACTGGAAGAGTTCAGCTTGGCACATTTCGGTGGTGGAGAGAGCTCGTGACCCCCCCTGGGACCAGAAAGTGACCCCCTGAGGGGTCACGACCCCCACTTTTAAGACCACTGCAGTAGAGGCTCATGCATTTAGCTCCAGAGTCCCCAGGTTTAATCCTGCCCACCGAGGACCTGGGCTCTGGGGCTGTTACACTTGGACAGCGGCTGCCTGCACCTGGGAGTGGGCACAGAGGACAGGGCTGGGGGCAGAGCCCGTTCCAGCGCTCGTGGACACCCCCGCTGACAGGTCTCTGCCTCCCCAAGGCTCCGAGCGGGGGACGTCGGTGTGGAGGCTGCGGGGAGGCAAACACGGGAGAGCGAGCGAGCCACGGCCGCCCGCCACCGCCCACTGACCAACCCCCACCCCAATTCGCTGCCCCCGCGGACCCGGCACCGCCCGTCCCGCTAGTCCCCCCGGTACTATCCTCGGGACCGCCACAGGCAGCCCCCGCCCGGAGTACCGCTCCCCACCGCCCCCTCTAACCCCAACTCCCGCCTTCTCCTCTCACCTCAGCGCGGCCGGGCCCGGGCGGGGCTGCACCGAGCCCCCAGCCAGGCAGGGGAGCGAAAACCAGGGAGGGGGGGCCCACCAGCCCCTCCCCTGCTGCCCGGGTAGCGGCCTCCCGGCGCGGGCCAACCCGCGGCCACAGCCTCCAACTTTGAGCCCCGCCCCGCTCCCAGCCGAGTCCAGCACCAAGGGGGGCTCCCGGGCGAGACTACGAGCCCCAGGCTGCCACTCGGCCTCAAGTGCGCGCTGGGAGTCGTAGTCTCCATCGCCAGCCTCGCCCGTTGCATGCCGGGATCTGTAGGCCCCGGGTTTCCCGGGGGGTGCTTTCGGTCGCTATGTTATGACGTAGAGCAGCGGTCACCACCTTCTCCCCGCGAGGCGCGACCCCTGCTCCCGGGGCGCTGCCGGGGCTTTTGTGGAGCTAGCGGGGACGGCCAGAAGCGTCAGAAACAAAAAACCTCCCACCGGCAAGGAGGGAGCCCCGCCCACCCCGGAGCGGGTAAGAAGGGCTGGGGGGGGTCATCGGTCCCCATGATCCCCGCCCCTCCACACCCCCGGTCCTTCAGTCCCCCGCCACCCCCCCGCGGTCCTTCAATCGCCTCCCCCCCAGTCCTTCAGTCCCCCGCCCCCTCTACCCCTTCGGTTGTTCAGCCCCTCTCCTGCCCCCCATTGAGCTGCATCCCCAGCTCCTCTTCGTTCCACCCTATTCCGCACTTAGCTCCACTCTGTTCACCATGACATGCATCCGACGAAGTGGGTATTAGCCCACGAAAGCTCATGCTCTGAAAAAATTTCAGTTAGTCTTTAAGGTGCCACAGGACTCTTTTGTCACTTCTGCAATTCCAGACTAACACGGCTACCCCTCTGATTCTGTTCACCATGTCACTTCAATTCCCGCCCCCATACTTCAGTCCCCCTCTTGAGCCTCTGACCCTTGTCACTCCACCTGAAACCGTAATCCAGTCACCTCCCTCCTCCACACTCTTCATCCCCCCTCCGCCTCCCCCACCACCATGGTCAGCTCCATTGCCCTGATCCTTCAGCCCTTCTCCTGTCCTGTCAGCTCCATCCCACCCCAGTCACTTTCATCCTGCTGGTCCTTTAGTCCTCCTCCTTCACCTCTAACCCAGTCACCTCCTTTTCTGTGGTCTTTCAGTCCCATCTCCCTTTTACCCCAACCCCTAGTCATCTCCATCCCCACCTCCCACTCTGGCACCTTCATCCTCCTGGTCCCCTTTATCACCACCACATCCTTGTTAACTTGAAACAATGGGCCTGTTTCCTTTCCGGGTGACACCTATGGAATCCCCAGTTCTGTGACTGAGATAAATCCCTGCTGGCTCAAGGATGAGTTTTCTCCAGCTTTGCTATGGAAACGATGTTTGTTGGGACAGACATGGAACAGGGAGCAATGGCACTTCCTTCCCATTTGTGGAGGGGGGCAGGAAAGTTATACTAAACCGAAAGGAGCATTTCATAAGTCTGTTCTCTTGTAATGGTCTCAAGTAGAGCTTCCAAGAGGTGTGTGTGTGGGAAGGAGTAGTTACTCTTTGAGTTTTTTAACACCCTTTCCTTTCCTCTGTTGATGATTCAAAATACAGATTGCTAATATATTAACAGGCAAGTATGGCTAAGGTGCATTCATTACTTAGAAAATCTAACTAATGCAAATTAGTTATTATTTAGAAACTTTAATTAACACAGTAATGTGGCCTCTTACTGTGGCTATACTGTCAAAGCTGGTTCCGTTTACAGAGTCTTGGTAGATTTTTCTCAATAGAACGTTTTATTTTTGATACTTGCTAAAAGAAGTTAATAGGGGAGATTTGCTTTATTTTAAACTTTGTTTCAGAAGGAATACAGTTGAGTAGCCTAGAGCATGAGACTGAATCATAAGGTCTACATTTTGTTTCTCCTTCTGCTGTTGACTTGCTACATGACTTGGGGAAAATTATTGCTTACCCTCTGATGCAGCATCTACTCTATTGCCTTCTTTTTGTTGGGGGAAATTTTCTACCATCATTGGTGTATTTACAGTGGTGTGGTTTGTATGTAGGTAAGGTACCTATATTTTTATCACCACATCATATAATCGTGCTCAAGATAGTACTGGATGATGTAGTGTAAAATACAAGTATCTTATCTACACTAGGGCTCCCACTGTTGCTACCACTTCTTGAGAGATTCCCTAGAAAAGTGTAATGTGGGTCAAAGCTTTGCATTCTGTTAGGTCAGTGGGAAACAATGAAAACAGCTTCAAGTATGGTTTAGAGCTGCTTTTGTTTAGATTATCAGCAGGTTCAGTTATCACTAGGATAATTACCCAGTTTTTATTCCGAATATCACCAGGTTGAATCATCTCTGGGTTTTGTGGTCTGATACCATCAGTTTTTTAAGTTCTCATCTATTTTTCGCTTTTTTACACACAACTTTACAAATTGCACCCATGTAGCAGCTTGAATGTTCAGCTGTTAGTTGTTACAAGCACTTCAGCCTCTGAAGTGTGGGGTTTGTTTTAATAACATAAAATTATATAAGAAGGCTTGGAAGTATTCTCTGCTGTTTTTTTTTATATATATATATAAGAATGCTCAAATTACTGTAATAGTTTCAGTCAAATGTTATACGTCGTAAATTTTAGTGGTAGCTGCAGACATGACAGATGGTATGACTTTAAGCTCCTAATCAGTGAGTTCATTCATGCTTTCAGACTGCCTTTTAATCATATTATGATTAGAGGTTACATATTTACTGTTAGAAAATAAAGCTGATTTAAATTCTGTTGTGGCTCTATTCATATGCAGATCTGGTGCAAAAGAGATTCAGACTTCACCAAGTTTTGCAACATCTTTGTTTACTGTATTATGGCATTAACAGTGATACCGTAAGAATTTCTTTTAGAAACCTTGATTTTTTATGAATTACTGGTCTGTTTCAAATGATACTTTGTTAAAATTGCACTTTGAATGTAACTTTTAATCTTGAAATCAGTCCTCAATTACATAGAGTCAAATATACATTTTTCTTTGTTTTGGTTTCGGTTTCGGAAGTAATTTTGACCAATTCTTATGAGGATTTTTCATAGAAAACCTGTGTGTTTACGGAATGACTCATGGTACTTTGGATGGGGGAAAGAAAACACCCTTTGAAAATACCCTGAATTTGATTACCTTCAGAAATGCTGCAAAACCATTTTTGGGGTAAAGTTAGGGATATGTTACTGGCTATAAATTAGAGTGAATGACTGTTGTGGATTTTTTTCTGATATTTATTCTAGGCACCACAGTAATACAAATAATAATTTATCTCAGCCAGTAGATTATTCTTTATCTTTATTTATCTAAGGCTGCTGGCTGGCAGAGTTAACTTGTATATTTAGTATTGTAAATCTAATTATTTCCATGATGCTTTTATATCAGCATTATTTTTTTAAAGTTGAATCTAAAAACAAATGTGTTTTTGAAGTAGCTTCTCTTGTTGCAGTGTTATATAAAGAGGCATTTTAAATATACCCATCTCATAGGCATGTTGTGAATATTGGTCAGTGTTTGTAACCCATTTTGAAATCTTCAGATGAAAGATGCTATATAAAGAACAATTTGTATTTTATTTATGGTTTCACATCTGTAGAGCCAAAATTAAGAACAAAATTCTTAAACTTTTGTTTCTACATAAAGCCCTCAACTTTTTGTGCTTTAGATTAAATGCAACCATTTGAGTGAGAGTAACTCCTTTATTAAGGATCATTACTACTGGCTCTACATAGAGTGAACCAGATAATGCAATTCAAGCTACTTTTTTTTTTTTTTCTTTTCCTCCAGTCCCCTTGTTACCAGTATCTGATGTCACCTGGTTACAAATGCAATACTGTTAATGCTATTCAGGCCTCCGAATAACATTACAAAACAAACAGAAACTTGTTTTTTAGAAAATATACTCTGTGTTTTAGGGGAGTTGTGAGGAGTGAGCCGTAAAACTAGTGACTGTTTTTTCTGAAACACATCATTAAACATAATTTATAATTATCTTGTCTCCTTCCCCCATTATTTTTATACACACTTCAACACTGTCTTGTCTCTTGCATTTCTTTGTTTCCTTCAATAGAGATATAGTGACATGTGAGTAGTTCATTTATATTGGTCACAGATCAATGTAATTTGTTCTTGTTTATCTATGGCAGGGATGCTAGAGCATTGAACAGGTGCTTGTTCATATATATAAAATAAATTGTTGAAGTAAATATGAAATAATCTAGTTCACATTGCTTGACATAATGATTCCCCTGTATGTGGTGATGCTGTCATAATATTTTTATATCTGCATAGCCTAGTTCATCTAATCTCTATTAGGTATTTCTAAGGTCTTGGATTTATATGACTAAAGATCTTATGCAGCATAGCTTTTCGTGAATGTGATTTGCTTCCATAAGAGAGGATCTTTTGGAGAGGAATACTTTTTCTGCTGTGTCCTGTCTCTGTAGGAAGCATAGGGATATGTGATTCACTGACAAGTATTGTTCTAAGAAATTACAAAACATCATTTCCACAGAAGTAATTACAGAACTGACAGCAAAATCTTTCTATCACTTAAAATGGTGGCTATGCTCATTTTGAGCCTGGTGACTCAATAATAGACACCAAATGAAGTTAATATTTATTGGAGCATTTTAATAGTGCAAAATTTGTTTTAAAATAGTGCAGAATTTGTTTTATTTTTTTAGTGTTGAACTAAAATTCTCAAACAATTTAAAAAATAACACATTGGAATTTCTGAAGACCTCTACAAATATAGTGATGTATATAGAGATGTATTAAACATATATTAAAAAAAACAATAACGGCATCAGATGAAAGTAACTTAGATACTACTTCTGATTTGAAGAAAGAAATGTTACTTGCTTTGTTTACAATCTTGACGTAGTGCCCTGTTTCAGGTGTATTAAAAAACAATCTCTTTAATGATAAATATTTCTAGATTCTGCGTTTTACTAGCTATATGTAAATTATCCTAAATGATCAACAAAACTGAATACAACATGCTCATTTTAAGTGTTGCACAGTGAAACTAATACAGTAAGACTCTTAATATTGTAAAATTATTTTATCATAAAGATATTTATGCAAAGACAGTGATATAACGTATTAATGAAAAGCAATAATACAAAGCATTTAGGTTACTGTTTTGGGAAACCAATCTCTTGCTTGTGTCTTCCAAGAATAAAAGGAAACAGCTGCTTATATTGTTCCATGATTCCCCACTAGTCATTGCTAAAATATTCATTTTCTGCCACGAATTCACCAGGGTTCTCAGTCCATTTCTAAGAAATGACATACCCTGTTTGTAGCAAAGGGACATCAAGACACCATTTGCTGACTTTCCCTGGAGTGAACCAGTCCTAACTCAGACATATACCTAAGGACTTTTTGCCTTCCAAAGAGTCAGGAATTTAGAATGGAGACATCAGAATTTCATTGCAGTCTTTCCCTGCTATGCTCCCTAACCAAAGTATTGGCTTAATGACATTTTCTTGTACTCTGAAATAAAGGTCCAGACCTCCCTGGATGCTTTTGTTGAAAGGAGAAAGAAAAGAAAACCCCCACTGCCAAAATGGTGATACATCTGTTATTTATGTTGTGTATGTACACAAAAGATTTGGGAACTAATAATCATGATATGGTTACTTTGCAGAAATTGTCATAGATGTACTTAAAATAAGAACTGTTTGTTTTGCTATGGTTTTATACAGAAAATCTGCTTTCTCCTATTTTAAATACTGTTTTTCAGTTATCTGAGCATGTTGCTTTTTTCAGTGTGTTTGCCCTGTATTTTTGCTGTATTGTCATTGTAGTGTGTGAAGAGAGCCAATTATTTGATTTAAATATCTGAAATGTAGGGTACCAGATGTCCCGATTTTATGAGGACAGTCCCGATTTTTGGGTCGTTTTCTTATATAGGCTTCTATTACCCCTCCACCCCCGTCCTGATTTTTCACATTTGCTGTCTGGTCACCCTACTGAAATGTCTTTGTTTTAAGTAAAAATTCTTCGATAAAAGTTAGCTAAATTAATTTGCTTAGAATCTACCAAATTAATTTACTAAATGTGTTTTCACTATAAAACTTTCAAACTGTCATGGGTGTCATGTTGTCTGGAGTGGCTCATGACTGTGACAGCCTACCACAGGACAGACTGTCAAAAACAGGATGGACACCTCAAACTGGTGATCTGATCTATAATTAGTTTTCAACAAGTCAGAAACAAATGAGAATTCCTAGATCACTATAACAGTCTTAACATGGAGGTCCAGAGGGTCCCCTTAGACTCTCCAGCCTATCTTGCCACCCAGACAACTGAACTTCCTGATAAATGCTCACATAAACCAAAAATCACCCCACATTCAGGCTGCTTCTAATCTCAAGACACCAGTCACTTACTCCAGATCAATTGATGCCTCAGATTTTACACGAAAGACAACGCCTGCAACTAATCCTGTAACAAGCCATGTAAAGGTTTATTTCCTAGGAAAAAGGAATAAGAGTTATTTACAGATTAAAGCAAGCAAACATCTCTGAATAGCTGTTTTGGTCAGCTTTCCTGTGTAGACAAGCCCCTAATCATGTCTAATGCTTTTATGTCTTTGAAATGTTCTTCAGTTAGATATAGTCTTGCAGAGTTATTCAGCTGGGACAAGTGAACAGCCTTAGTTGTTTGTCACTGCCTGCATTTCCTTTCATGAGTCAGAATGTGTGATTATTGTAACATACTGATTTAATATATTTTCATTTGGATAAATCACTTTTCAAACAATTAAATAAAACCAGTCCTTTCAGATATGTACATTAATTTATAGCTTAATCTGGGTGGATAAAAGTAACCTGTTTGTGGGGTTCTCATCAGGTGGTGGTGGTAGACTCATTCTTAGTATATACTTTTTGAGTATGTATGGAAGAAATATGCAAGTAATGTATTTGTTTGGAGAATGTAACAATTTGTAGCTTCAGGGCTAATGTTTTCCATTCCATGGATCAAATTAATTAGTCTGTCAGGGCAGATCTCTACATTTGAAACACTGCAGTGGTGCCACTGTATCACTTCACTGAAGACCCTACTATGCTCGTGTGAGAGCTTTTCCCATTAGCCAGTTAATCCACCTCCATGAGAAGCAGTAGCTGTGTTGACAGGAGAAGCTCTCTCATTGATATAGTGCTGTCTATTGCAGGGTTAGTGTGATATAACTACATTGCTCAGGGGTGTGGATTTTTCATACTCCTGAGCAGCATAGTTATGCCAATGTAAGTTTATATGAAATGTAGCTGACATAATGTAATCTTAAATAGTTTTTGTTAGAACAGGTTCTTATAAAGCACTCGACCTTTTTCCATTTAAGGGCTGTAAAAACACTTACCCATAGAACACCCAAAGGAGGAAGGTAAATACTATTTCCATTTTCCAGGTGGGAAAATAGAGTTATGGAGGTTACATGACTTGCCCAGGTCACACAGTGAATAGGTAAATAACTGGCATGTACTTGGGAGTCCTGGCCTATAGCCTGAGCTGAATCCACTAGTTCCTATCACTTCTCAAAAAACAAAATAGTCTTGTTCAACACCAATAAGATTGTTGGTTAGTATTGCGGGTCTTCAAATACTGTGGAAAATTTAGCAACACACCGGACTTGAGAAGTCTTATCCTAATTGTGAAGCAGAATGTGGAACTTGTAGGTTCTCAGCACCTCAGATCTGGCATTAAGTGAAGATTCTCACCTATCATTCTCTTAGCTCTTGCTGAAGATAATATATTATATGTAACAGAAAATTAAATTAAGTAAAAATGTGGCAGTGTGTACATATAAAAGCACATATTAAGAATGACTGTACAGTACAGACTCATTTACGCGTGGATGTTGGGTGTCAAGCCGTCACGATCACGTGTTAACGGACCACGGGTTAAGAGGGCCATGCTGAAATATCTTAAGATATCTATACATAAATCAAAGAGAATCAAAACAATTTCAAAATTTATTAGCACAGACTACATACATATTACATGTACCAAGAATCCACAGTGATATATAGTCCTCAGCTCTAAAAAGTGTCTATGATTCAGTTGGAAAAAAATGCCATTATTTTCTGCTCTGTCTGGCTCACATTTTTTTTTTCTTTCTTATGAAGTCTGTCATTTGCCGCAGATGAATGATTTCAATAGTTTCCTCATTTTTCTCCTCCATAAATCTTACAACAGTTTCTACAGCATTCAGGGCTTCTGAGGGCGAAACTTTGACCTTTTCAACAACATCCTCGTCGTTATTAGAACCCTCACGGTCACTTTCACGGTCCAATGTAACCTCGTAGGCCTGTTAATATTTCTTCCTCAGACAGAAATTCTGAAGTCAGGCAATCGTCATTCATCTCTAGCCACTCAGTAATGATTTCTGGTGATGTATCCAAACTAAAATCTTTTATCATTTGAAAGAGAAGTTTACCTTTATCCTCTTTTGTCTGCATGTGTGTTTGTAGGATTTCTTCTTCCGGAAACCCTTCCAAGTCTGGCTCTGAATCAGTGCCATTGCTGGAGTTTTCCGAGTCTGAGCCATCTTTGACAGAAAAGGCATTACCGAGAGCCTTTATCTAGCAGTTTTCAATGGAGTTTTGTTTTACTCCATCCCAAGCTTTTTTAACTAAATAAATAATTTCCTTCATGTTTAACTGTTTCAGGAATTCGGAAATGCCTGAAGACGTGCATGACACAGTCGCCGAAATCTGCTCCCATCGATAATTGTTTTTAAAATTCTGAATAATGCCCTGCTCTAGAGGTTGAATTATTGATGATGTGATGAATGGTAGATATAACACTCAAATTTTTCCATCACTCAGTACCAGTGATTCGGCTGGAGGATGGGCTGGACAATTGTCAAGTAGCAAAAGTGCTTTGGCTTAGACTTTCTTCAACTGCAGATGCTTAGAAACAGCTGGAACAAAGCTGTTGTGGAACCAGTTGTCAAAAATGTGTTTGGTCATCCAAGCATTTTTGCTGTTGGATGTTACTGGCAGTTTGGCTCTGAGGTGATTAAAGCAACGAAGGTTATGAAAGCAGCCAACGAGAAGAGGCATAAACTTATGGCTGCCCATCTTATTACTACAAAAAAGAAGAGTCACACGATCTTTGATCTTTTTAAATCCAGCTGTTTTCTGTCTCTTGTAATTAAAGGCTAAAGTCTTATCAGGTAGCACTTGTAGAAATACAGCTGTTTCATCACAATTATGAAGTTGTTCTTTGTGGTAGTTTTCCTTTTGTAAAATAGATTTTAACTCGGTGGGAAATGTGTTCATGGCCGATTCATTGGCTGATCGGCTTTTTCCAGAAATCGATACCTGCGCTTTGCCACGACACTTTTTAAAATGACTTGTATATCCCTTGCTGGCTTGGAGTGATTCATCCCCCATTAAATTTCCAAGTTTTGTCACTTGGGCTTGAAGAATTGGCCCACTTAGAGGCATTCCTTTCAGCCTTTCCTGAGCGAACCATGTGCACGTGACTTTGTCTGTTGTGGATTTTGCTGAATAACGCACATGTTTTCGCTTAAGCCCCGCAGCAGAATTGGTGTTTTGTACAAAGCCATTCGGTTTAGATTTCTTTTTTAGCCCTCCTTGGAGAGTAGATTCGGCAATCCCAGTATCTTTTGAAACTTTGGCCTGGGTTTCTATTTACTTGATCTTTTGCAGCTAGCTTTTCTGAAAACAGTGTAGGAACGTTGATGCTTTCCCTCTGCCATTATATTAGGAAGAGGAAATGCCTGTAGGCCTACAACACGCTTCCGCTCCGCACTTCCTGTCCATTTCTAAGTCAGTTCCTGTACCGCGTGTTAACAAGTCTCACGTGTTAAGTAGGCAGCACTGGGAGGCATGGCACTACCATGTGTTAATGGATTCTCACATAAATGAGTCTATACTGTTTAGCAAAAAGTAGGTTTTTTGGGAGCGGGGAAAAACAGATGCATCTGTCTCAACTGTAAAAAGAACGCAAGTTAAGCGAATGGGACATGGCAATCTTCACTACTAGCCTAGCCCACTGAGCAAGATCCAAGTCACTCTCTGTCTTCCTCACCCCTATTTTAAGAGTGCTTTTTCGCCAGCCCTATTGTAAGAGTCTCCTTCCTGGAAATGCTTTTCCTCTTTCTTTCTGTCCCTTTCTTATGCCATCCACTACAGCTTATGTTTACAGGCTACCAGCACTGTTACTGGTGAAAAAAATCTGTGTGTGTGGTGTTGTTTTTTTTCCCCCCTATAGCTAGCTCATTTATGAGGAGGCACTTCTGAATGTTTAGCCATTAATATCTTCCTCACCTTCAGGTTTTAGAGTTTAGTGTTAGGCTGCTTTTTGGAAACATGGATTTTCATCCGCTTTGGGAAGCGGCACCTCTCTATTAAGTAAAATAGATTCCATAGCCCTGGTCTACACTGGAGTGTGGATCGACCTAAGATACGCAACTTCAGCTATGCGAATATCGTAGCTGAAGTCGATATAGTTAGCTCAACTTATTGCAGCATCTTTATGGTGCTGAGTTGACTACTGCCACTCCCCCGTCGACTCCGCTTGCACTTCTCACAGCAGTGGAGTTCCAGGGTCAATGGGAGAATGCTTGAGGATCGATTTATCACGTCTAGACTAGACACGATAAATCGATCCCTGAAAGATTGATTACTATCTGCCACTATCCAGTGGTAGTGTAGACCTGGCCATAGAGGAGCATAGTGTCTGAAAATAACCTTGGTATTGATCACACAACTAAATATTTAATGTGATAAGCAGAACTGTTGTCTGGTTTTCTCCGGTGGACAGTTCTTGGTTCTTCATCTTATACTAAATAGAATTTGTGTGTTTACGCTCCACATCTGAATGCTAGTCACATGAACCTTTTGGCAATGACTACCATGGCTGCACCTGATAAGAAACCAGGGGCCATTTCAAGAGTTCTCATGATCTTAAAGACAAAAAAACTAATGCATTCACTATATGCAAATAGCCATTATTGTCCGAGTCAGCCACTTCAACAAGGTCACAATTCTAATTGAAGTAGTAACAGATTAACTGAATTTTAAAGACTTAGTGACACAGATTCACTTGTTTTATACTACTGTTATTCATTAACATTTAAGTTATTTATTTATGTTTCCAGGATTCAATAATTCTGCTTACTTGATTTCTATTTGGAAAATCAATGTAATGTCATTACAGCCTCTCTCCTGTTTCCTCTTTGAAAATCATCTTTGTGCTAATAGTGTTAATTACTTGTTATGAAATATGAGACCATGCACCAGGGCACTCTGCCAAGTTAGAGTTCCCAAATACTTGTGAGAAGTTTGATTCTTATCTTTAACTTGAGAACAGAGTGAAAAATAGAGCTCTTCTGAGCAACAGTAATTTGAGAGCTGTTGGTTAATGAATTACCAGTTTTGTCTTGGTATGCAGGAAATTAGATGCAACTCCCTTCATGTATCAAACTGAAGCTTTGCCCTTATGTGTTCCTGGTGTAGAAGCTGCTCACCTTATCTTCCTGATGTGTCATGTCTGAATTTCAGGATGGCCAGAAAGAGTGCTCTTTGGGGATATGTTTGAGCATGTGAGATCAGGGTTACACAAATGAGGTGATATAACTGCCTTTTTTGTGTCCAGTCACAATTAGTCTATAAATACGGTCAGGGAAAGGAAACACTTATTAATCTCCTATGCCTAAGGCTATATGTACACTAGAGACCTTACAGCAGTTCAGCTGTACTGCTGCAGCTGCGCCACTGTAAGGTGTCTCATGTAGCTGCTCTATGCCAATGGGAGAGAGCTCTCCTGTCAGGATAATCCTCCCGAGGACATTCTGTGCCAACAAAATAAAAATTCTGTGCATAATATCTTAACAATTCTTCAAATTTTATTTGTCAAATAAAAATGGAGGGTCCAGCATGGCACTGGGATGCACAGGCCACTGGCTGCCCAGAGATGGGAGATCACTGGGCAGATCCCCCTGGGACATGGCTCAGCAGTGAGGCTGCACCCAACCCTGGCACAGCACAAGGACCAAGCCTGCCCCAGAAATACCCCAGAGCCCTGCCCCTCTGAGATAGGTGCACCAGATGTGGGCAGGCGGGCTGAGCCTGGCAGGATCTTAGTGTCAGGGGATTCAGGTATTGAGAGGGTTCTGTGTGGGGCAAACTGGGTATGGGTGGCTCAGTAGGAGATCTGGGTGTAGGTGGGATCTGAATGAAATGGGACTTGTTGGGGAGCTTTGGGTGCAAAGATAATGGGAGTCTGGCAGGGGTATCTCCAGGTGAAGATGTTTTGGGCTCAGCAGGGCAGGATCTGGTTGTAAGGGTGCTCAGTGGTGGGGTCCAGATGCTGGGGGACTGAGGCTCAATGGGGTGGAGCTGGCTGGGGCCCAGTGGAGTGGGGACCTGGGTGCAGGTTGTTTGTTGGGGTGGTCCAGGTGCAGGAGGAGTGGGTCTTGGCAGGGGGGTTCTGTGTGTGTGTGTGAGGGGGTGACGTTCAGTGTGAGGATCTGGGTATGAGAAGATCTGGATGCAAGAGGGTTGTTCGAATGGGGGAGCAGCTCCCCGTACAGTGATCCCTCCCCCTGTAGCTTAGGAGCGATGTCTGGGGAATTTGCAGAGCTTCTTGCGGCTTGGGGAGAAATCTGAGGATACATCTGACCCAGCCTTGGATGCCATGCAGGAAAAGAAGTCCCATCTCTCCAGCCCAGCCAGGAGTAGCAGCTGAGCCAGGCACAGGGTAGGAGCCACCTGCCAGGTCTTCCTCATCCCACCCCGTGCCCCCCAGTGATTTACCTCTCTGCTGTCTTGGGCACCCAAAACATGCTGCTGGGAGGGTTGCATGACTGCTCTTGTGGTTTCTGTTTGCTTCCCCTTCAGAAAGTCATTTTTCTGTGGGGAAGCAAAGAGATCTGTGGGGGACATGAATTCTGCACATGTGCAGTGGCGCAGAATTTCCCCAGGAATAATAATTAAACCACCTTTAACGAGCAGTGGTAGCTGTGTCAGGGGGAGAGTGTTTCCCACTGACATAGCATTGTCCATTCCGACACTTCTGTTGGTGTAACGTATGTCAGTTGGGGCGTATAGTTTTTTCACACCTCTGATCAACAAAAGTTTAACGAAAGTACTAGTGTAGACGTAGCCTAATTATGTCTCCTCTCTGAAAGAGTTTACATCAAGACTGATTTGGCTAGTGATTCTGAGTCAAGTTGTCCTAACTCATTGAAGAGGAAATTGAATCAAGCCTTTGGCATGTGGTCCTGAGAAATTTCTTTGTCATACTATGACCAACTCACTTGCTGATAATTCCAGATAATTACTGGACTACTTTGGTTTATCATTTCCTTCTGCTTTCTGTAGTATTACATTATGGAATTTAACTATTTGTAACTAGTGACTTGTTGCAGTTCTCTTAGGGGTGTTTGAAGAACTTCAGTGGTACTTTCTTCTCCCTGACCATTTCTCATCCAGGTGTTCTTTAATTGTGTCAGCATTTGGGTGTACTTTGATTATGTCAACATTATCTATTCTAAGAAACAGCCCTTGGGCATCATACTGTTTAAGGCCCTGATCCTGGAAATATTCACATCCCTGCTTAACTTCATGCACTTGCATAGTCACATTGATCTCATAGTCTCTGGGACTTCATTTGAAGTACGCATATGGGTAAAGTTATTACATGTGTATGAGTGCTCATAGGATTGTCCCCTAAAATTCTGACTTTTTCATTTTTGTGTTTGAATAGGTGATAACACTTGAGAAAATTTCTTTGCTGCTAGAGTCAGAATCTCTCGTCCTTCAATTACAGACATATGTCAAATTAAAAAACAAAGACAAGTCAAAAATGGTTTCACACACACAACCTTCTCCAGACACCCCCTACAAATTTTGATTGCTTTCTGATCACATTTTACTTTTAAAAACATTTTCTTACTAAAAACTTTTAAGAAGGATTTAAGGTTACCGCTGCCTAATTGTGACTTCTGTTCCTTCTGCTCCTTTGGGACATGAAACTTCAAAACCCCAAAGTCAAATAGTAGGAAATACTTCATCTAAGATCTTCACATATATTCCAAGAAAGAAACCTTTTTATGGGAAAGACCTACATAAAGGAGAGAAAATGGCTGTAACAGGGAAACAACACAACTGACTAGAGACAAAGTTATGTTAAGTGGACAAAATAAATTGGACATACAGAAACTTTTTCTTCGGTATCTTTTAGTTATGGTAACTTTATGTGCTAACAGTAGTAGTTAAAAAAAATTTCAACAATTTTGGTTGTGCGTGGACTTGTTAAACTGATGGTGCCGTTTTAAGTGCAGAGAGAGCAAGTGAGAGCTTACAGTCAGTATCTGAAACATCAGAGTCTTTCAGTGAAGTCAGATTTGACGTTTGATTTGTCTACAGTGAAAAAATCAGCAGTAGGAAGAAAAGCCCTTAAGGCTACCTGTATACATCAGAAAAACAAGGAAGAACATAGACACCTCACATTTTAATAGCTTATCTCTTCTTCAAAACATATGTTGTTTCATTAACAGCAGAGAGACTGAAGATTTTGTTCCTTATGTATAAAGAAAAATAGTGCGGGATTTATAGTTAGCTCAAAAACCGAGTTGCTTAAGGACAGAGAAACACTGTCTAAGCAAAAGGGGCTAGTTCCTTTCATTATGTAATCAAGACACTGGCATTAATAAGGGAGAGGGAATATGCAAATAAACTTATTCTTCACAATCAGATAAAAAATTCTTTAGTCATTTAAAGGAAAGTGCTGTACAGAAGAAACACATTTAGAACAGCTCTTCACAGTATGACAAAGTGACAGAGCCAGAGGTAACTCCAGATCTGTCACAACAGCTGTTTTAGGAGTAGAATTGCAAGAGAGCCCAACAGTTCTGGAAAAATAGTATCCTGCCTGACTTATGTGTCTGATAATTAGTAGAGCCCTGCGCAGATACAAAAATGTGGATCCTCATTTGCCAGAATCAACCCATGATCCAAGCCATGATCTGCTGACCATCTTTTATGTGTATTCACACCCTCAGCAGCAAGCTGTGTCACAAGGGCTAGTCAGGTGGCGGCAGGTTGAGAGGGGGTCTTGCAGGGAAGAAGCAGTGTGAGGGCGGAGTCGGGATAAGGGGCAGCGTGAGGGCGGGGTCTTGAGGAAAAGGGGCTGTGCTGGAGAGGTGGGGGACGGATGTTGCATTGTGTGCTGCTCGTCCTTTAGCATAACATCACACTGCCGGGTGAATGTTAAAATTCAAGTAGGTGATTTTCACTATTTTTTTAATTGTATGTCTTAAAAACCCAGCCCATTTATTTTTAACCATCCCCAAATGTTGGATTTAAATTCAGTAAAAAAATTCTCTTTTGTGGACTTCACAAAGGAAATGGATTTGAGAGGACAGGTAGTTAATTGGCACATTGTAAGAAGGGATAGGCAGGAAAGCAGGAACAAACCGCAACACGCACAAAAAAGGTTGTAGTTAGCGGAGTGAGGCCTGTATTAAAAAGCAGTGAAAATAGAAATGTAGTGAGGAGCAGAGTTTTGTGGAGGTTTGAAGATGAGGACAAGAGTTAGAACTTTGATTCAGAAAAGGAGGAAGCCAGTGAAGGGACCTGAAAGAATTGGTGGGGGTTAATATGGCTAGAGCAGTGAATGGTGGTTAATTTAGCAGCAGTGTTTATAAGCTGGAGAAAGTAGGGGTGAGCAGTAGGAAAGCACCTCTGAAAGTGGGGTCCCTGGTCCATGACTAGTTCCCCTAGGTGTAACCCTAATACCACTAACAGTAATAATAAGGCTGGAGGAGAAAGTTACAGTAGTAGAGGCAAGACATGACAGAGTTTTAGCTGGTGAGCAGGAGAGTGCAGGGTGGATTTTTAACAGATAGTGGAGGAGATAGTAGTGAGTGAGAGAGAGAGAGTGTGAATGTAAAATCATGCGACTTCAGTTAAATGACATGTTTATTTTAAACAGTGTTTACTAGTGACATTTCTAGACTGGAAACATTTCAACAGTAAAAAGTGTCTGCATTTTTAAATAATGTTGACATTTATTTTTAAGCATGTTTTTATCAATTTAAATGCTTATAGTTGTACAAAATTCTTAGGGCTTAGTCAGTAATCATTTAAAGACTGTAGATGTTGAGTTAAACAGTTAACCATAAACCATTGAAACACAAATTGGCAACATCATGTGCAAACAGGCAAAGTAAATATCCTCAAATCAAACTCTAAAAACTTAATCAAGCAATAGTGGACATAAATAACATTCAGTTGAGCTGAATTGCATGGGAACTGCATTCATGCAACTGACAGGTGAATAACTGCAGAAGGAAACATGCCAACTTCTAAACAGTAGATGTGGGGATAACTTTGGTGTGTCTTTATGGGAGCAGGTTAACAATTAAAGGTAAGAAAATGTTCCCTTCTTCTGAGAAAAATCAGGTGGGGCTTGGACCAATCAGTTGCATTAATCTGATTAAGAGCTCTTAAATGCAACATTCTGTATCTTTCAAGGTTAAAATGCTTTTGAAATATGTTGTAATTTCCAAGTAAACTTTTTTCAAAAAGTGAATTATATCTTTTTTAAGTCTGTAGCTGAAACAACTTTCCAGATTCCCCTCAAATTCTGACCAAAAAATCTGCTCACACCACAGATTTTGACCTATGAACAAGATTTTCTTGAGGACATGAGGGAATGTGGAAACAATTATTGAAGTTTATTTCAAATGTTATGACTAGCATCTCTCCATAATACTTTTCAGAACCTATTTTGACAAATCAGTGAGTCTTTTGTAAGAAATAGACTCTTACAAACAATACGAAGGTCCTTAAAAAGCTCACATATTGTAGATATTGGTAAAGGGACATTGTAAATGCTTGGTTTCAAAGTCTGTTTCCAAAGGTTGGAGCTCATTCATTTAAGATGAGACACAATGAGGACCTCTAGATGGCATTGTTACATACATTTACCTAACACTGGCTCTAAATGACAACTGCATGTGTAATCAAGACTAACAACAAAAGCATAACAATCTTTTATAAGTTATTCTCACAAAAATAGGTGTTAAAAACAGTGACTCGTTTACTTCCATATACAAATCAGTTTTTTGTGCCTTTTCCTTCCTGGGGTGATACTTTGTGGGGAACAATCTAACAGTCACACATTTGTACTCCTGTTAACTTATCACATTATTGCAGTGTAACAGAGATCATGCACTACACATGATTACTGTGGAGAGGAGCTAGGAGTACAGACTTTGGTTTATGTGGTCACATGGCAGGGTTACTTTATCTATGGGCTTGTAATTCTAAATGGATTTCTTACCAGCATCAGGGTTTCTCAGAATTCTGAACTAGCAGTTGTTTTATTCTGTTCTTGCAACTAACCATGGCTTTTTAGTCCCTGGTATGAGACTAAATTTGTTCCTTTGGCAGCATTTCTGAAGCAGTTGGGGTCATGGGTCAGAGCTCTGACAGCCAATGAAAGCTGTGTTGTTTGCTTGCTTGTTTGGCTTTTAAAAGTTTCTGCAATTTGAAGTCTTCCCTCTTTTACTACCTCTTGGGTGGAAGGAAACTCTGCTTACAGATTTCAAAGCATTTAGATGTATATTTGCCCATATGTCAGTAAAGAAGCTGCATTCAGTCCAGCCGGCTAGAGGGTTCTTATAGTGATCTATATTACCTTGAGAAGGGCAGAGTAGTGTATATGGAAGGGATATGACCCATTGTGAAAGTGTAAGTGCAGCCTGGGTGCTCTTGCTGCCTGTGTTTTGTGATGTGTCTGCATTTTCAATAACTAGCAAGGTCATAGGGAGGAGGAGTTTTACGAGGGGTAGTGGCAGATGGTGGCTATGTAGGATTGGGGAAAACAAACACTAAAAGGCGGTGGCAAAAAAATGGAGAAATCAAGTATTTAGGTGTTACTACAAACTGTCACTGTGTACCTAGAATAAAACTAACTCAAATCTTGTGGATTTTCTGTAAGGTGACTTGTAAATGGGGAAAACAGATTTATGTCCTCTTTCTACTATTTTTACATTTGGTTTATATAAAGAAGGCTTGAAAGGTTTTCTCCTTCTTATTATTTTTAAGTTGGAACAACTAGATCTTGTTTAGCCTGATGGGTGACTAAAGAATTAGAATTGCTGATACCAAGCATATGAGATTTGATTAGCTGAAGTAGTTTTATATTTTGATTGTTATATTAGATGTTAAGAAACAATGATTTATCTATTTAGTTGAGGAAGGGGAATCTTTAAGGATTCAAAACACTCTTTTTTTATTTCATATTTGATACTACCCGTCTGAGTCATTCAAAAGAACTTCCTACACAAGGAAGTCAAGACTTGATAGTCCGAAAATGGAAAATCTTGTGAGGGGAAAATCTTTCAGGCTGGCTTAAATAATAAAGAAGCCATAAATGGGTACAAGTCCCTTCACCCCCCCCCCCCCTTCTTTGCAATTTACTGTCCATAAATGCTTTAACTTTTTATTAAACATACAAGTACATTCCAAGAAACTGGCGAACAAAAGCTACAGTCATACCAACTTGGACAGTTCTCTCCAACAACTCCCTCTTCTCGTTAAACCAGTTCTGATTAGCAAACAGGTGCAAGCTGTAATAAATAAATTTGCTCCCTGTTTCACCCCAGCCGCATCTACCCAATAGAAGCAAAGCAGGCTGGTGATGTTCCAATAAACTTGCATGTGACAAGCCAAGGTAGTTAATGCTTTGTTATCCCAAACTGAAGTCACTGCTTTAACCATGGGCAGCAGTTTGAAAGAGAGATCAATAATTTTCTGCTAAAAATCAGTGCTTTTTGAAAAAAGTGTCACAAATTGCTATAGTAACCAACATGTTTTCAGCCTAATATAATTAATTTTGTTTCAAAATCAAAATGCAGACTTTTATTTGGACACAAAAAAGTAATTAATGACAAGAACAAATTAACTCTAACAGTGTTTAGGTCTCTATTAATTATCTTAAACCTATGAGCGCTCCTTGGGAGTTGATAGATGAGGCAAAGGGGAGATGTGTAGGCAGTTTGTCTTAGAGCAGTATCACTCTACTGACAACTATACATAATAAACCCAGTCTTGCAGACCTTGGTGATGTGGGTAGTGCCAATGAGTTGATTGAGACTACTCATAAGTGAAGGTTACAAGATTTGGCCAAAGTTTGGAGATTTTTTTATGGGCAAGCAAGCTACTTGCTGCAAAATCTGTGTGTATTTGGGTATTTCAGGCTAATAGCTGAGTTAAAATTCATTGAGAGTTTGAAGTTGTGTTTTAGATCAAAAAGGCCAAACTTCATGCAACAGAGGAAATGTAGCGGACCATTTGAAGCATTTGATGAATAAGGTTCCTCAGTCAGTGAAAAAACATTTTGTTATCTTAGTCTCTTCAAATAGGTTGTAAGTATTGTAGGAGGTCAGTTTGGCTTTCTGTGGTACTGAATGTGCAATTAAGGTGACACTTCTAGCAGTGTTGAGCCTATTCTCTGTTCACAACATCCTCTGGAAAATAGTTCTACAGGTTGACTGTGCGTTGTGTGAAGAAATGCTTCCTTTTGTTTGTGTTAAACTTGCTGTCTATAATTTCATTTGGGGACCCCTAATTTTTGTGTTATGAGGAGGAGTAAAACACACTTCCTTATTTACCTTCTCCACACCAGTCTTGATTCAATCATATCCCCCACTTAGTCATCTCTTTACCAAGCTGAAAAGTTCCAATCTTATTAATCTCTCCTCATACGGAAGCTGCTCCATATCCCGAATCATTTTTGTTTCTCTTTTTTGAACCTTTTCCAATTCCAATATATCTTTTTTGAAATGGATGGCCCAACAGAATTCATGATGATGATTTATGGAAACAGGTATAGTAAGGAGGATCCAACTGTAGGAATCGAGCAAGCCTTGGGGATATCACTTTGCAAATAAGCTAAGAGTCGAGGTCTCTTAAAAAAGCTGTACTCTAGAGACTATAAAACCTATCATTTGCTATTACACAATAGAGCAAAAAGATGCATCAAGCAAAACTGATTGTAATATAAAATACATCTGTTTACAATGCAAATGAGTCAAAAGTTTAGTCTCAAATGTAATTTTAAAAAATTAGCCAAGAAATGACCATCTTGATGATCTAATGCAGGGGTTGGCAACCTTTCAGAAGTGGTGTGCCATGTCTTCATTTATTCACTCAAATTAAAGATTTCACATGCCAGGAATACATTTTAACATTTTTAGAAGGTCTTTCTATAAGTCTATAATAAATAACTAAACTACTGTTGTATGTAAAGTAAATAAGGTTTTTAAAATGTTTAAGAAGCTTCATTTAAAATTAAATTAAAATGCAGAGTCCCCCCAAACAGTGACCAGGACCCAGGTAATGTGAGTGCCGTGAAATAAGACAACAGCACTAATCCCAGCCATGGAAATACTGAAAAGTGATAGGCACTTCTGAAATCTACCTAAAAAAATAACTGGTGATGATTTTATTAGTAAATATCTGCAGTAATAGATAATTGGGATTATATTATTATTATATTTTAAAGCAGCTAATAGCTTTGTGTCTTTTCCTAAAAACAGGAGAGACTACAACGAAGGTAGATATTGCTGTAAGCAAGTCTGAATCAACCTTAATTGATGAAGGTCCTTTCTTGATCTGCAGCCAAATTCTACAGATAGAGGAAATGACAGACTCCCTTTGGGAAGTTTCTGCATTGTCTGTTCTGATCCTGCCAAATGAGATGTTACTGTTGACAGCAAGTCAAATCAGTGTTAGCTGAGGTAGATAAAGGGAGACTGCTTTTTAGATTTCCTCATTCTTGAAATGTATCTACAACTTTAAGAAGATTTCAGATCGCTGAAGTTAGCGAAAGAGCTTGGATGTAGCGATCTTTTTATCCCTCGCTTTTTAAGCTAGACTATCATCTATCGCTATTTTTGTAAGTTTACATAGTTAACTAGCTGCCCTGGCTAGGGGACAGCAAAAGCTCAGTTTCCTTAAACTGTTCTGGCAGTACACCTCAATCTTAAATTGTAACATCACTTTTATTTTAGTCCTGGGCTGTTAAGCAGGTACAACCAGTTGTATAAGATTTTTATGGTGAACCATTGTGATTTTCTTGTTAAGGCACACACTTGATATATTTTCCCTTTAAAATAATTTTACTAAAGAGCAGAGTCATACAGCTTTGGGTTTTGTTAGAGTGTTGTTTTGATTTCTCTAAAGAGTTGACTAAGTCCTGCCCTTTAGAAACCATTACTGTACTTGAAAAATAATTTAAACACCTTTGTCTATGAGACTGCAGGGAATCTACTTCACTGAAGCAGCCATGTCTTAGGGCAAAGGAGAATGTCCTGTAGCAGTGAACAACCGTGTCATGCATTAAATATTTTATCAGTGGAAGGGGAATGAGTAGACAGCAATAGATGAGAATTGTGAGTTACTAAAACTGAGATTTACTGTCTTTGTAGAGAATTTTGTTTTGTTTTATTTCATGCTGCTCTTTGCATGTAACATGTAAACTACAATCCAACGTGTTCCATGTCTTTGATTTCTAGATGATAGCTGATCTAAGAGAAACCATCCAGTATATAACATATAAATTCTACTGATCTGTACCTCAGATGAAGTATCAAGAGTCAAACAAGGCAATAGTAGACCAAGAATGTAACCCAGTCTGTAGAAGTGAGCTAAGAAAAACAGAGTAATTAATGCCAAGGTAGCTTGATGGCTCTCACTTCAAACCAAAGTCATCCTTCAACCAAAGGAAGTCAGATACAGTGCACAACCTGAACATGGAATGCCATTCCTAAATAACTGAAGCGTGAAGAAACCCTCATGAATATCAACCACGGAGATCTGGAGAGCATCACTGGTAAGTTGGAAGGGCAGCTCCAGTCCGAACCACAAATTCATGGAGTATTTTCAGTGCAGCTAGCCTGAAGACTCTGATCTCAGTTTGAAATTTGTGTGCAGCACTTATCCAGTAGTGCACATGAACAAGAATAATAGATCCTTCATAATCTAAATTAATTCATTCCCCACCCTTCTAAACTATCTGTTGTTATATTTTTCTCACCATATAAAACTTTTCTCCAATAGAAAAATGTTTGTTCTTGTCAGGGCTGGAATGAATGAGTGTTGGAGACCCCAAGTGATTTTTGAAGGAGTCCTGGGTATTGAAAAGAAAAAAAAAGATGTGGCTTCAGATGTGATAGTTGAAGCTGTAAAAATACTTTCAGGTAAAAAGCCTGACCATGATCCAGGCCATTGCTGCTTACATTTGAGACCCCATCCATGGTGATTGGGTCTGACCTCTGGGCAGGGAGAATCCTCAGTAGGCTTCTGGCATTTCCCCTCCCTTGAACAATGCAAAGGGACCAGAACAAGACAGAAAATCTGTCTCTGTGTTGATTGTGTCCCTTTTGAAGTACATTTGGCACTCAAGCTGAAAAGCTCTGACACCTCTGAGCTAGGTGTACTAGTACTTTAAATGATGGTATCTAAATGTAATGTACTACTAGGTACTTTTCTTTCATTTTGCTATTGGTGGAATACAAAGATAGAATTAGAAACTGCCCTCCATTTGGGGAGGGAGATGAGGAGGAGTCATTCCACATGTTCAGTCCAGTCGATAACATTTCTCATAGTTTAGGGGGAAAAAGCTAAGTTTTTAAATAAATGCATTCTACATTAGGGTGTCACAGAAGATATGTGCATCACGAAGCTGAGAGAGAAACAGAAAGGCAAGAAAAAAGTGTGGTTAGATTGAAAGATGCAAGAGAATATTCAAGACAGACAGATTTCCTTCAGAAAAGGAAAATGCAACCAGAGTAAAGCCTGCAGAAGGTAGTACAACCTATAGCAGGTAGAATGTAACATGGAAGTTAGGAGAGCTGTGATGGACTTTGAGAGCTAATAGCCAGACATAAAAACAAATAACAACATTTAAGTACGTCAGAGCCAAGAAGCTTATGAGAATCACTGCTAGATTCACTAAAAGTAAAGGAATCAGTTAAGGAGAATAAGGATATTACAAATACTAATATTTAAAAAAAAAAGCTACTAGTGCAGATTCATTTGTTGATCAAAGTGAAATATCCTTGTGTAATCCCTCGTATGCAGAACAATTCTTTTCAACCTGTGTGTTTTTAAAGTAGCAGATTTAATAGAAATGTGCATGTTTTGGTTTCATGGCACATGTTCATCTTTAGATGGCTGCTCCAATGAGGACCTTCCTGAAATAGAACTGGTGAACATGCTAGAAGAAGAGCTACCACAGTATAAGCTACGAGTGGACACTCTGTATCCGTATGACAACCAAGACTGGCTCCAGCCCCCCTCACACTATAACCATGTCACCCAAACCATCTCTCCTGTCCTTGCTGAGGAGACCTTCCGTTACATGAGTGAGTATTTCTGGTCATCACGGAGATCTTTGCATCATGTGAAATGAAGTCATTAAAGTGATTAAAAAGTACTCTATTACTGAAAGATTCAGAGCATTGTGAACACAGATAAAACAAAAAGTTCTGTTCACAGGGAAATGTTTCTAATTCACTGTTCCAAGAAGCTAGAGTCTGTGCGCAAGCAGGAAAGTTGCTATAGTGCTCTGGGAGTCATAAGAATAGCCCTGTTTTATTGCAATTGAAATCATGTGGGCTTCATGGAGAAATGGGAGCAGAAACAGTATTAGTGCATGTGGTTCCCTAAGTATGATGACAGCAAACCTGGAATATACCAGGTATTGCTTGGAGTCATGAATAATTTGTCCCAGATATAACTTGTTTTCTGATCATTTTTGTTTTAAAATATATGGCTATGTAAACAGAAGTGTGAAGAGATAAGAACAGTCTAAAGCCCATCTTTTCTTCTTAATAAAGAAGTTTTACTTTATTTAAAAAATGTGAGCTACTGTTATAAAACAATTGGATCAGCCAATATAACTAAAGCGATGCTGTCAAATTAAAACTCATATATAAAAAAATCTTTACTTGTTATCAGTAACATTTTAAGATTAGGGAAGCCTAATTTATTAAAAAGCCAAAAAAAACCACACATGCTTGTTGTTTGCTCTGAGCATTTCTCTGAGATTGGCTGATTAAAATTGATTAGTCAGTTTTACATTTGTCTGTGGGTAGTTTGACTTTAATTCCTGTGTAATAGCTCTGACCTTGCAGTGATTTTGGGCTGAAATCACTATAAAACAGCATTTAAATCTAAATCACTGTTGCCACTGAAATTTAAAACAAAAATATAGTTACGATATTTCTTCTTCAGTTTGGTAAAAGCTTATTTTTACCAAAGCTAAATTTTAGCCTAAATCATCTTTGGGTGGTGTCCTTTTCAAATTAATGTACATTTTAATGTTCACTATATAAATATATTGTCATATTCACCATCAGGAAAAACATTTTTAGAAAAATTTTGTTATATAAAACATTTGTAGCCTATGTGTTAGGTTGAGAAAAAAGTAGAAATTCAGTTTCGGTTAAGTTAGGCTAAGTACTGTATAGAGAAGTGTGGGAAATTTAATTTGTTAGTTTCAGTAACAGTTAGAGATAAGTTTGGAGACAATAAGATGGGAAAATTTACTTTAGTGAGGAAATGACCAGGGTTGTATTGTGGCTGTGTTTCTGGTTATAACAATTCTACAGGTTTAAGATTAGCAGCCATGTTAGTCTGTATCCGTATATAAGACAAGGAAGACTTTGTAGCACCTTAGAGACTAACCAGTTTATTTCAGCATAAGCTTTTGCGGGCTATAGCCCACTTCAGCGGATGCATAGAATGGAACAGAAGTAAGATGCATTTATACACACAGAAAGAAAAAAAAAATAAAAAAAAAAGGTTGTATATTAGCATACCAATTCTAAGAGGCTGTTTAATTTGGATGGGCCATTATCAGCAGGAGAAAAAAGTACCTTTTGAAATGGATATCTGTGTCTGACAGGAGAGATACAACTATTGAAGGTAAATTAACTAGGGAAATGCAATCAATTAGTGTAATGAGCGAATCATTTGCAAGTTCTATTTAGTCCTTGGTTTATTGTCTCCAATTTGAAAATTAATTCCAGTTCCTCAGTTTCTCGTTGGAGTCTGTTTTGGAAGTTTTTCTGTTTCAGAACTGACACCATCAAGTCTTTAATGGAATGGCCAGGAAGATTGAAGTGTTCTCCTGCTGGTTTTTTAATATTATGATTCCTGATGTCAGATTTGTGTCCATTTATTATTTTGCGTAGAGACTGGCCGGTTTGGCCAATGTACATAGCAGAGGGGCATTGCTGGCACATGATGGCATATATCACATTGGTCGATGTGCAGGTGAATGAGCCTCTGATGGTGTGACTGATGTGATTAAGTCCTATGATGGTATCAGTTGAATGGATATGAGGACAGAGTTGACATCAGGCTTTGTTACAAGGATAGGTACCTGCGTTAGTGTGTTTGTTGTGTGGTATGCGGTTGCTGGTGAGTATTTGTTTCAGGTTGGGGGGCTGTCTGTAATCGAGGACTGATCTGTCTCCCAAGATCTGTGAGAATGAGAGATCATCTTTCAGGATAGGTTGTAGGTCTTTAATGATGCGTTGGAGAGGCTTAAGTTGGGGGCTGAAGGTGACAGCTAATGGTGTTCTGTTTTTGTCTTTGTTGGGCCTGTCCTGTAGTAGGTGGCTTCTGGGTACTCTTCTGGCTCTGTCATTTTGTTTTTTCACTTCCCCAGATGGGTATTGTAGTTTTAAGAACGCTTGATAGAGATCTTGTAGGTGTTTGTCTCTGTCTGAGGGATTGGAGCAAATGCGGTTGTATCTTAGAGCTTGGCTTTAGACAATGGTTCGAGTGGTGTGTCCTGGATGGAAGCTGGAGGCACGTAGGTAAGTGTAGCGGTCAGTAGGTTTCCGGTATAGGGTGGTGTGTATGTGCCCATCATTTATTAGCACAGTTGTGTCTAGGAAATGGACTGCTTGTGTGGATTGGTCCAGGCTGAGGGTGATGGTGGGATGGAAATTGTTGAAATCATGGTGGAATTCCTCAAGGGCTTCTTTTCCATGGGTCCAGATGATGAAGATGTCATCAAGTAGAGTAGGGGCATTAGGGAACGAGAGTTAAGGAAGCGTTGTTCTAAGTCTGCCATAAAAATGTTAGCATATTGTGGGGCCATGTGGGTACCCATAGCAGTTCTGCTGACATGAAGGTGTGTATATATATATTTTCCTGGCCATTCCATTAAAGACTTGATGGTGTCAGTTCTGAAACAGAAAAACTTCCAAAACAGACTCCAACGAGAAACTGAGGAACTGGAATTAATTTTCAAATTGGAGACAATAAACCAAGGACTAAATAGAACTTGCAAATGATTCGCTCATTACACTAATTGATTGCATTTCCCTAGTTAATTTACCTTCAATAGTTGTATCTCTCCTGTCAGACACAGATATCCATTTCAAAAGGTACTTTTTTCTCCTGCTGATAATGGCCCATCCAAATTAAACAGCCTCTTAGAATTGGTATGCTAATATACAACCTTTTTTTTTTTTTATTATTTTTCTTTTTCTTTCTGTGTGTATAAATGCATCTTACTTCTGTTCCATTCTATGCATCCGCTGAAGTGGGCTATAGCCCGCAAAAGCTTATGCTGAAATAAACTGGTTATTCTCTAAGGTGCTACAAAGTCATCTTCCTCTTATTTTTGGTTCTATAGGAGAGTTTTTAACAAGTATTTAGCGAATTTTCAATATTTTATTAAAATGCTGTCTGTACTGATAGCATGAAAGGATATTGGTGCAGATGTTAATTTAAATCATGTGCAATGTAAACAGCCAATGAAAAGGTGGTGGAAATTAGAATATAGTTAGGGCGCTACCAAATTCAGGACCATGAAATCTGGTCTCCTTGTGTAAAATCTGGTCTTTTGTGTGCTTTTACCCTTTTCTACACAGATTTCACAGGGCAGACCAGCGTTTCTCAAACTGGTCCCGACCCAAAAGTGAGCTACAGGGGGGGTCACAAAGTTATTTTAGGGGGGCTCGCGACATTGCTACCCTTACTTCTGCACTGCCTTCAGAGCTGGGTGGCCGGAGCGTGGTGGTGGTTGGCTGGGCGCCCTGCACTGAAGGCAGTGACGCCACCAGCAGCAGCAGTAGTGCAAAAATAAGGGTAACAGTACGACAGCCATCCTACAGCAACCTACAACCCACCCACCACACAACTCCTTTGAGGGTCAAGACCCTGACAATTACAGTACCACGGAATTGCAAATTTAAATTGCTGAAATCGTGAAATTTATTATTTTAAAAATCGTATGACCGTGAAATTGACCAAAATGGACAGTGAATTTGGTAGGGCACTAAATATACGCTTTATAATAGAGTTAGTGTTAATTAGTATTAAAATAGAATATAACAGGAATAGCCTTGCTAAATTGTGGAAAGCGCAAATTAACACCAAAAGGCACCTTTAGGTTACAGGATTATAAGGCTATACTTCATTCGGTTGTCAGTGGTCTGATCACTCAATGATGCACCATTCCATCTATGAATGTGAGTATAATTGTTGAATCAGTGTAAATGGTAATTGTGTTCCTGTTTTGCTTAACTAATCACTTTTCCCTTAAATAAAGTTAGGTTCTTTCATTCAAAGTGTCCTCTACTAAGTTAATTGTCTCTAATCTACCTAGAGGCTCACACCTGAAAACTAAGTTCATTTGAGTGCATTCTTAGCTTTAAAAATTTAACCTTAATTGAGCACATTTAAAAGTCAAGGTTTGATATCATAATGCCAACTTTTACAAATAGTTTACTAGATAAACTGAAATGGAAACACTTTACATTTAGACTCAATAGGTTTTCAAGTAAGCAGCAAAGTAGTTGGAACATAAAAATTAAATTCACTGTTGACAGTGGTTACTACCCCATAACTTGAAGTTAATAGAGAGAGAGAGACTTAGGTTTTACTGAACCTTTAACAAGATTCCAAAATGCTGAAGCCAAGAGCATGATCTTCATGCTTTGGGTGAAGTTATATGGCTGTGTATCAGTCTCTCCCTCCCCGCCCCAAGCTAGAGTTGAAAAAACTGATATTTCTTCTGCGGGATAACAGTGGCTAAGCATTGTAGGTAGGCATAGACTCCTAGACTCTCAGGTGCAAATCTCAGCATTGTCCTGGAGCTTTCCACCTCTGAAATAGAAAACCTGGCTACCTGGGAGTTGCTATCTACTCTACATGAACCTTAATAATCCTGTGGCCATTTTTGTAAGAGTAAGGGTGTGCCCTAGTGCCTTTTGCAAAAATTTCCATTCTTGTCATTCTGTGTAGTAGTTTATTGAATGCCAGTTCATTGTTACCCTCTACCTCAGAGATGGCTGCATTTCATTGTGTTAGGGCCTGATGATATGAGATACTGAACAACCTCTTTTCCTATTTGTTGTTGGGTAGTAAGGGTGCATAGTATCTTGCAGGACTGGACTCACGTGACGACTTTGTGTGGTAGAAGGTTCCCTGCGAATGGCAAATATTTTTTAACTGCAATAGGAATCCAGTCAAAAATGATCATTTCACATGCTGAAAAGGCCGACAAATTCAGTGACTATCAATTGGTTATGTTCACCTTAGGGCTGTCAAGCGATTAAAAAAATGAATCGCGTGATTAAAAATATGAATAGAATACAATTTATTTAAAAATTTGGGACATTTTAATATATTTTCAAATATTGATTTCAATTGCAACACAGAATACAAAGTGTACAATGCTCTCTTTAAATTTATTTTTGATTGCAAATATTTGGACTGTAAAAAACAAAAGAAATGGTATTTTTCAATTCACCTAATATAAGTTCTGTAGTCCAATCTCTTTATCATAAAAGTTGAACTTACAAATGTAGAATTAGGTATGAAAAATAACTGCATTCAAAAACAAAACAGTGTGAAACTTTACAGCCTACATGGCCTCTCAGTCCTACTTCAGCCAGTCACTCAGACAAACAAGGTTGGTTACAATTTGCAGGAGATAATGCTGCCTGCTTCTTGTTTACAATGTCACCTGAAAGTGAAAAAAGGTGTTCGCATGGCCCTGTTGTAGACAGTGTCACAATATATTTACGTGCCAGATGCGCTAAAGATTCATATGTCCCTTCAGGCTTCAACTGCCATTCCAGAGGACATGCATCCATGTTGATCACAGGTTCTGGTCAATAACAGTCCAAAGCAGAATGGACTGATGCATGTTCGCTTTCATCATCTGACTCAAATGCCAGCAGCAGAAGGTTGATTTTCTTTTTTAGTGGTTTGGGTTCTGTAGTTTCCGCATTGAAGTGTTGCTCCTTTCAGACTCCTGAAAGAATGCACCACACCTTCTCCCTCTCAGATTTTGGACAACATTTCAGATTCTTAAACCTTGAGTGCTGCAGCTATTTTTAGAAATCTCACATTAGTACCTTCTTTGCGTTTTGTCAGATCTGCTGTGAAAGTGATCTTAAAATGAACATGTGCTGAGTCATCCTAGACTGCCATAACATGAAATATATGGCAGAATGCATGTAAAACAGAGTAGGAGATATAAAATTCTCCCCCAAGAAGTCAGGCACTAATTTAATTAATTTATTTTTTTTAACGAGCATCATCAGCATGGAAGCATGTCCTCTGGAATGGTTGCTGAAGCATGAAGGGGCATACAAATGTTTAGCATATCTAGCATGTAAATACCTTGCAATGCTAGCTATAAAAGTGTCATGTGAATACCTGTTCTCACTTTTAGGTGACATTGTAAATAAGAAGTGGGCAGCTATCTCCCGCAAATGTAAGCAAACTTACATTTGTCCTAGCGATTGGCTGAACAAAAAGTAGGACTGAGTGAATTTGTAGGCTCTAAAGTTTTATCATTGTTTTGTTTTTGAGTGCAGTTATGTAAAAAAAAATCTATATTTGTAAGTTACACTTTCACAACAAAGAGATTATAGTACTTGTATGAGGTGAAGTGAAAAATACTATTTCTGTATCATTTAACAGTGCAAATATTTGTAATAACAAGTAATATAAAGTGTATTTTGTGTTATATTAGAAATCAATACATTTGAAAATGTAGAAAAACATCCAAAAATGTTTAATACATTTCAATTGGTATTCTATTGTTTAACTGTGCAATTGTGATTTATTTTTTTAATCACAATTAATTTTTTGAGTTAATTATGTGAGTTAAGTGCAATTAGTTGACAGCCCTAGTTCCCATCAATCCTGATAGTAAAGCTGGCAGCTTTTCAGGGAGAAAATGGCCCAGTTGTTGAGCATCCTTGAAGAGTTAGAACATGTTAAAATGAAATGGCACAGTAGGTTGCCAAAAGGATTGAATGTGGGAGTGGGAGAAGCTTTGAGTCTTTTGATGAATTGGTAGGGGCACAAGGTACATATTTCCCCCAGGAAAATAGGGAAATCAAATGACTTCTCATACAGCAACTGGAAGAAAATAGCTTTTAATGGAGGTTAATATTGTGTTTGGACATAATTTGTTTCATTGTGAATATTATATTTTCCTTGTACATGCCTGTACTAAGAAGATTTTGTCATTAGTCTGTGGGCTTTCTCTTAGGGAGAGTAGTAATAAAAAGGAATTATCCATGTGAATTTGGCTTGAGATGATGACCCATAATCTAAACAGAATTTTATTTTCTGATTCAAAGGTTCAGTTCAGAATTCTATTTAAATCTGTCAGATGTTTAAATATTGACAAGACTGTGTGTTGTTGCCCTAGTTTTCTGATAAGAAAATACAAAAAACAAATAAAGTGAAAGCTTTACTATTGCCTTAAAGCACATTGCTGTGTTTTAATAGGGTGTGTTCTTGCCTCTGAGTCCAGAAAAAATTGAGACCACAGTTCACTTAGATTTGAAAACAACTTTACAAGCTTTCCTGAGGTACTTTTGTTGTCAGTGTCTGAAAGAGCAGTTTTTTAGTATCAGAGTGTTCACATACAAGATTCCATCAGAGACTGAATTTGTAGCCTTCAGAGTAAGATGAAAGGCTTTTAAAACAAAACCAAAAAACCCTCCGAAATTTAATTGTTCTATTAACTGAATGTAATCAAGGCAGTAGAGTGGGTGGTATTTTTGCAAATAAAGAGACAGTCATTTTACTTAGTTATTCATCTGGATTCCTTCCTTCTGCAAAAATCCCTAAAATTGGATTAAACATGACTTTCCAGTTCATCTAGTGGAATTTATTTTTTCTGACATCTTAAAAGGAAATTCCAAACAAAAATATCCCTCTTAGAAGGAAAAATGTAATCTGATCAGGAGAGAGATTCCTGGAGTTACTATAGAAATACAGTACTCTTGTAGTTTTCAACATAATGCATTCCTTAGTAAATACGGTAAAACTCCATCCAAGTAAGATGAATTATTGTTATTAAGAAGAACTACTCCATTTTAAGATTTAGAGTCCCATGTAGTCAGGAAGTTTTTGTATATATGTATTTTTTATTTTGCTAGGATTTGTTCCTACAGTGGTCACTAGGCACCCTACAGGAATTAAAAAGAAAACCATTACACACAATAACTCATCCTGTCATTAATGACTGGCACACCTGTTGAACTTTGGACACTTTTAAAGAGAGCTGCAAATTGTATTTATTTACTTTGTCATTTTCCTGGTGCAGCGACTGGCTCAGAGTAACAGGTAGTGGATTCTGAGCGACATGATACCAACCCCTACAAGTGCAATCCTACAGACAAACAGAAGGGCCCCAGCCAACAGCAGCTGTATCAGAGGATATGGATAGAATTGATCCATGTACATTCATTCAATTTAAAAAACATGGGTACTGCATAAGTTTAAGCAATTGTTAAGCAAAGCGTGTTTCCACAGTAGAAGTGACAACAATTTGGAATAAAATATTAGGTGGTGTCATAGTTCAGAGCACCAGCACCTGTATTCCCCCTTGGTGGTCCAGGGAGGGCAGCCGGTCCAGGCTTCTGGTTCTCCAGCTGTTGCCTCTCTTGGTGGAGATGTCTCTCCTTTCTGACCAGGGTATTTCCAGGCTTCACAGCTCCCTGATGTTACTGTAAATTCACCGGCAAAGTGAGACTGCATGAGCAGCCTTCCTTGCTTTCTCTTCAGAGACTAACAGTGTAATTGGCCACAGTTAAGATACCACACAGTTCTTTCTAGCCAAGCTTATTTATTGTTAGAATAAAAGCAGAAAATGGAGATCATCACCTCAACTCCATCAGGGGGTCTGTCGGGAGATGAGTCCTTCAAACCCCCCAGGGTTGCTGTCATCTTGGTCACAAATTCCATTACAGCAGTGGTCACCAACCAGTCGATTGCGATTGACTGGTCGATCTAGAGAATCTCTCAGTCGATTGTGATCTCGGGTGGTGCAGTGGGACTGCCACTAAGGCAGGCTCCCTGCTGACCCCTGCCCCATACCGCTCCCAGAAGGAGTCAGCGTGGCCCCAGGGTCGGGGAAGGCAGGCGTTTCCCTCCGCACGCTGCTTCTGCCTGCAAGTGCCGCCCCTGTGGTGGGAGTGGAGTAGGCGGGGAGCCTGCCTGAGCCTCGCAGCACCTCTTCCCAGGAGCGGCCCAAGGAAAATGCTGCCCGGTGGGACGCTGCACCCCAGCCCTCAGCCCCCTCCTACACACCAACTCCCTGCCCCAGCCCTGAGTCCCTCCTGAACCCAAACTCGTTCCCAGAGCTTGCACCTCTCACCTCCTCCTGCACCTAAGCCCCCTGCCTCAGGCTCACACTGCCTCCCACCCTGCAAACCCCTTGGCCCGAGCCCAGAGCCTTCACCCCTTCCCGAACACCTACCCCAGCGTGGTGAAAGTGAGGAAGGGTGAGAGAGAGCAAGCAACGGAGAGAGAGTGGGATTGATTGAGCGGAGTGGGGCTTTGGGGAAGGATGGTGTGTAGATCCTGGACTGCCCTTAAATTCAAAAAATGATCTTGGGCATAAAAAGGTTGGAGTCCCCTGCCTTACAGCCTCGTCTCAGAACTAGCACACTTTTAAGAGTTTAGTCCATCCTTTATATAGGTCAGAGGTCTTTGATCTGGAGTTTACACAAGCTGGTAATGAATAGAGAATGGGTTTTTCTCAAGGCCAGCTTTAAAACAATAGACTCTGAGGTGGATCGTTTGCGTTCTCCTTATCCCAAGTATTTCCTAGTAAATCCACTTCATAAGTATTGTCTTTTTGGTGCTTTGACATTCCTGATCCTTCCCAGAGATTGCATTAGTTAGTCTCCTAGAGGAGTTGCATACAATTCCACAATGACACATAAACAATTGCATTTTTAATACAATGGACCCCAAAGGTTTTAAACTTAATACAGTAAGGTTTATCATAATTTCTTAAGATTTGTCTAGGATGTTGCAGGATATTGTCATGTCTGTTACAGAAGGAACTACTACTGAGTATTGCATCGAAGAGTCAAATGCACATTTTAGATAGGTTTCTGAAAAGAATAAAGCAGAAAAGGTGTAGCCATTAATAAAGCCAAACGTTATATTCTAATCTGTTACACTTTTGTGTAAATCCTGAGTAACTGAATTGACCATAATTAAATTATTCCAGATTTATACCAGTGTACTAGAAGCAGAAACTGACCTACTCAGTGCAGGAAGAAGTACAAGCCAATCTTTGCAATATGCTTTCAGCTTTTTCTAGACCTCTTCAAAGGAGCTTCTGTGTGTTAGCTGAGATGGCTCTTCTGACACCATCTTCAAATCAGTATTACTTTTCTTCCTGTAAAAATAACAGTTTGAAAGTATATTCTGCCCAGTACACTAACAATATCTTAGATCCTAGTATCATTGTATAAATACTGATTTAAACACTGGAGATTTGACACTATGGGCTTGTCTACAAAGTGGGGTAATGAGTTCTGCAAGGATGTGTTGTCTAAAGCACACTAATGTGCTGCACTTGAATTAGTCTGTGTAGGCCTAGCTGATGTGCACTAACTACGTGTTAATGCTATAAACCAAGGGTGGGCAAACTTTTTTGGCCTGAGGGCCACATCGGGGTTGCAAAATTGCATGGAGGGCCAGATAGGGAAGGCTGTGCCTCCCCAAACAGCCTGGCCCTACCCCTTATCTGGCCCCATACCACTTTCTGCCCCCTGACCACCTCCACCCCTAACCAGCACCCCCAGGACCCTACTGCCATCTAAGGCCGCTTGCTTCTTGTCCTCTGACTGCCTACTCCGGAGACTCCCCACCTCTAACCATTCCCCTGCTCCTTGTCCTCTGACTGCCTACTCCTGAGACCCCCCTACCTAACCTCCCCCCTTCCCCAAACCCTATTCAGCCTCCCGCTCCCGACAGATTCCCGGGACTACCATGCCCCATCCAACCCTGCCTGCTCCCAGACTGCCCCCCGGGACTCCCTGTCTGTTATGCAACACTCCCCCCCCCCCAGCTCCAGCCCCCTTACTGTGCCACTCAGCAGCATGTCTGGCAGCTGCGTGGAGCCAGACACGTTGCCCATGGCGTGCTGAGGCTCCGGGAGAAGGGAGAAAGTGGGGGCGGGGCCGTTGGCAACCTACCCAGATGGGAGCTCAGGGGGCCGGGCAGGATGGTCCCATGGGCCGGATGTGGCCCGCAGGCCATAGTTTGTTCACCCTTGCTATAAAAAATGTTAGAGCAGACTAAGGAATCTTTAGTGTGACAGCTGAGTCTACAATATAGGGACAAATTAATGTGCAACACATTCTTCTTCGGCTATCACTTGATGCAAAGATATCTGCCATGTAGGTTCATTGGTGGTTTTTCAAGTGCCTGAGGAGCCCAGTATGTGCCCTGCAGATTTTCCCACAGAAGTGACAGATGAGACAGCTCCTTTGTAGCTTCTCTGTCTCATGGGTGCATGTGTTATCTTCAAAGTGAGCTGTGGTTTAGGTATATGGTGTGGCACCACTGTACATAGTGGCCAGTCCAGCAGAGTTGGTGTTTCATGACCTGTGCCTCTATACTGCTGATGTTGGCTGCAGAGGGAACGCTGATGTTAGTACGTCGGTCTTCCCAGATGATCTTGCTGAGGCAGTGCTGCTGGAGCCACTCCAGCCCCTTGAGATGTCATCTGTAGGTTACCCAGGGGTCTCACCCATAGAGAAGGGTGGGGATGACCACTGCTTTGTACACCAAGGTCTTTGTGCCTCTTTGCAGATTGCTATCATTGAAGACTCAGTTAAGTAGGCTTCCAAAGGATGTGCTGGCACAGTGGATCCTGTATTCAATTTTTGTGTCAATACTGGCTGTTTGGAAGAAGTGGCTGCCATAATTCTACACCAGCTCATTTCAGAGAAGTTTGGGGTTAAAGCTTTGTCTTGTGCTTGTAGGAAAGAAAATGTGATTGATAATACTTCTGAAGCACATAATGCCGGCCAGTTCCCAATGACTGTATAGCGTTACACCCTAGTCTAGGGAAAACCCTAGATTATTGCTGTTTAAGCTCCTCCTTTTTATGGCCACAGCTGCCTGAAGGCATGTTTCTCTAATAAACACTGAGTACACACTGAGGAGTGCTTTTCAGTGAGCTGCAAGAGGACTCTGTGCTGAATGCGGGAGATGCCAGCTTAGTAATCCTCTGCTACAAAGCATCTTTCTTCACATCTACTTTGTATATATGAATGGAGACGGCAACATGGCACTAGATAACAAGGACACTAATCAAAATGAAGAGCTGCTCACAGCATTCGCTATTCAAGGTGAGTGCGTGAGAAAGAGGAAAGTGCAACAAACTGTATGTGATCATGGTTCTAAGCTGTCTGGAAATATTGAGAACATGGAGCAAAGCACCAAAGCCAATCTCTCCCCATAAATTATCAGTTACCAGGGTAATATGTATTTGTGGGCAGGATGGAAATCCCAAGATGGCCTGGATATAGCAGCCATATACTGAATGTAAACCTTCACTAAGCAGGGTGAGTACAGATTTAAGACACTGACCAGATTTGGTTAAAATGAGATATGGTAGGAACATCTACCAAAACAGAGCTGCTTATGCTCTTTCATCTACAAGGCTGAAGCTTGTGTATGGGTGGGCACATGGATCATCAAGACTAGTGAGCAAAATGAGACTTTGGAGCGGGAGTAGTCAATTATTTTTGGCATGGTCCAAATTTGTTGGTCAAGGTATAATCAAGGTCCAGACTCCAGAGAAAATAACAATAAGAAGTGTGTTTTTAAAAAAAAAAAAAAAAAAAAAAAAAAAAAGATTTTGGGGTCCATTCAAAAGGCTTTGGTGGTCTGGATTTGGCCCACAGTCTGCCTCTTGACTTAACCCTGCTTTGGAGTCTCCTCTCTTCTTTCAGTAAATACTGGCAGCTCTTGTTAAAGTAGTAGAGCAAATCCCACGTGTTGAATGCACATCTTACCAAGAAGATGGTGAATATTTGGCATTTGATAAGGAAGCTTCTGATTCTGTCTTGCTCAGAAACACAATTTGTAATTTATATTGTAATAAGTTCAGAGTTCCCCAAAAAACCAATACAAAACAGAATAAAAGTACTGACTGCAGCAAATTATTCATAATTTTGGTCAGGAAGTGAATAATTAACTAATATATTTGTCAAAGGTATTTTAAAGGCTTTTAAACAAGAGAGGTTAAACAAGAGCTCTGCTTTTCTCTGAACTTGCCTTTGAAAATGATGTGTCCTAAGCAGGTATAGCATGTCAGGGAAAAGAAAAATGTCTTTGGGCTGCATGAGGGAATCCTCGTTTTCCTGTTGGGGGTTGTTTTTTGTGTGGGGTCCCTTGTACAGGGGTGTGCTACAGACATTATTGTATTTTAATGATTCCTAATGGTTTGTCATGTGTAATGGACATGGTGGGTTGCAGACTCGATGGCTGTGTGTATATACATACATCAGAGGAATAGGAGCACTTGTGTATTTCATATGCTCATATGATCATTTGGAAACAATGATCTATACATTGTTCAATCCATAAGTATTTACTGGTATGTAAATAAAGAAATATATAACTTTGAAAACATAACTCATGCTAGCTCACACATGCTTATGGAAGCCTAGTTATATTTGAACTAGAAGTCATGGAGGTATAAAGAGACAAGCGAGGAGGAATACAGCACATAATAAGATCACAGCAAGATACACATGCTATGTCCAGTGTTACGAGAACTAAAACTAGAACACACACACACAAACCTATACATGTAATAGAAACTGAAAGAACAGCAGAGGGAGGGCAGAGTAAATGCCCATTGACTACTTGGGTGAAAAATATTTGATTTAGGTGGTTGGTTTGTTTCACTTTTTAGGAAAGTGTTTTAGAAAACAATTCAGTGCAACTTTGTTCTTCTCCTTTGTTATTCTTCCTTTTCTCCTCTCTTTTGCAACTCACTGCATAATTACTCCTTCCAGTCTGAACATCAAACCTGCTTTACTCCAACCCTGTGTCACAATTAAGTATGAGGCCCAGAATGGACATAATCTATATCAAGGGTCTCAAACATGTGGCCCATGGAGTTATTTCCTGCAGACCGCCATAGGCGCCAACTGCACCTCCCCTGCAGCCATGCTCTTCTCCCCTCCAGCCCCTTCCCACTAAGTGTGCCACATCCCCGCACCTCCGCCTACCTCCCAGCGCTTTCCGCTACCAAACAGCTGTTTGGCAGTGCTTAGGATTTTCAAGGAGGGAGGGAGAGGAGCAGGGGCATGATGTGCTCATGGGAGGAGGCGGAGAAGAGGCGGGGCCGAGCAGGGGATTTATGGAAGGGGTTGGAATGGGGGTGGGGAAGGGGTGGGAAGAGACGGGGCCTCATGGACTAGACGAGCAGTCTGAGGTACAAAGTTCAGCATGTATGAGTCTTTGCTGTGAGTAGATGGGAAGAATGTTTGTTAAAAGTGGCAACATATTTTGTATGAATAGTTACTTTAAAAAGTTCCTGCCATTACAGCTATGTTGATAGATTGTTAGTGTAGATCATCATCAGTGTTGTTGACCACATGAAGAATAGTTACAGGTATTTACATTTTATTAAAACCTCTCTTTGCATTAGTTTTTAAAAAGTTAATACATTGACTTTTAATAGCATACTATATTACTCTTCATTTTTTTCATTTTTGACTATACTTTTGTATTGTATGAAAAGGATTCAGTGATGCAGCCTTAGGGCCAATGTACTAGTCCTCATGTGGCCCTCGTGGTAATTTGAGTTGGAGACCCTTAGTCTATATTCTGTATGTGTGTATTTTGATTTATAAAAAAGTATTAGTTTAAAGCCCCTTACATAATGCAAAACAAGCAATGGCCAATTTCCTTGCGGAAAGAGTTTGTGACCACTGATAGAAAAAACTACCATTTGCAAGGAGTAGTGTCAGCACAGTTTCACAGAGACATATGTCTGATGGAAAAGTTTCATAGCTCTGTTAAACTTTTATTGCTACTTTAATTGTGCTGCAGCTTGCTTTACGGCTTCAGATCATGAAAGCTATAAATGGAAAAGCTTTGAGTCAAGGCCACTACCTAAACCCATCCCCTCCAAGTGCAGGGCATAGTTCCTCTGGTGGTGTTTGTATCACATAATAAGCTGATACTTTAAAAACATAATTCATTACTGTTTGTAAAGAGCTGTAGGATCCTTTGGAAGGTTTTTAGAAGTGTGAAACTATGCTTTTATATATAAAATGCCTGCATCAACAATAGTAACTGAAAAACAAATTCATTCTTATCTGTTTTCTTAACTTCTCATTCTTTTTCTCTTTTCGTCTCTTGCCCTTTTCTTTTTCTTTCTTTTTCCGCTATCCCAGCTCTTGTTGAACTGCCCCCCTCCTCTTTTGCTGGATCTCAGAAATTTCGACAAGGTAATTCCGGTTTCTTCTCCATTTTCATCTTTTTCTTGTAAGGACAGGAGATAGCCGATGCTGGTACTTCATGTTTTTAATGTTCAGTTTTTATCCTCATTATCATTGATTCCTCCTTAGTCTTTAGAAGTTCTTCCTGACTCAACCCTGTACTTGATGTATTTTGAAAGTGCAGTTTCACTTCTCAGTAATACTTATTATTTGTAATAGTTTTCAACAGCATCTAAAAGCACATTAAGACATTAGCTTTCCAAAGAAGCCATGGTTACCATTCCAGTGAATTTACACTCATAGGGTGTCTGGAGGTGCAAATGATGAATGTTTTCCTCTTATCCCATGTAACCTTAGGGCTTGATCCTGTAAACACACGCATTATGGGACTTGCATTAATTAGTCCCAGTGATCTTAGTGCCCTAAGATTTTTCTGACTTCCTGCTTGTAACTTCCACACAATCACCTTGATTTCATTGTGTTTCAAGGGTAAACCCCACAGACATCCTCAGCCACATGGGGTATGCAACACTGCCCCCTCTCGCAATCAACTGCAGTGCAAAACGGATCCTTCAGTAATTTGGCTTCATCCAGAAAAATTGATTTCCCCCCACTTATCTCAGTAAGGACCAAATTCTGACAGGTTCTGGCAGAACTCCCTCAACTCCAGCTGACTTAACTGGGATTTGCACCTCTCTGGATCAAGCTTCATATGTGTAGCCTCAAATTGGTTTCCTCAAACTTTCCAGTACTTCCTAAACTAAATATTCTTAGCCTGCTTATTAATCCTCTCAAAGATCCCTGTGTTGCATACCGGTTAGGTAATCTATGTGAGTTTTACATCTGCCACCTGCTTGTATTCTTTTTGTGTATAAACTACTGCAGTGAATGTTTCTGGGTTTGGTTTTCAGTTCTCGGGACAGACAGAGTGGAGCAGATGACAAAAACCTACAATGACATTGACATGGTGACACATCTGTTAGCTGAGGTACAGTCATCTCCACTTACTGTTTTAATTTGTAGTGAACGAACCATAAATTTAGATACAAGCTTTCCTTCACCCACCTGTCTGCATTGTTTCTCCAGAGGGAGAAAAGAAAATGCCTCTTTCCTTTCAGCCATTAGACACCATAGCACAGGACTCCTCAAACAGCTGGGCATGGGACATGAGCGCCTAGTGAACTGCACCAGCTGAGAAACAAAATAACTTAGCAAAATCCTGCAAACCTGGTGGGAGCCCATGATGGCGAGGAGGAAGGTAGCAACTTGCTTCCTCCCTTCTCTTCTTTCTGCTACCTCTACTCTGTCCCCTTCATACCTCTCCCATTCCCAGAACTATGCTCTACACCAAGGGAAGCTGTGCTTCAAAGACTGTGGAGCTGGTGTCTACAGCTCTTTAAAATGATGCTTCAATAACAAATGTAAAGTCCCCACATCAAACCACCCAGGACCACAATAAAAAATTCCAGCACCCAAAATTAATGTTTTTTTACTGTGATCCCAGTTCTTTGATGTTGCAAAGGATTGTGGAAATGGATGAGTCATGTCAAGAAACCAGGGTGTATTCTAGATGCCAAATGGTTAAAGTTCGAGAGACACTGCACTGGCATGTATTGCTGCAGTAGTTCACTGTCAGTGCAGTCTAAAATGAGTTGGGGGCACATCCTATATTATATGGCCTTTGTGAATGAGGCAGAAGCATATTAAATTAATGAGGCTGAATTTAAATGTAGTCTGATCAAAAATAAAGATTTTTTTTCCTGGTATTTGTGAGCAGCGGGATCGGGACCTGGAGCTAGCAGCTCGGATTGGACAAGCCCTTCTTAAGCGGAACCATGTCCTGACAGAACAGAATGAAGTACTAGAAGAACAACTGGGACAAGCCTTTGACCAAGTGAGTGATTTTTAAAACAGAGAGATGAGGGATACATAGGGTCAAGGTATGTGGGGGGAGGGTTGTTTGATTTTATTTTTTTTTTTTTTACTATGTAGAAGCAGGTAATTGCATTTACTCTACAGCCATAGGGGATCCTTAAAAAAACAAATGAACAAAAAACTTATTTATCTAAAGTGAAGTATTCCAGTCGAGTGCATCATTCCAATATCTAACTATGAAAATTCAGTACAGTGGTCATAAAGGGGAATGTGCTATGTTGGTTTTGTAAATATAATACATCACACTTAGAACAGTTTTCAAGGAAGTTAAGCCAATCATAGTGGTCCCCTGTGACCTTATTATCTCTGAATCCAAGAAAGTCGGTGTATTTTTATAAACAATGAATTCCATTTCCTGCACCTTTGTGAAGTAGGAGGTATTATTCCCATTTTACAGATAGCGAAACAGCCAAAGAGATGAAGTGACTTGTGCAGAATCACAGAATTAATTTAAGAGCATGAGACCTGGAATCTCTTCCAGATTCTGCTTCCATCTTATGCTTTAAACACAAGCACATCTTTCTTTCCGTGTTGATTAAGTCTCGTGTTACATTTTTTTCACCGTTGCTCAAATCCATCTCACAGGCTGCCATCTCAACAGAGGAACTTACGAAGGATGAAAATGTTAACAAAGTATGACACTTGCCAGGGATGCCCAGGGCTGGGAGGCACCTTGCTGCCACCAGCCCTTTGTGTGAAGAGGCCTTGTTTGTGCCTGCCTGCAGTCAGCTCCCCAATTCCAATGGCAGCATCTGCGCTCCTCTCTATGCCTGGCAGGCCCCCGAATCGCTCTACAGTTAATCATTTGATAGCATATGTCAAAATATACAAGGCAAATCAAACTCTAAAGTTCTGAAGCAGCATTTTCTTTCTTTGCCTGTCTGTACCTTTCGATCATCATCAATGGAAATATTTTTGTTGGTTCATGTGTGTGCACTGAAATCATCAGTCACCACTTAAGCTACAAATAAAAATTGATCCTGCCAAGCCCATTTATAAAACAAAATAATATATACTCACATTCTAGAGCTGAGACTTAATTAACAAGATAGTCCCACATATTGTTGCTCACCTAGAATCCTTGCAGCATTTACAGACTGTGACCCTCCTCTCAGAAGACAAAGACGCTGTTTGCTTGCATCCTTGGTGATGGCTTCTGTGTGTTTCTTCAGACCCACAGATTCCACCCTAATGATTTCCTGTCTTTAGACATAAATAGGACAGCCCCTGCTGTTTTGTTTTCTCCTGTGAATTTCCTCTCATAGATTTTGCAATCTTTTCTCCTGCCTGTGGCTCAGTATGAAAATAGACCTGCATTGTGAGGCACTTGTGACCAGACAGGGAGATAAGTGTCTGTAAGCTCCAACCTGAAAGGAACAGGACTGAAGTGTCACCTCCTGGTAACCTGCCTTAACTCTAAAACCTTAAGAACATAATTTTCAGTATAGATACATAACTCCTCACATATCATCCATTCATATATATATTTTAATGATTATGATGACTAATGGGCTACTGGGTCTCTGTAGAGATTTCACATGCCATCTTTTGGTGAGTATTATGCATATACCTCACCCATGGGATCCCTGTAAAATCCTATGCACCCCGTGTGTCCACTGATAGATAGCACAAAGAGGTTGTTGAGTCTTGCAAAAAATTATAAACGATATCAAAAACATTTCCCCCTTGTTAACGTGACCAGTGCATCCCAGGGCCAGATTTTTCAGTGAAATAGGCACAACTGCAAGCACAGATCAGCTTAGAGATACCAAATGTGTGCTCACAACTGGCCTTATGTATGTTCAAAGACTTAGTTTGCGTATTCACATCAGGTATTTGTACCCAAACTTGGAAATGTGAGGTTGCACACACCTAACTTTGAAGATATGACCCGGGGCGCTGGAACAAGGGAGACTGGGGGGCCAAGAGGCCATGGCCCTCCCACCTTTTTTGAAGGTGGACGGGCCTGGCCTCCTGCCTCTCCTCTTCCCCCCGAGGTCCCACAGGCCAGGCCGGAGGCTGGAGCCTATCCTGGGCTCCCCAGCCAGGCTCCAGCTTCTGACTTTCATCGTACTGAAGTTCATTGTAATTTTGTTCCCTTGGCTTTTCTTACATAAGTTCTTAGTTTCAGTCTCTTATGACATCATAATTTCACTATCTCTATAGCAGCATAGTCCTCAAAGCTAGACAAAAGCTGAATTTCCAGGATAAAAATAAATAAAAATCTTGTCATAATATTTGGGGTTGTTTTTACCTCAATTTAAACTGGACCAAGTTTTGTTCCAAGAATTCAGAGGCTACATAATATACAATAATACTTTGCAATGTTAGGTATGTTTTGTAAACAAATTATCTTTTTAAACATAGGTTAACCAGCTGCAGCATGAACTATCAAAGAAAGAGGAGTTGCTTCGTATTGTTTCAAGTGCTTCTGAGGAAAGTGAGACAGACACCAGCTGCTCTACACCACTTCGGTTCAATGATTCCTTCAACCTGTCGCATGGGCTTTTGCAGCTGGATGTTTTGCAAGACAAACTCAGGGAACTGGAAGAGGAAAACCTGGCTCTCCGATCAAAGGTGCGCTTCATTTTTAGTATGTGCCACATAAAGTTGCAGGACAGTGTTATAAAAATCCAGCTTTCATGCTCTGAAGTGACTTCTATACCTGAGAAGGACTGTAAATACACCGTCCCACCCCATGTCTGCATTCTTCACTCTTGGCATTTTACTCTTAGTTGTCTTTAAAGTTCTATAATATACAGTGTGCAAAAGCAGTGCATGGGCGGGGTGGGGAGAATGTGGAGTCATGTACCTCTCCAGATACATTCTGTAATATACAGTGTGCAAAGGCAATGCATGGGCGGGGACATGTGGGGGCATGTACCTCTCGAGTTATGTTGCTTGGCTTGTATTGGTATGCGGACGTGGACTGAGCATGCTCAGTAACACTGCAGAAGCTGGATGTCCTCACTCCCCCCCTCCCCCCCTCCCCACTATTGGCAGGCACGGGAAATCTCTGCCAGCATGCAAGGTTGGTACATCCACTTGTTCCCAAATTCCTGATGGCATGTGATATAATCCAGGTTCATTTTTAACTACCCACCCAAATTACATTGGCCTTCAGGACTTGCTGATTTGTATGATCCAGCATTGCGTGATGGTGTGTTCTTCTGATAATATAGTTGAGCTGACATCTGACTATGTAGTTAATGTTTGTCAGTCTGTATTCTAGATCAGGAAATTAAAATGTAAAGCCCCAGTCATGCGCAGATTTGTGCGCATTTCACTTTATGCACGAGTGATCCCATTGACTTAAATAGGAATACTCTTATCCTTCATTTTTCACACACTTATACAATTTTTGAAGGATCAAGGCCCAATTTTTAAGACAAAATATATAATGAACATGGGGTTAGTAGAACTAGAGGATAGGGGCTACAGGAATAGGATGATGCAGTTGCATAGGTTTGTGATGCTCAGTTAAGGGTTATATACTTTTGTTTTGATGTGCTCCATTATCTCTGGCCTGAGCAGAGGATCTTGTTTTACCCCGAGGGCTGTAGTTCCCAGCCAGCTTGGGCCTTTGCACCCAAGAAAACCTTGTAAGGTTGCAGAATTTAAGGCCTGTGGAATGTGGGAACTGGATCTTCTTGCAGGCCTTATTTTTCTCCTTTATATGACTTCCCCTTCCTGTACTTAAGCCCTTGTCAATCACCAGTATTATCAACAAACCTCTCAACTATATCTCATTATGAAAATTGTCATTGATTTCAGATTTAAAATTAGCTCTGTGCCAAAGAAACCTATTGCTCTCCCATAAATTAGTCGCATTAGAAATGTTGAATCATGAAACCAAATTAACTCAATCCCACCTCCTTTAAAGCAGTCTCTTCTGCTGTCTGGATTCCCTTTTCTGTGGAATGCCTCACATTTTTAAAGTCCCTGTCAAACATCTGGGCTTTGGCAGATGGAGACCCTGTGATTCTTTGAATTGCTTAGGAAGACAGAGAACATTTACAGGATTTAAACCAACATCGTATCTTTGGCAGTACATAGCATGATTTTTAAAATTCCAAGTTGCCCCAAATCCTCCATTTAAAATACTAGATCCTTTTAAGAAGCCTGTCAGTACGGGGCTGACATGTATTTTGGAACTGAAATCTTGGTCCCGTGCTGTAAGCACCATGGTGGAGGAAAGAGGGGGAAAAATGTCTTCTCCTCCTTCCCTGTAGCCACCTTGTCCCCTGTCTCTTGCCACCTCCTTTTCCCAAACTACTTTGCTTGACTAACAATTGGAGGAAACAGAAGAGCCTTTTGTTGTTTGTGAGAGCAATTTGTGTTACACCAGCACTGCTAGGGCATTCTCTTTCTGATTGTCACTCTGTTCACTGTGGTATAAGTGTTATGGGTGGCCTGCTATTCCCGAGGTGTGCACTTCTATGTGTTTTAGCAGCCCAGACAGTGGTGCCCACATCACCGGTACAAATCCAAGGGCATAAGGTTTTCCAGCATGACTTATGAAGAGCTTTCTTCTCGTGGGTCAGCAGGTTTGGCCTTCCAGGTGTCGTCCTCTGGAAGTCATGTTCAGTTTGCAGGCTTGTTGGCTTGTTGGTCATGCTGTCCTCTCCTCTCACCCTGCCCCTCAGCCCTGCTGGGTGTGCTAGTGCTGTGAGCCTACAGTGTGGTGAAATCTGCCAGTTTTCTCTTTTTTAAGAGTAGGGTTTTGGTACATTCCCAAGCCCTGTTCCATTCTAGCAGAAGTGGGCAGATTGATGAGAGGGTCACAGTCCTAGGCTGGGGGAAACTGCAATTGCAAGGAAAAGTCCTGCTTTTGTCTGTGTGGAAGCATGCCTAGTGTAGACAGAAATATTTGGGATTTTAGCTGTGATTAGCATTACAATACATCCAGATTTTCCTGGGAGGGGTGACAAGGCCAGGCCCTAGCTCCCTGCCCTGGGGAGAAGGGGAGGCCCACAGGGAGGCACTGGGTGACCCTGCATTCCCGGCCTGCACCTGCCACCATGATAGGTAGTGCAGCACTATCCCTGACTCCCAGTGTAGGCCACAGGTACTCCTTCGAGCACCCCCCAAAAACCCCATCCCGGTACACACACACACACCCTTCCAGCACATCCCAAATACCCCAGCCTGGTACACACACGCACACCCTTCCAGCACATCCCAAATACCCCAGCCCGGTACACACACGCACACCCTTCCAGCACCTCCCAAATACCTCAGCCCAGTACCCACACTCCCTTCCAACACCCCCCAAATACCCCAGCCCGGTACACACACACACACCCTTCCAGCACCCCCCAAACACCCCAGCCCGGTACACACACACACACCCCCTTCCAGCACCCCCCCGAATACCCCAGCCTGGTACATGCCCCCTTCTCCAGTTCCCTCATCCCTGACAGTGTCCTCTATTTGGTAACTTGAAAGGTGGTAACCATAGCTGCGATGCTCTAGCATAGGTTGGCCAACCTGCGTCTGAGAAGGAGCCAGAATTTACCTATGTACATTGCAGAAGAGCCACAGTGATACTTCAGCAGCCTCCCATCAGCTCCCCACCACCTGCCAGCAGCCCTGCTGATCAGTGCCTCCCCCTCCTTCCCTGTGCCTCCTGCAGCATGCAGGAGGCTGTGGGGAGAGGGGAAGCAGCAAGGGTGTGGCAGGCTCAGGGAAGGGGGAAGGGGTGAAGTAGGGGTAGGGCCTGTTGCAAAGTCAAGGGTTGAGCAGTGAGCACACATACACACCCTGGCACATTGGAAAGTTAGCGCCTGTTGCTCCAGCCCTGGAGTCGGTGCTTATACAAGGAGCCGCACATTAACTTCTGAAAGCCGCATGCAGCTCTGGAGCCACGGGATGGCCACCCCCGCTCTAGCAAGTCATGGCTGAGAGTGTGTGAACTGCAATTTTTTTTTCAAAGGTTTGTATCTTAGCCAAATGTGGTCTGACTTTCACGGAGAAGGCAAAAGGAACATCCCTGACACACAGACCACCTCCCACTGCTACATTTCAAGCCCTTAGTCTTAAGCATGGGGGCACTAAAGCTTCTCAAAGAAAAGATCCCTAGAATTATTTTTAATTGGAACAAAACAATGTATTTTCCCTAACTTCCTTCTGGGAAGAGGCTGGACTATTTTGGCTAAAGTTTTCTATTAAATAAATAATCAGCTTGAGGCAGTCACTTGCCTTTGAAATTTTCCACCCAAGCAGTTAAAATTTTGCCAAGTTATAAGCAACTGGAAATGGTCTTATAATGGGGGAGGTGTCAGGCAACTATAGTAATAAGTGGTGCAACTGAGCCATCTATAATAAAAATATGGCACTTAAAAAGTTAAATTTTTGCACTGCCATTTTGCCTGGGCCCTTTTAACTGAGGCTTTTCTATGGTTTTAATGTTTTCTGTGATATAATTTCACCTTTGTCTGTTGTAAATATCCTCAGGTATATTGAGCTCCTTGTTGGTTGGCCTGATTTAATGAGAAATGCCAAGATCTATCTCTAGTTCCTTGTGATTATGTTATGTGGAAGTGTTTTTATCTGCAGTTCCTTTCTGAGGAATAGACCTTCAAACTCTGTCAATGAAGTTTCTGATAAGCCAGCACTACTTATCAGCAAACTGTCCCAAATGAAAATTCTCTGATGGAGAGAGGCAATTATTGATGGTTTTGTTTTTACGCTGGAGGCACCCAGACACTCCAACCAAAATGGAATCCCTGTATGCTTGCTGTTGTACATACTTACAGAGCAAGACAATCTCTGGCCCACAGACCTTACAATTCTAGATAAATGAAGGGTGGAAGAAGGGAAAGTATTGTCCCTATTCTGAGAGTTTTTTAATGCTTTTGTGGCCTTTGTGGGTGTGACTAACGTATCATTCAATCCCCAGACTGCAGGATTCCTCTGTTTTGAGGAGACCTATTTGCAGTAAATTTGAGTTGTCTAGTTTCAGGTACTGCATCTGCTTCTCAGTTCCCTTACCAAATTCTAACAAATTCTGTATGTTCTAACAACCACATTTTCTGTTTGTTTTTGCTTAAGTTGCTGCCCTCCTATTTCTGTGTGAAAACCCACACAAATAGGGGAAGCTAGCTGTAGTGAAATAAACTTAGCAGAAAGTACAGACAAATGTACAAAATAATCAAATTGGAAAAAATGGAGGAAATTTTGTTCTTTAATCTTTCATTGACAATAATCTTACGTATTACTAAGTGTAATTTTTAAGTTGATATTGTCTCTAATTTTCTGGAAGGCTTGTCATCTAAAGACAGAAACCATTACATATGAAGCGAAAGAGCAGGAGCTGGTCAGTGACTGTGTCAGAGAGCTCCGTGAGTATCAAGTTTGTATCTCCTAGTAGAAACAGGGAAAAAGTGTTTAATCATCCGGTACTTAGACTATTTTGGCTATCCCCAGGTTCAGATATGAGTTTCAGAAATCTCCATAAAAGTAGTGTTTCAAGTCTAACTACTTGGCCAGTTCAGAATGATGATTCAGTTTACAAACACTTATTTCTTCCAGCGTCACTGTGGCACTGAGCTTTGGTTTGGAGACCAAAGTGTAGCTGTGCAAAAGATGAAAATAGATATTTGCCAGATAGTGAATACCTCTTGCAGACCTCAGCTCTTAAAAAAGAAAACTAAGCTTAGTGCTTGAGAGCTTCCAGACAGATTTTCAATCTCCCCAGATATCAATGTACAGGACACATCTGTGATTCTGAATAGTAGATGACACCTGTTCTTGGGAGTATTAAACTGATCAGTATGCAGGCTCCTGGATATACCCATTCTAAATGTTCATAGCTCCATGAACACACATGAACTCCCTCTGATATAAATGCATAATAGAATATTAAAATCAACTGCATTCGCAGTAAAATTTCTACAGGAATGCTTGCATTCTTTTGCACTTTTAAATATGTAACTTTCACTACCCTTGTACAAATCCAAGTAAACACTCTTATGCAGTTGGGAGTGATATTAACTTTCTTTGGTAATTGGATAATACAGCAGTTTAAACTTTTATCTGTATTTATTTGATCTATGCCTCCTCCCACATTCACTAGAAAGTTAGGCTTATTTTGTGAGATTCTTATTTTGCGTAATCCCTATAAAGAACTCTGCACTGTTGCCAGCTTCTATTTTGAATACCAGTCAAGTGTTCTGGATTAATGCCCATCTGATTGTCTCCCTGCTTTATTGTATCCTCCTAAAAGTTGTATAACCTCAGCAAGTGGAGGTTGTTGATTTTGTCTATCTTACCACTTCACCGTACCACCAATAAGAGGGATGTAACTCTTGTTTAACTTTATAGAATCTAAAGGTGTTCTAGGCACCTTGGAAACTCATAAAATGGATCTTGCGTCAAAAGAGTTTATAGTCTATGTGGAAGACACACTGAAAAAGAAGGGGGGAAACCACCCTATGAAGTTTTTCCTATTGTACACCTTTTCACAACTTTCTAGTATATTAATTTTATCCATAATTTTAGACATAAATTTATCTCCCAACAGCATAGATTTACTGTTATCCCACCATCTGTTGTAATTTGCCATAAAAATGAATCCAAGGTTATAGAAATCCTTATATACAATTAAATGTATCTTGCCTCATGTCACTGTTACATGGCTAACTGCATCTCTGTCTCCTTTCTGGTTATTAAAGATCACCTCCAGGTTTTATTTCAAACTCTCCTGGGCTGAGCAGAGTTGGGTTTCTCATTATTGATTATCTTTTTGAAGACCCATTTGAGAGTTTGCAGGGTGTGAACTATGCCCGTTAATAAGGAAGTTGGTAGAAGTTATGAACTATGTCTTCAGTGATAAAAAAGGTGTGTTCTACCTTGGCATAATTAGCATGCATTGCTGTTCACTATAAAAAACATAATGGAGACAAGGAAATTTGGTTTTACTGCAAGCTAAACTGGGTGAGGTCAGCCACAGATGACATGAGATTAACTACAGACATTCAGGGCCCCTGTGTGCTTTTTACAATATTGACAATGCAAAGCTCCCACTATTGTACATCCTGAAATGATTCTTTGGGAATTTCACTGTCCTTGAAGACTACAGTGTTCACCTTTGCCAAGGGTATGTCAGGGAATGCTGTGTAATGAATGTATATTTGACTCTGTTTTTAGGGGAAACACATGCTCAAATTGCCAGAATGACGGAAGAGTTATCAGGAAAGAGTGAAGAGCTGATTCACTATCAGGAAGAGATCTCAACCCTTTTGTCTCAGATTGTTGATCTTCAGCATAAACTCAAAGAGGTGTGTGTGTGTGCATGCAGTAGGGCATGGAGAGGCTGAGGGACAGGCTGCTGTTTTAGGAGCGTGGTTATTTCAGAGGATGTTCTGGAGAGGAACAAATTTCTGTTTGGTAAAAAAGGAAGAAATAATCTGAGCACCCTATTTGGCTGTGCTTTTTGTACCTACAGCATGTGATTGAAAAGGAGGAGCTGAAACTTCACCTACAAGCTTCCAAAGATGCCCAGAGACAGCTGACAGGAGAGGTATTGGGGGCTTCTATTTATCCATTTGAAATAGGGTGAGAAAAAAAAGAGCAAGGCGGAGGGAAAGGGGAACAAGGATCTGTTTTGGGGGGTGGTAGAGGGGGGGTTAACCTCATGGTGAGTAAAGGGTGAGGGAAAAGAATAGAGTATTTCTAATAACTCATCCCGACTGTGTTTATAATCCGCATGAGTCTGAAAGCAAGTAAAGTATATACAGAGAGATCTTACTGCTCCAGACAGTTATGAAGACCATATCAAATGAATGTGCCCAGTTCTAGGCTGAGTTGCAGCTTGCTAACTTTTAGGGAAATGCTCTTTGTTCTGTTCTTTGTATAGATAATTACTGCATTGCAATAATATTCATCTGTATAGGTTTATCCTGGGGCAAATTACTGTAGTACTGTCTTTGCTTCTATTGCGGACTGCTGGCTACATTCATGGCCACTGTTTTTTGTTGCAGCTGCATGAGTTACAGGATCGGAATGCAGAATGTGTAGGGTTGTTGCATGAATTACAAGAAGAAGTAAAGGAGCTGCGCAGCAGAGCCAGTCCTGCTGCACATCTCTGCCGCCCCCAGTCATGTGGGGCATTTCCTTTGGTAATGAATCTTAAGCTTTCTCTTAGCATGGCATATCCACACTGTTACATTGTAGAGCTGTAATACTACCAACAGCCTTTAGTAACATGGAATTACAAGGGCAAAACCACAGTTGCTTGTTCTTATGAGCAGAATGCCAAAGAAAACAATCCTGCAAGTGTCAGAGGGATGGATTAGATGAGCTCATCTTTCCTATTTCTGATTTCCCAAGATCAGAAGCGATCTTTTAACCTCTCCACATTTGCACCGTTTATTCGCTATAAAGAGATTTTAGAAATGTACTCTGCATGTGTGTTCCACACTTCCCTTTCCTTACCTTGTATCACAAACACTTATGTCACCTTCTTTCTTTCTTCTCAGAAGTTGATCCCAGTTTTATATCCTGCTGATCACTATAAAATCCAAATGCCTGTCAAGATTTTTAATTTTTTGAACCAGTATCTTATGAACCCAGTCTCTCCACACCTAAATAGTTTAGAGATTAGACTGCTAGCATGTTCTATCCCTGGAACTCCCAAAGAAACATGCTATGGATTGAATTTTTAAATGGCTGTTCTGCTACAAACGGGCATGGCAGATTTCAGTAGTTTTTTTGTGGGAAATTTGAGAAATAAGTGCCCCCGGTTCAGTCTGTAAATTTCCTCGGTGCTGGTGAGGCCTTTCTAGCTTGAGAGCTTCTCTTTTAAAAAAAACCTGTTCCTGAAAGTAGTCACCCTTTTATAATGCACTATGTTGCTGTGATTTTATTTTCATGATATACTACTCTGCCATCTCCTTGTTATAAAATCGGTGCTGAACGCAATTAGAAATGCATAGCCTTGATATGGTTGTAAATGACCAGTGGAAAACTTTGATTGTAAATTTTGGTTTTAGATTAATCTTTTTGGGGAACTGTGTCTAAGGGTCTACTTTAGCAACTTGTGTCAATATAGTAATATCAGTTAGGGAGGTGATTTTATTTTTCTCTAGTGACATTTTTATACTCACGAAAGCCCTGGTATAGATGCAGTTATACTGCATAAAACTAGTTTTTTCCATTGCACCTTATTTCACTTGGGGAACCAATGTAAGCTATACATGCAAAAGCACTTTTATGCCAGTATAAACAGCATATACACTAGGACAGTTTTCTGGTATAGCTATGCCAACAAACATTTTTTTAGTGTGCATCTGACTTTATCTGTGTCTTTTAGGGTATTATGTACTGACACTAATTAATAATAATGGAGCGGAAGATGTGTTTTTTACTGGGTGTCTGTTGCCAGACTTGTGGAGGAAAGCATTTGAATGTCAGTTTTGTTTGATTTCTTCCCTACAGGATTCTCTTGCAGCAGAGATTGAGGGGACAATGCGGATGGAGCTGATTCTGGATGAGGAATCTGCCCTTGGCAAACAAAAGTAAGTTCAGCTTTCACCTTCCCACACACACCCTCTTTTAACATTTTGCTAGACATGCCAATGCCAGGGCTAAGACTAATGTCAATGAGATTCAGGTAATTGTTGGGAGTGGGTGAATCTAGATATTCTGCGCCTTATGCAATGGTTCAGTATAATTCAATAGAAAATGACCTTTCTGATGTTGAGTTTATTTTCAACAATCTTATGGAATTTAGTACAGTTTGTATACTCCTATTGAGTTCTCTGGAATGGTTAAAAAAGTCTAAGGATATTATGAAAGGATATTATTCCCGAATTCTGTAGGTTTTTAAACTAATTTATATATTACCACATTGGTTTCATCCCTATTAAATTCTCTGGCAATTTTCTGTAAGGGAAACTAGAACTGAAGAGAAATGATATCAGTTCCCAGTATCCTGAAGGCCTTTTCCTGGAGTCTTTACTCAGGAGTAAGGGCTGCAGGGTCTGTCCCTAAAAGATTTTATTGACGTTGAAAGTTCCTACCTGGTATTAATGCCACCTCCTCTTGTTTTTTCAAGCCCATACAGGGTGGCTATTCCAACAGCAGTGAGTGTGCCCCTCAGTAACTTCATCACTCAGATAATCTCTATTAGACTCTTTCTGGGCTCTGATTCTTTACTGTTTACTAGACTTGAATAGCCTAGTATAAGTTTTGTGATTGAAACTTTTTTTTCTGTATCCTACCCAAAACACTTTCGAGAATGTGATTGGTCATTGGTCAGTTCCTTGCTATAAGGATGAAAAGGGGATTGTGCATATTTATTCTCTCTCCCTTTCTCAGGGTTCAGCAGAAACGGGTGTTCGATACTGTCAAGGTTGCTAATGTTACACGTGGTCGCTCTTCGTCATTTCCTGCTCTACTACCAATCCCTGGATCTAATCGCTCAAGTGTTATCATGACCACAAAGCCCTTTCAGTCTGGCCTACAACAAGAGGAGAGCAAGGCACATCTGAACAGGAGCAGCAGCTCCAAGGAAATCTCAAAGTAGGAGACTCTGTATATTAGTGTGGTTTTAGCTTATTTGTATTAATGGTGGGCAGCCTGTATGCATGCAGGGGAATTATCATTCTTTGTGCCAAACTATAATCTTATTGCTCTCATCAAAACTTAAGGAGATGGCTTTCTCTCACCAGCTGCCATGGCAAGTCAGGGCTCAGCTTCTTCACCTTTGCAGTGTGACTGAGACTATTTCCCTTATTCTCTTAACTGCTAAATGTTCCAACTTCCCAATGTCACCCCATGGGATATTGTGAACCCAGGCTTCCTCCACTGGTGACCTGATTTAATGCTAAACCTGCTAGTGCTATCCACACCTCTTGTGCTGGCAAGTTATATATGTCTGTGGCTTTGTGCATCAAGGTTGAAGAAGAAGAGATTAAATGGTGCATATAAGGCAGAAGAGGATGAATGCTGGCAAACAAACAATACAAAGAATTATAAATATCCTTGTGTAGTAAATTCAATAGCTGCCAGGAAAAAGCAAGCAAACAGGTTACCTTATGCACTTGTTGTCTTTGTTCCTAAATAATGAAGCTGTGAGATGCTGCCTTCACATAAATTTGTCTGCAGATTTTTAGTCTCAGACCTTGCAAGATATTGTGATACTCTACACCAATTAAATAGAAGTCTTTAAAACAACTTCATTTTTTTTTCCTCATCCCAAAGCTAAGTCCAACCTGGGCCCCTGTTTACTAAAGTAATGTTTAGTCTTTAAACATTTAGTTTAGTCTTTAAACATTTAGTTTTAATTCCCTATTCTGATTTAATGTTCCCCCAAGGGACAACCAAAAGCTGGGCCAGCCTGGAACCCCTGGAGACAATGATTTAGCTACAGCTCTGTACATACTTCACCTCCGTCAGCAAAACTACCTGAGTGAAAAGCAGTTCTTTGAGGAGGAGTGGGAGCGCAAAATGCATTTGCTGGCTGAGCAGAAGGAAGAGGCTGGCGGCTGTTGCACACCAGTAGAGAGTTGTCTGTCCAGGGGTACAAACTCAGAATTCACTGACTTCTCTGGGAGCTCTCCCTGCCACCGGTCGCTCCTACCAGAGAAATTACAAATCGTTAAACCTCTCGAAGGTAAGAGAATAATCTGCCTTCTCTCTCTAATGGAAGGAAATGTTGTGCTTTGCTTATGGTGGAATCAGTGTATTGGGTCATTAAATCAGTGTTGTTCTGGGAATGGGTTGGTACTCGAGAATCAGAAGCTCTTGGAGAAAGAGACTTTTTTTTTTTTAAAGCCAATTATCCGCTAGCTTGATGGTAACACAATGTACTTTGGGGTAAGAGACTCGAATGCAGGAGCAAGCTTGTTCCAGTACTAGACATTCCTGTTTAACTCTCTGAATCTCTTGGTCTAAATTCTTCTCCTGTACCATGATGACAGCCCCGGCTGGTCAGGTTGTTTTGGTATTGTGTTCTGGCCACTCTCCATGATTCAGTAGAACGGAACAGAAACATCCCCTTGCACCGTTTTTTGCCTCATCAGGATCTCAGACTCTCTTCCACTGGCAGCAGCTTGCTCAACCCAACCTAGGTACCATCCTCGACCCACGGCCAGGTGTTGTCACAAAAGGCTTTACACCATTACATGAGGATGCCGTCTACTACATCTCTGACTTGGAGGAAGAAGGGGAAGGAGGAATAACATTTCAAGTGCAGCCATCCTCCCTGGAGGAAGGGAAACATGCAGTGCCAAAGCCAGAGACAGGGATCTTCCTGCCACCTATTACTTCAGCAACAGTGCCACCCACTGGTAAGAATCATGGATGTTTATGGTTTCACTTTTCACATATTTCTTACTGTGTGGTTTATACTCCACTCTTGATGCTTCCTTATGATGCTGCTTTTTTCATTACTATATAAGTGTCACAGGGGGTGGGGGAATCCCATTCCCACCCACCCCCACTTCCTGGAATTGACAGTGATTCTTAGCCAGCCAGTAGATCAGAAGGTTTATTTGGGATGACAGGAACACAATCCAACTCAGAGCTTGTCAGTACAAACAGGACCCCTTAGTCAGGTCCTTCTGGGGGGCAGGGAGATAAGACCCCGAATCCGGGCTCCCTCCTCTTCCCCAACCAACTTCTAACCCCCTCAACCAAAACTGGTGCCTTCCTCCTTCCCGCCCCAGCCACTTTCCCACCCTTTGTTCACCTTCACACTCAGGCAGAAAGCCTCCCCGCCCCCGACTCCAGAGCAGGGGGGTCGGGTTACAGTCCAGGTACATTCCCTCCAGAGAAACCTCCCTCCTGCCTGCTTGTGACAGTAATGTTGTGCGTTACCTCTGCCAGACTTTAAAGCTAAATAGAGGTAGGTCAGGTCAGTTCTTGGATGGGGATATCTGGGACCATTAAGGTTTTGCAGGATATAACACTGTCAGTTCGGAAGGTGGCATTCTCCCTCTAAGCCTGTGCTGTTATGGAGCATACTGCTGCTGGAAAAGCTGGTTTTGGATGTGACTGAAAACTGAATTCTTAAACAAGTACATTTGTCAAAGGAAAACTCTGATGTTCTTAACAAGTATTGTATCAAAAACAATTGACATTTTCTTATTTAAAATAACAAAAATTCTGATATAAAATTTAAAACGTATTCCATGGCAACTCCCATTTTCTTGCTAGAAGGCATGAAAGAGAAATTCAGACAGGAAGAAATTTAATCCTCACTAAAATTGGTTGGGGAAAGTACTGTATTTTGAACACTGAATTTACTTAAGTTTCAAAATAATGATTAACTGAGAAAGAAGGTTGTGGAAAGGAATAAAACTGCTGATTTCAACACTCTGTGATTTCTCCCTTAGTGTTGGTATGATGAGATACACTTACCTGCAGCAGGTGTGTCTCGGTCAATGATTTCTATACAATAACCTGCTGGTAGACTGAGGAATATGAGATTTCTGAATTAAGTCTGGATTTGTCTCTGGGAAATTTAAAGGCAAACTTCTGTGCAAAGCTCCATTTTGCACTTGTTTGGTGAGGTAACCTATTGGGAGTCTTTTCATCTAAGTACCAGAGGACAGCAGTCATACAATGTTAACTGAAGCACACTTCAGTAAAAATGAGAGAATCCCTTCTTGTGCTCTCCATCTTCAGAGCACTTGACAAACAGCAACCAGTTCATGCCACACCTATGAGGTGTAGAAGTATTTCTCTCCTCTATTTTACTCATGGGAAAACTAAGACACAGAGAGACTTGATGTGTCCTGTGTCATGGGAGGAGTCCGCATCAGTGTGTGGAATGAATCTAGATTCCAAGATCAGTCCTGCACTGAAACACTAGATATGACACTCTTGCTAATGTCCAAGATGCACACACTCCTGGAATAATGGTACCTTACCTTATTTAGTCCTTTTCTCTCACTTTCTGTCTTCATTGGCTGTGTTTTGTCTGCATTACAGCCTCAAACCCAGGAAAGTGTCTCTCCTCCACAAACTCTACATTCACCTTCACTACCTGTAGGATCCTTCACCCTTCTGATGTCACTCAGGTTACCCCCAGGTAAGATGGTTGTTAACATTCAGAGAGTTATTGCATGGAATCAGTTGCTCCTCAGGGGTGGACCAGGTCTAGAAAAGAATGAACGATTTATCTGGCCAGAGAGGAGCATTCAGGATTGATGTTCTTACTAGTCATTTTAATTACGAAAGGCATTGTGAAAATGGATCTCTCTCTCTCACATATATCCCTGAACCCTTTAATATCACCACACATTGGTTCCTGTTGTGGAAATAAATTTAGACCAGTAAATGGAAATATAACTTTAAGCAGCGCATAGTCTACTGATGGAATTCACTCTTGCAGGAGATATTTGAGATCTATACTGTCACTGAGTTATTAAAAAGAACGAACTAATTTCATGTAGTTATCCAGCTACATACCACCTATGTAGTTATCCAAACTAATACAGTGAAGGTGATCACACTTTATACTTCGGGTTAGATGATGTAAGATGACATCTCTGTGGTATTTGAGATCATGTATGACCTGACATAATTTGCCAGGAGCATTATTAGTTGGTTTTGTGTTTGGATCTTGTGTTAAGTGGTGGTTTTCTCCTGAGGGGTAGGGTAGGAGTTTAGATGGATCAGTGGTCTGATCTGGTATAAAATCCTATGGGAGCTCAATGTTCTGACATTTTAGAATGTCGTTGACCTCTTACCCAGAAGGCACTCTAAGTCTGGTCCGAAGATTTCTCCCTATTCCCTCCAATAAATGCGTGCACCAGAAACCAGCACCCACCTTCCCAAGTAAAACTAGATGCTGCTTCCTGAAGCACCGAGTTACTATAGTAGCAGACACAGCTGGGAGGTAATGATGACAATGTTTGTGCATTGGGAATGGAAGATAAGGATTAAAAAGAGAGGATATGTGAGAGAGAGAAAAAAACTTGTACTGCACAGTGTTAATCCTTGGCTTTGTGAAATGAATCGTATCAGTTGAAGTGGCAGCTCTTCAAGATCCTCCAGTATGCAGCTGTGGAGAATCAGGTTTGCAAATGCTCAGACCTTTAGCCTCCCTCCACCAATGTGTGTGTTTTGCAGCAGAGCAAATATTTTGTATGTTTTTGTAATTGCAGTTTCTAACAAATGTATCCAGATACTCCTAAATAGTAATTGGCCATGGAAAGCTTTAGTTTATGGTGTTAATCTCTAGCTTCAGCGCCAAAGGCATTTAAATGGTAAACTCTCTTCCAAATTAAGGCTTGATAAGGAAATGAGTTTAACATATACCATGACCTTTGCAATCAACCCCATACTTAAATATACCCTTGTTAAAATTTTAAAGTAGTAGGATTCTTCTTCCATGATGGATTTAATGCACACAAAAGTGCTGGACTGTAATGCTGTAACTTGGCTGTATAGGATCCTGTAAAATTTGTTGCGTTCTCTGTAAAAACGTTTCTCATCAACATATGTCAATATGGCACCTTCTGGCTTTTTTTTCCCTAGTGGTTGGTGTCCTGCAATGTGGGATTTGCAAAGCAAAGTTTCGTATTTCTGAATATTATAAAGGCTGAAGTTGTGAAAGTTGCAATGAATCTTGTTATATGCAGATACAGAATTGTTAATCTAATTTTTTTTCAGTTTGCGCACAAGTCTTATTTTTAAAATGATTGTTATTACCTTGCCCTGTGATATATGAAAGTTTCCAGAGAGAGTGCAAGGTACAGTAATAATGATATCCAATGTGTGTGTGTGTTTGGGTTTTTTTCAGCTCCATGTACACTCCATTGTCATTTGGAAGTAGTGGCAACAGTACTGGCAATACAACAGTGAGTTCTCCAGCCATGTCCTGTAGGCTTAGTATTGGAGAATTCCTCACCAACAAAAGAGACTCTTCCACCACCTTGGGCACCACTACCAGTCTGGCTAAACTCTTGCATGAACAAGGTATCTCTGCCAAAGTTTGTGATAGCCCCATGCCAGAAAAACTGCCTATACTACAGCCTCTGCGAACCCATCCCATCCCCTCCACTCCCCCAAATTCTCCCTCACACTCACCTTGTTCTTCCCCTCCACCTTTTGAGACTCGAGCGCATCTCTCTGAAAACTTTCTGGCATCACGACCAGCTGAAACATTCTTGCAGGAGCGGTGTGGCCTGAAACTATCCCATAACCCTCCTAACCTAGAGCAACTGAAAATGAACCTGGTGGAGAGACTGAAGAGGTTGGGTATTGCCAGAGCAGTCAAACCCCCTGAGGCAGGGGACCATGGAAAAAATCAAGGACCAGAAAGTGGCCTGCGGAGGCAGGACTCGGCTGTGTTTTTAAGTGCAGGTAGCAACCTGATGGGTGGACTGAGAAGAAACCAGAGTCTTCCAGTTATGATTGGGGCACTTGGAGCTCCATTTTGCACATCGTCATCAAAAATGAGTATCTTAAAGGAAGACTGAGTGGTTTCTAAGTAACAGACTTCTAGCAGAACAAAAAATATGTCAAGGCTGAACATCTGATACAGGTGTGGAATGGAGAGTTGCAGAAGGAATGTGCATGTTAAAGTGGAAAAAGAAAGGGAGATGGGGTGAGAGAGAAAGATTGCATGGAGTTGAGGAAAGAAAAAGAAAGAATTGGGAAGAGATCACAGGAAAGAAGAAACCAAAGCTAAATCTTGAGACCCTTTAGACATCTGACTTTCTGGCTTGAATAAAAGAAGACCATAACAAATGCTTGTCAGTATCTTTTGCTTTCAAAAGTATGTGTCTGTGGCAATAAATGTCTTGTTAAATGCTCTGTTTCCCCCTCTCCACCATGAGGATGATATTTTGCCAAATATTAGCGGTCAGATTGTACCACTTAAGGTACTAGTAAAAGGAACAAGGGATCTGTTCTTTACTGCACTAGAATAATTGGTCCAAATCCATCTCTGTAGAGAAGAACAAGCACAAGAACAACTTAGATTCATTTGTTTTTTGCATTTCCAATTTAGAAATTAAACTGAACCTCTTATTTTAAAAAATATTTTGTATGTTAAGTTTTATACTTCTCATTGCACATACCAACGGGTTGGGGTAGGATTTTTATTTTGGATGAGTGCCGTGGTACTAGTGAAGTATTAACAGAATGACATTTCTCTTTGAACTTTCTGAAGGCTGTCAAAAGCACACTAAGGAAAGTGCAATCAGTAGGAGTTAAGTAGAAGATGATTCTTTATATTCTAGGAAAAATTGTTTATTTCAAACTAAGAAACGTTTCCAAAGCATGCTATGCATATATTTTTACTAAAAGGGGGTTTGCTTGCACACGCACACAATCTCAGGCACATTTTAATGTTATAAAAGGGAGTAAAACATAAATGCTTGATTTTAGGTTTGTTTTTATTGGGTCTAAATGGGGAGCATATTCTTAACAGAAGACAACAGCCTGTTAGAAGTTTTGTGACTGACTGCTCTTGGCTGCTAGATAGTCTCTACATTTGAGAGAGCTTTTTAACGGAATATAAACCTAATGGATTTGATATTTAAGATACTTTCTGATTCTAGGCAGGATTCTGTTACACAGATTTCACGGAGAAAACAGTCCATTAAACTTGTTCTGGAACTGTGGTTACTACATAACCTATTGTTCAAGACTCTGGCACTGAAACAACAAATAAGACAGCAGTGAGTGGGTTTTTGTGGCCACAGTATCAAATAGAAATGAGTTTTGTCATTGTGGGAAGATAATGTGCCTCCTCTTTGTTGATGGAAAGCAGTTCAAAGCCTTACTGTTCTGAGTGAAAGTAATAAAGATCTTAGGAGGCAGAGTCACTGCATTTGAAAACTGAATGGACAGAAATCAAGTCACCTGGAAAAAATTTATTGGTGTCTTTGGGTGCTAAATAGCAGGACACTTTGAGCCTATCACCGGTGGATTAAGAAACATTTTAGGTATAACTAAGCATAAAAAGTTGTTCCTTTGAATAATCTATATCATTGTTTATAAAGTGGCTACAAGGAAAAAAACCTATCCAAACTGATCAGTGCTAGATCTCTGCAAGTGATTCTATTGTGAACAAGTCCTTAATCTCTGTGAAATAGAATAGTTTATTTGTAACCTAATTTTATCTAGAAGGAGCATTCATTATTATGATTTTAAGTCTCCATTTCTTTACAAGTGAATTAACTACTAGGGTAACGTATAATTGTTAAATATAGCTGTGGTAGACCTAGTGGGACCAGGCCAGCATGAGTAGTGTAAGAGATCAAATCATGATGGAAAATCAAACCAGAGGTCTAAACTTATATATTTTGGCTGAATGGTCTTTATCTGCACTGGAACAATTTTTATAGAGGTTTTAATACTCTTTGGGTCCATTCATTCTGACCAGTCACACAGTGATAGATTTGGCCACAATCATGTTTTAACAGCCCTGCTTGACTAGGATGTCTAAACTCAGTTGTAAGACCTGCGTAGTTGGGGCTCTAGGTAACATCCTCTTGGGATCCACTGGAGTGAAGCAGTCCTATGACTGGTTATAACTGGCAAGAGGCACAACCATCCTAATCTGGCCTCTAGACGCTGCAGCACTGCGGGCACTGTAAAAACTTTAAATGGAACAGATTAGAAAATATGATTCTTTACAAATGGGTTTTTATGTCGTTTATAACATGGCATTTCCTACTATTACACTCCTTTTGGTGTCTTAATGATGCTTTTTTATATAAACTTGTTTCTAAAAAAAAAATAGTAACCACTCCAAGCACTAACCGCTTCACAAGACTTTTCAGCAGCCATTATCTGTCAGTAGTACACATAAGCATTCAGTAGCATCATTGGTTGGCCTTTGGGAGTTTGCTTAGGTAGCTCACATAGTTGTAAAAGATGAATCTATTCATTTAAAATAATGCATATGGGTTAATTCTGTTTTAAATGACAAAAAATGTTTCTAGTTTTTATTTTAAAGCATTTGGGTTGTATTTCCTTTAACCATGCACAGAGTCTTACCTCACTTGGTAAGGTGAATATTTGTTCTCCAATGAACTGAGCATTTGGTATGTCATATGTGTATTTTGCAGTTCCCAGGGAAATATCAGGTGACAAAGCAATAGAAAATTAGACAGTCTGATGTATACAGAGAAGAGCATTTGTGTCAAATTAATGTCCAATTTAGGTACATTTATTATATGAATACTTGTAAACTGCAGCTAGACTTTTACATGTGTTAAATAATTTAGAATTAATATATGTGTATCTTAACTAGCTTTGTCATGATTGCTATAGCTGTGTATTAACAGCAGAAGAGTCAAAACAATTGAGTTAGACTTCTTCTTTTCAGACCAGATTGCTGTTTACGTTCATTTAAAAGCACAATAATTAAATGCATGTAAATATGGAATGAAGCCTTTTAAAAACATGTTTTGATATGAATGATACCAAGTTGTCCCAGCTTAATTTGTAATAAAGTTTCCACAGAGCAGTGTCTCATCAACTGCCTGTCCAAAGCAGGAAGGTGATAAAAACAGAACTTGTGCACTATTGTGGCTATATATTTATCTGTTCAGTTGAAGCTGAAGATTTTTTTTATCTTGCATTTACATCGATGGATATGCCACGTGTATTTTGCATGCTTGTGCCTAAATTCCAGGATCAAGGAAAATTAGATCTGAAGGATGTAGCAGTGGTTTGTGCCAAACCTAAAAGACAACATTTTGTGACAGGCCTTTATGATGATGTTGGTAGCATATTTAGTTCCTGTGGAGTTGGAAGAATTGATTAGCATCTCCTGCCTCCCAGTAGAGATAAGCATTTACATGAATGATCTGTCTAAGATTCTACAAAGGATCTCTTGATATAATTCCAGGGGACTTAGACAGCTGAGTGGAGCTAGTGGCAACAGCAACAAATAACTCCAGTTGAAACAGGTCCTGTGTCCATAAACCTGCAGCATGGAACAAACCAGAGGAGACAGAAAGGAATTTAGCCATCCCTTTTAGGAAAGACCCAGAAAGAGAGAGAGCTTCCTGCCATATCAATCTGCCAACCTCAGTGTCTGTCTTAGGTTTTGAGCATATTTTTGGCAAGTAAGCAAAGTACACATTTAATTTTCTGCCTTTAGAACCACAGGGCTATAGTTTCACTAACCGAACTTCTTTGATGTGAAACACATACAAACCTGTGCGCTAAAAGCACACGTGGGCAGTGAGATGGAATATGTTTTTTAAGCAGAAGAAAATCTACTTAAGCAAAGCAAACAGCATAGAAAAGAGCAAAGGTTTGGGTTTGAGACCCATTTAGCCACTGCATAGGATAGATGTACGTTTTTTGAGAAACTGGGAACTTTTTTTGTTCATCTGCTTTTTGCGCTTAATTTTTCGTAGTAGAATGTAAATTTGATAATAAACATGTACAACATGCTTTTTTACATTACACTGGTTGCACTGTGGTTTGTTCCATGCATGTATATATAGTGTGATAAAGTTCCTCCTCTGCCTTGGTGGGTCCTATGCTTATTGGCAGATTTGCTCGCCTCAGAGATTCACGGCAGCCCTCAGTTTGGCCACTTTCATGGCTCAAATCTGCCGTTCACTCAGCTAACCTCATCACTGGCCAGCATGGGGAAAAGGAAGAAAAACAATCTCCGCAGTCTCTGCTGATCCACAAAGTGGGTCGAGAAACAGGCCAGAGACCTTCACCTCTGGTGGAACCCACAGTCCAGGTCAATTCCTCTGGTATCAAGTAGGGAGTTGGTGGGAACCCAGGCCCACCCTCTACTCCCGGTTCCAGCCCAGGGCCCTGTGGATTGTAGCTGTCTGAAGTGTCTCCTGTAACAGCTGCATGACAGCTACAACTCCCTGTGCTACTTCCTCATGGCCTCCTCCCAACACCTTCATCCTCACCACAGGACCTTCCTCCTGGTTCTGATAATGTTTGTACTTCTCCGTCCTCCAGCAGTCCGCCCTCCCACTCCCAGCTCCTAGTGTCACTTGCTTCCATCTCCTTGCACTTGCCTTACTTCAGTTGGTGGGGTCCTTTTTAAACTCAGGTGCCCTGATTAGCCTGCCTATCCTAATTGATTCTAGCAACTTCTTAATTGGCTCCAGGTGTCCTAATTAGCCTGCCTGCCTTAATTGGTTCCAGCAAGTTCCTGATTGACCTGGAACTGCTTCTGTTATTTTACCCAGGGGAAAGGGGCCTGCTTATTCTGGGACTAATATATCTGCCTTCTGTGACTCTCCTGTAGCTATATGGCCTGACCCTGACACAATAGATATAGAGAGATATAAAAATATTAGTATGGTGGTGGTGGATACTCTTGAAAGAAGATTTGGCTTTTAAAAAAATGAAATGTTGCTAAAATGCAGTAGATCTATATTTAGTGGTGGTTAAATCTAGAGAATGTTTATTGTATATCTTCTTTGCTGTTTGAAAAACCTGTTTGTTGAGAATGAAGAATTTCACTTCTGCCTTAAAGAATATCCAGATATGAATGTCTCCTTGTCAGATTACTTGCAATAATTAACTCTTGTGCATACTTTTTCTTTCATCCCAGAATGGCTATTTAGGACTCTTAGCATTAGGATGACTTCGAGCAGGAAGCCAAGAGGGAAAGAATGGAGCAACCTCCCATGTGTTTATGGAAAATCAGCCAACATCCTTCAGTTCTTCCCTCCAGGTTTTTATTGCCTCCTGTTTGGAAACAAGAATCCTTCCCCCATACTACTACCACTGACCTTGTCTTCTTGTGATTCATGCTTCTAGGGAAGGAAGGGAGGACTCAATGGGCCTTTTATAATTAGGTAAAAGATCACAGACTCATAGATTTTAAGGTCAGAAGGGACCATTGTGATTGTCTACTCTGACCTCCTGCACGATGCAGGCCACAGAATCTCACCTACCCACTCCTGTAATAAACCCATAACCTATGTCTGAGCTACTGAAGTCCTCAAATCATAGTTTAAAGAGGTCACGGTGCAGAGAATCCTCCAGCAAGTGAACTGTGCCCCATGCTGCAGAGGAAGGTGAAAAAACCTCAGGGCATCTGCCAGTCTGCCCTGGAGGAAAAGTCTTTCCTGATCAGCTAAACCTTGAGCATGTGGCAAGACTCACCAGCCAGACACCCAGGAAAGAATTCTCTGTAGTAACTCAAATCCCACCCCATCTAACATCCCCTCACAGGCCACTGGGCATATTTACTGCTAATAGTCAAAGATCGTTTAATTGCCAAAATTGGGCTATCCCATCATAACATTCCCTCCATAAACTGATCAAGCTTAGTCCTGAAGCCAGATGTGTCTTTTGCCCCCACAGCTTCCCTTGGAAGGGTGTTCCAGAATTTCACTCCTCTGATGGTTAGAAACCTTCATCTAATTTCAAGTCTAAACTTCCTGATGGCCAGTTTATATCTTTTGTTCTTGTGTCCACATTGGTACTGAGCTTAAATAATTCCTCTCCCTCCCTGGTATTTATCCCTCTGATATATTTCTAGAGAGCAATCATATCTCCCCTCAGCCTTCTTTTGGTTAGGCTAAACAAGCCAAGCTCTTTGAGTTTCCTTTCATAAGACAGGTTTTACATTCCTCAGATCATCTTAATAGCCCTTCCCTGTACCTGTTCCAGTTTGAAATCATCCTTAAACATGGGTTTAACAACTGCCCACAGTAGTCCAGATGTGGTCTCACCAGTGCCTTGTATAACGGTACTAACACCTTCTCACTACTGGAAATACCTCGCCTTATACATCCCATGACCACATTCACTATTTTCACGGTCACAACACATTGGCGGCTCATAGTCATCCTGTGATCAACCAATACTCTGAGATCCTTCTCTATTACTTCCAACTGATGCATCCCCAGATTATAACAAAAATTCTTGTTGTTAATTCCTAAATGCATGACCTTGCACTTTTCACTATTAAATTCCATCCTCTTACTATTACTCCAGTTTACAGGATTGTCCAGATCTTCCTGTACGATATCCCGGGCCTTCTCTGTATTGGCAATACCTCCCAGCTTTGTGTTACCCACAAACTTGATTAGCACACTCCCACTTTTTGTGCCGAAGTCAGTAATAAAAAGATTGGTCCCAAAACCGATCTCTGAGGAACTCCACTAATAACTCCCTCCACCCTGACAGTTCACCTTTCAGTATGACCTGTTGAAGTCTTTAACCCCTTTAACCAGTTCCTTATCCACCTTTCAATTTTCATATTCATCCCCATCTTTTCCAATTTGACTAATAATTCCCCATGTGGAACTGTGTCAAATGCCTTACTGAAATCGAGGTAAATTAGATCCACTGCATTTCTTTTGTCTAAAAAGTCTGTTTCCTTCTCAAAGAAGGAGATCAGGTTGGTTTGGCACAATCTGCCTTTTGTAAAACCATGTTATATTTTGTCCCAATTACCATTGACATCATGCAGTTCTTTTATCTCCTTCCTAGTGATTGCCATCATAATGCTAAGTGTCCCGAACACCTGTCATAGGATGGGAGAAGAGACTGAAACAAATTGAATTAATTATGAATAATTTTCCCTTAACAGTGTTACCCTTTCACCCTTAGGTGCTGGGGAAAGAAACCTATTTCCTTGTCAGCCTAAAGCCATCTCTGTCCCTCTAAAGCTTCCTGAGTTGGGCCCTCTTTGTCCTTCAGCTTTGTACCTGTTTTCCTAATTAATCCACCAGTCAATCATCAGAACATGCGCATTATCAAAGGAAAGCAAACTATTTGTGTACCTAATCAGCATTCCACCTGACATGCTGTTTTCCTCACTGACTCCAGTCCTGCAAATACAGCATGCGCAGAGCTTTTACTTACAGGAGTATTCCTGGATTGTTCCAGATATTTACTCACTGGTGAAAAGTTACAAGTTTGATTGTTTTCAAAATCGGGATCACGGTAGTGTCAGTCCCAAGGTACTAAAATAACGTAAGCCTAGATGTCTAAATATTGTAAATACATCACAGATATGGGGAGGAAGAAATCTGGGATTGCTGTCCAAAAGTCATAACCATCCGAAGGCTGTTTACTGGTCAATAAAAATTGATGGTAACAAAAAAATATTTCACCCTTTTGCCAGCCTCACAAAGAGGCCAAGGACTGAGACCTTTAACAAGGTGAGTAACCCTCCTCCATTGTGGTGTTCTTATCTTCTCACGGTAGAGAGGTGTTGGGAGGCCAACCAGGGGAGGTTTACACATCTGATGCCTGTGCTTTGCTGGTTCATTTGCTAAACAGAGGATGAGAGTCTCTGAGCTGTCAATCCAGAACTTCTTGTGTGTATTAAATTTACCTTAAAACATTTCGTCCTTGGGAATAATGGGCTTCTTACACTCTGTACGCCTATTTCTCTCACACAAGTTTCTTGTGCACCCTTAAATCATTTCAGACGAACTCTCTGGGCAAAAGAGTTTTGTGCACTCTCTCTTTAAGATGGAATGCATATTAGTAACCAATAAAGTGGCACTCTCCTGTTTCCATAGTGACAAGGGAAACTAACCTTTTCTAGGGAGAAGCAAAGATCTTGATAAGAAACAGGACCTACAAGGGCTGCTTTTTTTATAAACTTCAGGGGTTCCAGTCTCTAGAAACGTCTGGACCCAAAGAATAAAGCCAGCTGCTGTATGAGAGTAACACAAAATGTAAGGGTTTTTTTCTCCCTTGTTTTGTTTGCGATTCAGATCTGCAAAGAGGACACAGTCCGGTGCTCTCAGGTTTTGTGTTTTAGAAACTAAAGAACTTGAAACTGCTGCCTCTCAGAAATGTTTTTTAAAAAAGCCTATTAAATCCAATAGAACATTCAGGTGAACTTCTTGAGGGTTGGGCCCCTTGGAGGCCCCAAATAGCTATGTCGTGCCAGAAATAAATCCTTTTTTTACAAGTAGAATGGGCCTGATTTTTAGAAGTGCCAGTACCCAAAGCTCCCATTGACTTCAGCTGGAACTGTGGACCCAAGAGATATAATTTGTTTATCTTTGTTGTGGGCTCTGTTCAGCTATGTGTTTTCTAAGCATTTTTCGTCAGATGTTGGAGGTGCAGGGGGAACCATCTCTCAGCTTTATACACCTTGGAAATGGGAAGTCTTGCCTGAATAGCTGGCCTAATTTTTTCCATTTCTAAATGTGATTTCATTACTCTTAGATCTTCCTCACTTGTTCGCACACACAATAATCCCTTACTGGTTACACCCTTCCAATACTTATAGGCTATTACCATGATCCGCCCCCCACATTTCCCTTAGCCCTCTCCTAGCTTATTTTAGGCTCCTTTAATCTTTCCTGTATTCCCCTATTATTGTCTTCTCTGAAGTGCCTCTACGTTCTTTCTAGTGATGATTCCACCACCGAGTAATGATAGTGTCAGCAGAGGACGTTATATGGCAAATTTGTTAGTATTTTTTCCCATGTTCTGTGGAGCATGGTAGGTGGCCAGGAAGAGAAAATTTCATGGCAGTTTTGAAGAGTGGGTCGCAGGGACAGGATGCCAAGGGCTTGGGAAGAGCGCAGACTTGAAGGCAAATGGAGAATGCAAAATGGAACCTATCAGTTGTTAGGGTCTTTAGAGCTTCTCCCATGATGCATCTGGCATGCTACTAGGAATTGTCAGGGTAGGTTGTGTACTGTGACAACCCAGAGCCTTGTACCTATGGTTACACTAGTGATCAGTTATCCCAGTGTGGTCAGACCACAGGCATATACAGAAGGTTGATTGTCTACCTTCTCAGTGATGTTACCGCTCTCAGTGCAGGCGAAAATTGCGTTGATCTTTCTTTGGATCCCCAAAAGGATGGATTTGTCTCAGCCCTACCTGTAACTGAAAGTAATGAATCTTCGTGACCATTTGAAAATAGCCAGCTGTTTGTGAAATCTTCAAAATCCCTTCCCTCTCCACTGTGTGTCTGGGGCAGATCACTGTCTGAGTTAGGTAGTTGGTGTAAAGGAGATGGAAAAATACTGTGCTTGCATACGAGTATAAGAGAAAGATCAGACCTGGAACCCTTCATGTGTAGGAGTCAATTCTGTGCTCATATACAGAACTCAATGGGAGTTGTATGTATGCATCCAAGGGCTGAATTTGGCTTTCCGTGTCCTGTGGCTGTGTTGGTCTCGCATAAGAAGAAGGTGATATTTTATCTGACTTACAAAAAAAATTCCAAGACTAGTAAATGCTTCTGAATCCTCCTCTCTTTGTTTCATCTCCAGCCGTTTGCCCAGCCAGGGTTCTGCTATACAGACATGTCTCATTCTCCCTTTTTGTACTGTGCCTGTTGGGACCCTTGGAATATAAGGGGTAAAAGGCTAATAAAGACCATGCCAGGTTTACCGAATCAGAGAGCCAGGTAAGCAGAAGCCATTGGAGGAAGAGGGAATTCCATTATTTTTAATGCTTAACATCAGTTTCTTGCATTTATCTTTTATTTGGGCCCCGTTAATAGTGGAGTGGGGGAAGTGTTGTAAGTTATATATACATATAGAGAGATGTGTTTAAAGTTACAGGTAACTCATGTGTATACTGATTTTTATACAAGTAATGTATTACACTTTTATGTCATATATGCCTTGCCAAATATATTTTATGCAAGTTATATTGTAAAGAGTTTAATGCTGGTGTCAGGTGCTGTATATGTCATTTCTGTCAGGCTTTCATCAAGCCTGGAGGGAAGAGATGGGACTAGGGAAGGGCATCACTGAGAGGCTACTGTTTAGATACATTACAGCTTTTCTTAGCAGAATTCCAAGAGGTCATAACCCAAACCAACTGGAGACTTCCTGTAACATCGGAGTATAGAATCAGGGCCAAAGTCTGCCCAAAATCACACCCAGTGCAATCTTATTGGGAAGGCATTGTGATTGTGCCTGGGAGGGTGGCAAGGATACAGTCTGAATATGAAGGAAGCTGGCTAAAGGATTGCTGCCTCCAGGAAGTAGAATGCTTCTCTGCTCTCGGAAAGCAGAGTTGCCATGATTAGATAAATCTGGTTTGTGTCTGTTCCATAACTATGTCTGAATGCTGTTTATATTTTTAAATCAGGTCCTCCTCACTAGGCATGATCTTGAAAAACCAAAATAGTTTCCTGTTTGCTATAAAACCTCCCAGCACATCTAAGTAAGTATCTGTCTTTTTCGGGAAGAAGAGTGGGGGGCTCACGAGTGATACGTGACATGAAATGGCTTTCCAGAGTGTACAGGTGCTAACTCTCCCTAACGAGCTGCTGAGTTCAGCAGAAAACAGATAACTCTTATTAGTAGTCCCAAGACTTCAGATCACTAACAGCCCAATAGTATTGATGCCATGGTAATCTGCACGTGAAGCACTAAATCCTCAGTGATGTGGAGCCTCACCAGTGAATGCATGTTACAGAAACCACTCTTCCCACGCTGCCTCCTTCCTTCCTTCCACTTAGGGTTGTCACAGTTTTACAAACAAAAAATGACATGAGGGTTTGTCAAATGGCACCCAGACACACAAGCTGAAATTCAGACTGTCCGAGTGAAAACCAGACAGGGAGCAACCACTGTTCCCTCTAAGCTGTGTGAGTGTGCGTGTGCACACAGATCCTAAACCCCACGCACACAGTGAAACACCCACACACAAAAATTTGCACAGAAGAATTTTTTTGTGCACTCAGCCTGTCAGAAATTAGAGGGAATATTGGTAGCAACCCTTCTGGATGCATAAACCGAAAACCAGACTGTGTGAAAACCGTACAGGTGGCAGCCCTATCTGAGTGGTGATAACTGCCTAGTACAGAGCGCCACAATGAATGTAGCTGGTGTTATTGTACATACATATATGGTATGTGACCAACAAAATCTGAGTCCCTCGGGTAGATAATAACATACAGAGATTACAAGCAGCTTTCAGGGAAACTGGTTGGCAAGCTCAGTATTGCTGTACTCACACATCACTACAAAAAAGGGCACTTTGCTCTTGCCACCCGGGCAGCCCATGTAAACTGGGCTTAATTGAATGTGTCTGGCTCTGTTTGAAGTGGAGCAGTTTTAGTCACTGAGCAAGTCTACTTGTCTGCAACTCTCTGAGGAGGTGCTTTTCATTTGCAGAGGGATACTACCCAACAGAAAATATGGATATCGACTGCGACGCAGAGAACCACCTGATGTGAGTAGTATGGGTGGAATCCTTTGCTGTAGAATGCTAACAAGAATTTCTTCTTCGAGTGATTGCCCCTGTGCCTTCCACTCTTGGTCTGCCTGGGCCCCATGCACAGTCATCGGAAATTTTCCCCTCAGTGCTACCCATCAGGGCAACTCGAGCAGCCTCTGCTGCCTCGTGCCACTTGCACTGATAAAAAGAGCCCAGCTGCCCCTAAATTCCCTCAGTTCCTTCTTAGCACCCATGAGGATCGTTGGAATTTTGTCTTGTCTTTGAAAGCGCTCTTGGTGTGTTCATTATTGTTTATTTGTAGATAGCTTTCTAGACTTCGTGTTAGTACTTAGTGTAAGTTTTCATTTTTGGCCCCAGTTTGTTTGTTTGTTTGTTTTGCTGTTACTCAGTACTGAGGGATACCTTGGTCATTGGGCTAGCCTTAGGCAGATGCCCAGGAGCAACCCAAACACCTGCTTCTTGAAAGGTTTAGGGGAGGCACATATTTGGACTCTTCAAAGTTCGCTGGCCTCTGTTTATTCACTAAGTCACCACGATCTGAACTCTGTGCCCTGCTTGGTACTAGCTTTGCTAGACTGGGGGACAGACTCACTCAGTGTTGTGGAGTTATTCTCTTTGTCCGCCCTCAGCCTTCACTGACTGGTGACAGACCTCTCTGCCCTGGGGTGGGCAGCTCATCTGGGCTCCCTCTGAACTCAAAGTTTGTCCCTCTTCATATCAAAGCCAGAGAACTAAGGACTATCCACCTCACCTGTCAGGCCTTCCTTTACTGTATGCCACAGGGAAGAGTCTGTTTGTTTTCACAGACCGCATGCGGCGATGTTTTACCTTAGCAGTCAGGGGGTGCTCACTCTTCCCTGTTTTGTCAGGAAGCAATTTTTTTGTCAGGGGTGCAGGACAAGCTGGTGGCCCACCTAAGCAGATCATTTGAGTCACCACAAATAGACATATTTGGAACAGGAAGTGCTGACAGTTTTGCTCCCTACAAGTCCTGCTTCCATCACAGATGCTTCCCTGCTACCCTAGACAAACAGGCTATTACACTTTTCCCCCAATCCCACTCCTGCACCAAATGCAGCTAAAGATTAAGTGGGACCAGTCCCAAGGTATATTAATAGCCTCAGCATGGTCTTGACAGCACCGGTTTTCCACTGTAGTGTATCTGTCAGTGACAACTCCAGTTTCACTCCTGTTGAACCCACACTTGATCTCCCAAGATCATAGACAGCTGCTCTACTCAAACCCTCATTTAACAGCCAGGAAACTCCATGGCTAAATGCGAGAAAAGAGTCTTGCTTGAAGTAAGTTTGTCAAGACTTGTTAAATAGTAGAAAGCCCTCAAGCAGAACTGCTTACCTGTCAAAATTGAGGTGTTTTTCTCTCTGGGCTCGTCAGTCCAGGGTCTTGCCAATGTAACCCTTCTGCCCATCAGAATTGGCAGCAACAAGGGCCGGGTTCAGTATCCAGGGGTTCCATTCCAATAGCACAATACAAAACCCGGCTCGAGCCCCCACCCAGTGACCTGGGACAACCATATACCACTCCTCTGGGCGTCTGTAAGAGACAATACTTCCCCTCTCGCAAGCACAGAGTCTGAGTGTACCAAAGCCTTTTAATAACAGGGAGAAACAATGTGGCATTATATTGGGGAAACACCACAAACAAGGTTAATAAACCAAAGCATGAACCAGAAGCCCCCCTCCCAGCAAATAGGCCGTGGCCTTCCCTTTGGCTCTTGAGTTCCACAACCCCAAAAAGTCACTCAATAGTCCCAAAAGTCCAACAGCCCAAGAGTCTCTGTTCTTGGTCCGTGCAGAGTTCAAAAGTCAGTTGGCAGAGTCTTACCTCCAGCCTGGGTGGAGATGGAGGGTAGGGCACGGGGCACCTTACGTGGTCTGAGGCCGACTGCGCCGCCTCTCCGTGAGGTTCCGCTGCAGCTCTCACCGCAATCGGCTCTGCTCCGCTCCGCTGGCTGTTCTACGAACCGCTCTGCCCGTTGATCCGCTAGCTGCTCTGCTAGCCGACACACAGACAGCTCTGCCGCGCCGGTCACTCTGCCCGCAGCACCAACGCCTCTGCTAGTTGACAGACAGACAGCTCTGCCGCGCCGGTCACTCTGCCCGCAGCACCAACGCCTCCGCTAGTCGACAGACAGCTCTGCTGCACCAGTCACTCCGCTAGCCATCCTGCTAGCCAACACACAGACTGCTCTGCTGCACCAGCCACTCTGCACTTTTCCAGGCCCCCCTACTTAAGACAGTGCTCAGTGATTTCTTTAGCTCTTAGGTGATTTCAGCTCTTAAGTGATTTCAGCATACAGTAGGGGAGCACAGCTGCACCAGTGAACCTAACGTAATTTTCAGCTCAGCAGCCTGGAACCAGGCTCCTAATGGAAGCAAAATTCAATTCTGACATTCCACAGGAAAGAGAGACAGGGTGCAATAGGCCTGGGAGGCCCTCAGACAGAGCCCTCACCAAAAGGTAGAGGTGCTTCTCCACCACCTCTCTCAATCTCACAGTGTTCTGAAAACGCATGGCCCTTGCCCAGTGAGTGCTACCTAGATGATGGCGAGTCCCTCCATCATAACAAGGGCCAAGTACATGTCCATAGTCCTTCATTCACATAATCACAGTAACATCACTTTATCATTTCTGCCCCAATAACATAGAAACTGGGGCTCCCTCATCAGCCGAAGTGGCCATGTGGGCTGCTGTGGGCTCAGGCTAGGCGCAGTGGGTGTGTCTATGCAAATTGATCAGCCCCAGACTTATTTTCCAAGGCTCACTGCAATTCCCATAGTTCGCCACCAGATGTCAGAATATATCTCATTCCTGACACTGCTTACACCAATATAGTTCTCGATCCTGCATCTCCTGGACCATCTACTGCACCTAAAACAGCCGGAGTTAGTGATTTCTAGTATCACGGTCCACCTGGCAGTAGGATCCATTTTCCATCCCTATATGGATAACTGTGACATATTTCCTAATGATATGAGAATCAGGTTTGTGAAGGGCCTGAAAAGGTTGCACCTTCAAATAAGGGAATCTGTCTCCCTAGGGACTTGAACCTAGTTTTGTTGACCCACTGTTTGAGCCTCTAGCAACATTGGCCCATGGACCCATTGTTTGAGCCTCTAGCAATATGCTTCTTGCTGCACCTATTCCTAATGGTGGCTTTCCTGGTAGCTATCACTGTGGTCAGGAGGGTGGCTGAATTGCATGTTCTGACATCCAAATCACCTAACGCAATCTATCAGATGTACTTGCTCCCTTATCATGGTATCTGATTTTCATAATAACCATTCAATTTACTTACCTGTGTGTTATCCAAAACCACATGCTAATAAAGAGGAGCAACATCTGCACACCATAGATGTTAGAGAGATTTGGCCTTCTACATGGTTTTGTTTTTAACCCAACTATTCCTGCCTTAGCAGACAGAATGAAGGGTCCCCCTGGTCTCTTCGCTAAGAATTTCATCTTGGTTAACATCCTGCATTCATGTTTGTGATCTGGCAGGTATTAGGGCATGTTGTGCCAATGTTCAGAGGAAAACAAAGACCTTCACTATGTTTTTCTGTAGTTCTTAAAGATCCCGTGGCACTTGCAAGAGCGAGAGTGTCAACCCCTCTAATCCTAAACAAACTTTAACTTGGCTCATTAGAATTCTGCCCATCTTCCCCCTGCAGTTAATCTGGATCAGGTATTCTTCACTTCCTGCCCTCAACACTGGGAGCGTGCTAGGGACACAAGGTCAGCAACAAAATTAAGCAACTCATAGCTGCCTGGATCTTGGGTGCAGAGATGCTGTGCATGGCAAATGCTGGACCCAGGATGTGATGTTCTATCTTGCTCTGGTGCTATGAAGGTAGCTGGAGGCCCTGTTGCAGAAATGTATGGGCTGCTCTACCCATTGGCCAAGCATAAAACACAAAAGCCATATAATGGCACAGATCTGATTCTACTTGATTTTGGAGAAGGGTCCTTGGGTGGGGAATCCCATTTTTCCCTTCTGCTGATACAGGGAATACTTTAGAAAACACTCCTGGGAGTTTCAGAGTGAGAGAGAGAGATCCCTTTAATGGGTTTACGGTTCTTGGCACTGGGTTTCCTGAGTTGAATAGCTTCTCTTTTGGCCCCCAGGCTTCAGAAGAATTCATAGAAATCTCACCTGGTTATACCTTGACTCGGAGTAAAGAACATCTCTCAGTCACACTAGGGGAGGAATTTTTTGAAAGAAAAAGAACTACTGAAGAACCGGCCCCGCCCTTTGTTCCCAGGTAATCTTAGAAAATCAGTTAAATGGCAAGAAAAGTGGTTGAATCTTAAAATGGTCCTTGTGCCTTCAACAAAATAATACGGTGTGAGGAACCTGTTAAAGCTTGAAAGAGGGGAGATGACCCTCATGAGCACATACTGCATAGACAAGGAGTCTTTATCTAGCCCAACTGAGCTACACCCATGTAAAGCTGATGTGATATCAGAAACTGCCCCCAGGTAAACTGGCCCCCAGAAACTGCCCTCTCTTACCTGGTGTGTATTATGAGGGAGATGAAGAGTCTGATTCTTCTCTTACTGGGGAGCAATCCCACTGACTTCATAGAAGTGAGAGCAGAATCAAGCTTCTCTCTGGATTTCTGGTTTGTGAGAGTTTTGGGTCCTGTTCATTGTTCTGCCTGTGGCACTCCCAGGGTTGTCACAAGGGTAGAAGAGATGTGTGCACTGTAATTTGATAGTGCTACTGCAATTTTAGAATTAGTTGTATGGTCTCAGCCATAGTGCTCTGCCTTCCAAAGACCCAAATGGGGGATAGGGATCCAAAGTGAGGGATGCTACCAAAATAGCATTTATTTTAACGAGGGGAGTTTTATTTCTGTAACAAAAATAACATTTTCTTAATGATGGAGTGTTTCTAAAGGAAACAGAACAGTAAGAAAATGGGAGAGTCCCAGGTTGGTGTGGGAGGATCATTCATGTCCAAACTGACAATCCAGTAAGAGATCTGATCTCAACTTTTAGAAGAGGCAATTTCTATAGCACAGTGCTAGCTGAAGAAAGTGTAACTTTGGTGCATCTGCTCAGGGTTTGTTCATAGCTCTCTGCTTTCAGGCAAAATATAAGACAAATAAATGCTTTGTTTCTTACTTGCCTGGAAATGCCTGTACCTGCCTTCGCACCAAGCACTCCTGTCCACTTCACTGTCTATTTTTAGCACATACTACCAAGTGATGTGGGTGTGGGGAGGAGGGTGTTGAGGCTGAAAAGTCAATGTAGAGCCATTATAGGTTTTTGGGTGCTGTATAGTATCCTGCATTATGGGAGGAGGTACTAATGGAACAAAATTCAGAGAACACTATATAATGATCTGCCTCTTAGGTGAAGTCAGGTTTTTGCTTTGCAACAGACTCTTGTCATCGGCTCTAACTCAGCCTGCAGACATTTGATAATGTATATTTAATCTTTCACTCTCTTTGCAGAAGCCCAGTGAAACTTGAGACGTGAGTATTGCTTGTTTTGTGTTTGTTTTGAGGCAAAATCAAAACCTGTGAAGTTTATGTACATTTTTAACCTCCTTCTCCCCACCACCTGCAGGAGTCTGGGTTCATTCATTACCCTGAATGCTGTTTCTTGGTTAACCAGTGACAGCAAGATGTGCTGTTTATATACAACGTGTCTCCCTCATCTCCTTCAACCCTGGAGATGGAATACTGTTGTCTCACTGCTTGTTTTGTGTTGAGGGCTGGAAATGGAGACTAAATGTAGATTTCCTGTAAAGAAAGCAGATGTTAAAGTAAGGAAATAGTGTGTATATTCAGATCTTGTTCAGTCAGTAGCCATTTATAGTGACTGAATACAGTTTGTAAACTACTGTGACATGAAATGCACTCTGATGAGAAGATGGAGATAATCTGGAGCTACATACCCCTTAACTTTGTGTGATTTGGATTTGAATTGTGTGTTCTGGGCCTATCACATGGTAGAATTTGTTCAAATGTTGCAGCCCATTAACATTTCAAATTTTTCTGTTTTAAAGTTTAACATAATTTAATCATTAAGTTTGATCTTTTCCTTTAAATGTGCTTGTCCCTCTGTTTGCTTTCTCTCTTTGGAGTGCTTTTGTGACCTTGAATCTAGTATCTAGCTGCCATTGGGAGGATACTAGAGTGAAGCAAAGTGAAGTGTTCAGTAAAAGCCCATCACTGGTCTGGGACCCAGCTTTCATTCTCTTAGCTCTAATAGGCTCAGAGGCAGCATGTTTAGTCCATCAGGAGGAGCACATCATGTGTTGCTCAACAATGGTCCTTCCAGCTGATTAGACAGCAGCACTGATAGTCTCCAGGGGGAGTCCTGCCTGATCCCCCTTGGACAGAAAAGTGGTAGCAAAGGCATGAAGTCTTCAGGATGCTGTATAAGAGAGAGGGTGCCCAAACAGAGTTACAGGGAACCTTCAGTAGTGGGTGGAGAAAGTTGTCACAATGAAACTGAAATTTATCTAGAAGTCCTGAGCACCAGTAAGCAAATTAAAAGATTCTCAAGAGACCTGCCTTTTGGAGAGGGAATACTGTCCAATCAATTCAGTCTCATGCCACCATGTTGCAAAATGCCCTTTCTCTCTGCTGATGAGAGCTGTGGGGTAGGGTTGCCAGTCATCCAGGATTGTCCTGGAGGCTCCAGTAATTAAAGATTAATCTTTAATGAAAGACTGTCATGTGATGAAACCTCCAGGAATACGTCCAGTCAGTATTGGCAACCTTAGAGACAGGGAATGATCCAAAGGGTGCTTTGAGTGCTGCTAACTAACCTTTCAGTGTCTGGGTGGTCACCTTCAGAGTTGGGATTGTAAAATTCACCAGAACACAGCGCTGGAATAAACCAGAGACCCAAATGCACCAGCTCTCCTCAGAGATGTCCCACATGCTGACCAGTGATGGTCAGTCTCTGTTCGCAGCCACCAACCCTCTCTTCCTTCCCTCTGTGCATCTATATACCCTCCCTCCTCCTTGTGCTGGCGGGGTTAGGTGGTTCCACATGACAGGGCGTCAAAGCTTGTTTTTCTCTGCGACTTTATTTTCCTCTGGTGACCTCGCTGCTGAAGGGAGCAGGAAAAGGAGCTGCCCTGGAAAGTAGGTTGCTGGGCCAAAGGAGCCCAAAGGGAGGGGGACGGCATCCCTAATGAGTGAGTAAACCACTGATAAACATTTCCTCAGCCCCAGTGGTAAGAGAAGCTGTGGGGACATTACACCCCCATTCTACAACCCTGCCAGCTCAAGTGGGAGAAGCAGGGAGGGAGCTGACACCAGCCCCAGATGTTGTTTCTATTTCCACCACTGCTCCTTTTAAAACAACAAGATTGTCCCAGCAATGGGCCCGGTGCATGACTGAGAGATGGTGTATCGTTGTAGGGAGGATGTTATTACTGACTTAGAGGAACAGATTGCTGAGCTGACAGACATGATGGAGCAACTGCGCAGAGATCACCAGGCCTCCCGCAAACTGGTGAGTCCACCCGGTTGTCATCTATCCCTTCTTCTCAGAAAGTGCTTCATGAAGTCACAGTGTCTGAGGAAGATGCAGGGAAAGGACTGACTAGACCACACAGCACTGCCTGGATCCTTTCAGTGCCATCATTAGTGACTGACTCACTAAAGTGCACCCAGATTACTGGGTGTCCACGTGCCTGCAGGAGGCAGTGTTGTCTAGTGGTTAGTGCAGACACCTGGCTAATTATTTATGTGCCATTCCTTTACAGCCAAATAGTTGCTTCGTGGAGGGCAGCATTTTTAAAACAACTTAAGTCATTTGAAAGTCACGGGGACTTATGTTCCCAAGTGAGTTCAGTGCTTTTGAAAAGCCCACCTGGAACGACTTCCCTGGTGTTTGAGATTTAGAAGCGTTTGCTCTGATTGCAGTTGGTGACTCTGGAAAAATGAGCCATGGCTTGGGTAATGAAGAGACCTCTGCATAACCAGTCTAGGATGGAAAACAGTTAAACAGCATGTTTTTCAAGGGGAAAATCAATAAAATTAACTCTTTTTCTATACTGGGATCAAAATTGTAGTGACTGTGGACAGGAATTTTAGTAACCTGAGTGGGGTTATGTTATTAGCAGATAGTTTCTCTCAAACAAACGGCAGGGTAGGTACATTTGCACCTCAGTAAAAAATTTTCTCCTTTCCTTTCAAGTTGGAGAAGGATATGGAAGAAAAATGCAATGAGATGCAACAGGAGCATGAGAATAAGATCAGGTACAACTGCTGTGCTAGGCCAGGAGGAAACACATATGTGAACTGAATGCTGAATACCACAGTTTTCTCTATAAGATTTTACATCCTATCTGGTTTTGGATGCTCAGAATAAGAGACAACATGGCAGTATGTCTTCTATAAAATGAGCCAAGTTTGGGATTGGTGCACTGTGAGCTCTATACCATAATTATTGTTAGGAATGGGGGAAAATGCTGACATTTAAATTTTGGGGAGTCTGATTTGGGGCATCCAGATCCAGTGTCTTTGAATCCAGGCCAGAATCAGGCTTGCTTTCTAGTCCTAGATACCATGTGAGCAGCGGTATCATGAGGCCATCTGTACTTAGATTTTGTACATGGCTGGTGAAAGTATTGTGAGATATTACTCTCTTGCTATTTCCATCACCCATAGGCCAAAATGTGACTTGAACAGCTGTTCTTGTGAGATCTTAGGCTGGACTCTTTCTTGGAGTAATGGGAGGGCATTGCAATGTGTCTGCCAGTGTCTCAGTGTTTTCCTTTGCTGACCAGCCTCACCTTGACTTCACATTGTGTTGGGGACATCAGTGTTTTTTTCAGTGTTTCCCTATTTTGTCCAGACATTTAAGGCCCCACGCTGTCTTCAGCAGATGAAGTGCCAGGTGCCATCTGCACATTGTTGGTGTCTGAGCCCACAGCATGACGTACCGCACCGTAGGGGTCTTGCATGCTTATTGAATGAGTGGTGACAAATCTGAGCTGTGCTGCTGTCTATGGCGAACCCCCAGGACCTATCAGTGCGCTCCTGAAGAAGAAAGAATAGAGACAACTTGACACAATTCTGCCTACCCCCACCCCCGTCCTCCCCACCAGGGGTCTTGGGTGGCTAACAGAACCTTTTGGCCCAGTGTTATCTCCCTACTATACCCAGCTATGAAGTCTGAGTGGGAAACAATCAATCTACATTTTTATAAGGTTCCTTCTCACTCCATTATCAATGGTCTGCAATGAGCTCGTCAGCTTGGGAAAGGATACTGAGAAGGTGGGGTGATGAGCTAACTCTAGCAACACCTGACTTCCTCCAGCAATCCCACATGCAGTAAATGCTTGCTTCACAAACCTGAAAATATACATTTGAAATGAATATAGAAACTGACTTTAGTCCCTTGTAGAGCATCACTAAATTCTGCTCATATCAATCGCCTCATTAGAAACGAATGCACTTTAAAGAGAGAGAATGCAGAATGAAAGAAGAAAAACAGGACCAAGAGCAAATAAAGTAAGATAAATGATTAGCTGGGACAGGCCTAGCACAAACAAAATAGATGATGCTCTGAGAGGCCATAAAACTTCTAATGGCTACTTGTTTAGGAATGACATATCTGCAAGCCCCTCTGCTTATCAAATTACATCCCAGGTTATATTTTCTCCCCACACAAAGAGCAACCGTATACTTTCAGCCTGGTTGACTTTTATTTTAAAACACAGAAAAACAACGAAACAAGAAAGAACAAAAGTAAAGTCTCCAGGTTGAGCCCAGTATCTTTCTCCTCTGGCAATTTGCATCTGAACTGACCACAAAATGTCAGCTGCCTCCTGCAGATTCCTAGAAATTTAAATGTGCAGTACACCGAAAGCAAAATAATGTACACAGTTACAGTCACCTGGCCATTCACCTTGTATAATTATTCTGTCACTATAAACGATCAAGTGGGTGGATGAGAGGAAAGTGTGCTCTATGGGTATCTGCATTGATGTGCTTGTGTGTTGGTCACACAGGGAACTCCAAGAAGCACACAGTGCAGAGCTCCAGGCCTTGCAAGTGCAGTACAAGAAAGAACTGAGGACTGAGAGGGCCTCCGCACAAGAGAAAATGGGTATGGACTGGCTTTCTGGGATGTCTGATCCCTGTTGTTTTCATGGTTACTCTGAGCTGGAAACTCCTGTCGGGTTCTTTTCTCTCTGGCATATTTGCAACAGCAGACTCTCTTTGGAAGCTTCTCTTACCTCTCCATGTTTTGGTGCTGAAAGCAAAGAGAGATCTGAGCTGCGATTGTCAGTACTAATTGGGGAAGAAGGATAGTTGTGAAGGAAGGTAGCTTGGGGCTGGTTGTGTGCCATTCCTTTAAATGCTAGTGTTGTGCTGGGCTTATAAACGGACGTCAGCAGTCATGTTCGGATCTGGATTAGGTTTAGACTGGGATCTGTGTTCTGAGGCCAGATCAAGGCTATGATTGAGATTCAGTTATGCCAAAGCCTCATGAAGTTCTTGAGAGATTTCAGTCCAAAACAGCAGGAGGAAATTGGAGATCACCTCAGCTCACCAGATTTCTGCTGCCTTGAATATCACTCAGGTTTCCAAACAGGTGTTGATTTCAGGGGGAGGCTGCCCAGAAAACTTCTTGGATGGCCAGCCAGACCTTCCGCGGTTTGCTGGGTACTTTTGTGAACAGAAATGAAGAAAATCTTTCAAGTCAATGAGTGTAGCCCAGCTATTTATTTATTTAATTTTGGGTGCCTTTTGGTGCTCAGAAAAGTCACTGACAGTTGTCTTCAGGCCAGCTGTAGGCCAGCAGATATTCCATGCAACCTCCCCAACACAGCCTCAGTCCTCATCTAATTCTGAGCCTCCTTTAAAAACCAAACTTAGTTTCTTAATTCTTAGTCCCATTCTACGTGGTGGAGTCTGTGCACAGATGTGTCTTGTGGGGTCTGGACTGAGAAGCCTCGCCCACTTTCATGTTACCTATTCAGGGAATTTTAGTGCAAATTCCCATGGCTGAGATGTTGGTGTTAAAATCGCTGTATTAACTACACCTCCTGTCCTTCTTTTGTTGCTCAGAGGGGATGCAGAAGGAATACAAGTATCTGAAGAATGCATTCCGAATGTACCAGGTGAGATTTCAGCAACCCTGCAATGATCTCCAGAAGTGGATCAGGTCCTGTTAGTCTAATGCTTAGGGGCTTGGCTACACTATCACTTACATTGACGTAACTTACGTTACTCAGGGCTGTGAAAAAGCCACCTCCCAAGCAACGCACGTTATATCAGCTTAAGCGCGGACCACACTGGTGCTCTGTCAATGGGAGGTGCTCTCCCGCTGGCATAGCGCATCTTCACCAGACACGCTACAGTAGCGCAGTTGCATTGATGTAGCACTGTAGTGTAGACTAGCCCTTAGTTTGATAGGAAGTTACTGCAGTGAGTGCACTCATCTGATTCACACACACCCTATCCCCATAGGCACACAGAGTCCCTGATGTGCTGGATTCACTGCAGTTCCACTGAGGATATCAGAGATGGGGCGGGTGAGGGACGATACCTTGAGCACACAGAGCGTAACTTCAGTGACTGCTAGCAGGAGCAGGCACAATGGATGCAGCTGGAGGTGTCTCCTTCTCCACCCCGCCCCGCTGTGGAGGAAGAGTGGTGTGCAGTGGCCACAGAGGCTGTTCCCCCAGAGGATCTCCCTCCTTCTGCTTCTCTAGCCCTCTGGGGGAGCTCCCTGGTAAAGCACTTCGGGATCTGTGGATAGAAATGGCTGTATAATTGCTAACTATCTTTTTACTGCATAATGGGAGGCAATGTGGAGATTCGGGAGCCGTCAGGCTTTTTGGAAGAGTGTCTGAACATGCGTCTTGTCTGTGTGGTGCAGGACAGTGTTTCCGATGAAATGGAGGAGAAGTGGCTGAGAAGGCAGGCTGAATGGAAGAAGAGCGAGAGGACGGAGCGGGAGAAGGCACTGTTACAGCAAAGTGAGGAAACAAGGACGGTTGGTGGCAGAGCTGCAGCTGATTACATGGTTATAGCTCCACAAAGGAGCTGTGACCACTCAGGCCCACTGAAGGTCTGCTCCGAGCTTAGATGCTCCGTTCTCTTCAGTGGGGCGCCATCAGCTTTGAATGGAGTGAATTAAAATCAGTGGGTTGGAAGTAGTTTTAGGTACAATATTTGCCTTGGAGTCATTTGATTGGTTGAGATCTGTCTTATTGACTGCTGGGATGTAAATACTTTCCCCACATTGTCCCAGTCCATTTGACTGACTCTTCTGGGTTTGGCTGCAATAGAGTAACCGGAAGTGGATGGATGAGAACCCACGAATACCTTCTGCTCTGGTTATTGTAGCTTGTCTGTGATAGCAATGAGTGTTCCTGAAGATTTTATATATTCAAGGCCTTTGGACCCTCACTCCTGGTTACCAGAAATCATTTCTGGCCTGAGACCAAGCAAGACTCTTCCTAGGATCTTAAACAAACAGCAACCGAAGAACCTTTATAAGTGACTATAAATAAGGGCTTAGAATAGAAGATCCACTTCCTCCATATTGTCACCTCAGCAATGTGCTCATCTCTTCCCTGCCTGCCCATTCTGTAGGAAGTGTGCCCCTGGGTAAGGACACGTTTCTGGCCACGCTGTACAGTGTGACAGGTCACAGAGCCTCACAAAGTAACACCAGTGACAGCTACAGCGTCACCATGCACAGAAGAGAGTCTGCAAGAGGGGGAGAAGGGAGAAAGACGATGACGGGAAAAGTGACTCGGCGTGTGGGAACGTGTGGGAACGTGTATGTACATGCTCTCAGAACCGGGGAATTGGGATGAAACTATGAGACCGTTCTCCTTCGGGGCACAGCCAGTGCTGTTATTCTATCTGGAGCTTAGATACCGTAGCGCTAGGGCTGTAGAAGTATTGAACGCAGCTGAAATGAGTCAAACCCCCCGTATGCATGTTGCCATGTGCACCTCTTATACAGAATTAAAATGGAGGGTTAGGTAAAGCCCTCAGACCTCTGTATTTCTCTCCACAGAGCAGGAATTGATGAAGAAATTTGATATGGAGAGAGAGCAGCTAAAGAAATCATCTCAGAGTGGTAACTCCGCGACGAATAAACTCTACCATCAGGAAAAAGAGGTATCTAGTCCTGAGGGAAGCATAAAGCTACCCGTTGAGGTGCAGCAATTCCCATGAACTCACTGCCAGTAAAATAGTAGCAGGTTTGTTAGAAATCCATGTGTCTATGGTGGCCCTAGACTCTGTTTGCCAGAAGCTGGGAATGGGTGCCTGGGGATGGGTCACTTGAGGATTCCCTGTTCTGTTCATTCCCTTTGGGACACCTGGCACTGGCCACTGTCAGAAGACAGGATACTGGGCTAGATGGGCCTTGGGTCTGACCCAGTAGGGCCATTCTTGTGCCTATTTATAAGGGTCCTATTGCTTAAGGGCCTGAGTGCTCTGAGTAAAGGGAGAAATGGGCACAGGTTCGATTCTAACCGTCATCACAGGATAATTCTGCTAAATCCCAGGAATCCTAAGGAGTGGGGGCAGGGCTGGTACAAGGATGTTTCGTGCCCTAGGCGAAATTTACACCTTCCATCCACCCCCACCCCTCTGCTGGGGGAGCGCTGTGGCATCTCTCCACCCCTTCCAGCTGCCCCCCGCTCCCACCCCCTTTGGCAGCTCCCCCACCCCCACCCCGTGTGGCAGCTCCGCACCCGGGGAAGCTCCACACCCGGCCGCCCTCCCCATAAGGGCAACTCCCTGCCCACGGGGGCAGCTCCCTGCCCACGACAAGCTCCCCACTGCGGGGGCAGCTTCCCACCCACTGGAGGCCCCCCTCCGTGGGGGCAGCTACCCGTTCACAGGAGCCTCCCCATCCCCACGAGGACAGCTCTCTGCCCGCGGGATCCCCCCACCCCCAAGGGGCAGCTTCCCACCTGTGGGACCCTCCTGCCTACTCGCTTGCAGGAGGCTCCTTGCCCCAGGACTGAAAAAAAAAATTCCTTACGCCGAGAAGCTACAGCCGAATTGCCACCAAGGCCTACAATACGCAGCCCCCCCCAATTCCTGCCGCCTGGGTCGCCTAATGGCTAGCGCCGGCTCTGAGGCTGAGGCATGTCAGACGCCTTCCAACTCACCAGTCACTTGGATTTCTGCCTAGCAGTGGTCTGGAAGGTCGTGCGCTCGGTTTTGCCTGTTGGCTTGTGCGGGTGTTTGGAATAGGCTGCTCCCTGACAAGCCGGGAATGTTACAGCCCTGTTGTGAACTGTGCACAAACTGTGTCCCCTTCTCAGGAGTATATTAAACAGCACCAGGAAGATGTGGAGAAAATAAAAGTGCTGCAAACCATCAAGGAGGCAAGTATGGCAAAAAAAAGAAATGCAGAGCAACTGGAGCAAGTGTGTCACATGGTAGGGTCCAGCTTTCTGAGCAGTTTACTCTGGATGGGACTTAGCTGAGGTATTTAAGCTTATGGAGGGTATAGAGCAAACTACTCATCTCCCCTCTTGTGCACTATCCTGTAAAAGGAGAAGGAGCCACTCAGGGGATTTAATTGTAATTTCCATTGGAAAACGAAGCTTGATTCTGGGTTCTTGATGTAGCCCTGGTGCTTTTATAACACCTGAAATAAAAACTTTCCAAATAAGGGTAGGCTGGTCTGGCTGGCCAGTGAGCCACATGGCCTGGGTGTCTGAAGGCTGTAGTGGTTTAGCGTGACCTCTACTGGCTGGGCTGTCCTCGATCCCTGACTGTAACATTGAGCTCTGGGCTTCCTCAGGGAAATGTCTACCCTTGGAGCTACGGGCGATTCCCAGCTCAGGAAGAGACATACCCAGGCTAGCGCTCATTGTGCTAGCATGCTAAAAATAGCGTGTCTCTGGCAGCAGGGGTGGTGGGAGGGGCCAGCTGCCCGGAGTATGAATCCATCCAAGATCCTAGGCCCATCCTCAGGGTGATCAGCCCATCCCCACACAGCTACGCCATGTTTTAGTGTGCTGGCTCCGACTGATGTAGTGCGAGTGCGACTCCTCGACTCACCCCCGACCCGCCACTCCAAGTGTAGACGTGTCCTAGGAGTGGCTCCCACTTCACATGCGGCTGCTCTGTAACTTGTAGCCCCGGAACCATGGTGTGTGAAGGGGTAAATCTAGGGGTAAATTGGACAGCTCCCAAGGCTGGCAGACTCTGCCTAGGGCAACGGGGTGGCCTGGCCAAACCTGAGCAGCACAACAACCCCAGAGGCTGTTTGGTTGCAGTGCCACGCACTCACGTTTGGCCCAGCTGTGCCCCCTTCATGATGGAGGGATGGTGGAGCCAAGCCCGAGTGAGTGGCACTGTGAGCTGGTTTAGGCCCCTGCCCTTCTCCCATAACCACCTAACCATCAGAAGACTCACCGTGTCCCCCACCACCAAGACCTGAAAACCTGGTCTATGCCCCTCCCCCCATGCTGGCCTCTGTTCTAAGGAGTAGGAGGGGTGTGGAACAGTGAAGTTTTGCTCAGGGTGGCAGATTATCTTGAGAGGCCTCTAAGTCAATCAAGTCCATATGCTGGAGAGTTTATGCTTGACTCTCCTCTAGCCCAATTAAATACAAGGCCGCGTGAGTAACGAGCTGGCCCCTACCAATAGGAATGAATCCAGCATATTAAAGCATCGTGAAAATCGGGGCACTGGTATGTCCATGTTTCTGTTCAGGCCAATCCTCACCCCGCTATGGTGCAGACAGTGACCCAGGTATTGGAGGGGGATGCAATAACTGGGAGAGGCTGACGGGGGCTGCACAGTACATTGGGTAGAGAGAGGGGCCCATTTTATCCAAGTGACTGTGTCTGTGTTTTATCCAATCAAGTCTCTGGAAGCCGATTTGAAGGAGAAGAACCAGATGCTCAAGGCTCTCACCACGACAATGCAGAACACGCAGGGGGAGCTGAAGAAAGAGGTGGGAGAGCGCGGGTGACGTCATCCTGAGTAGGCAAGGCTTTCGTCAGGGATAGTTTTAGTAAAAGTCAGGGACAAAAAAGAAAAATTCACGGACGCTGTGACCGGTTTGTGACTTTTACTAGAAATACACCTGACAAAATGGGGATCTGTGGGTCCCCACACCGCCTGAAGAGGGGCAGCAGTGTAGGGGGTAGGAGCTGCCTACAGCTACTGAGGGCTGCTGGGTACCCCTGCCACCTGCAGCTCCGGGGATCCCCTGCTGCCCGTGGGGGCCAGGAGCTGTGGGTTACCCCCATTGGTGGCAGGCCAGGAACTCCGGGGATCCCCTGCTGCCTGTGGGGGGCTGGGAGCTGGGGGGATTCCATGCCACCAGGAACTTGGGGTTCCTCTGCTGCCACCAGTAGCTGGAGACTCAGGCATCCTCTGCTGACAGGGGCTCAGGGGCTGCCAGAGGTGCCTGGGGTACCCCGCAGCTGCCTGCCCTGCTGGAGGCGGGGGGCCCTGCAGTCCTGAGCACCGCAGCTGCAGTGCCATGCACTCATGGATTCCGCAACCTCTGTGACTAAATCGTAGCTTTATTTGTGAGCCCTGAAAATGGGTCTCCTGTTCATTCCTGGGGGCTCTTGGACAGCTACATTCCCTCCTATGTGGCACATGGGGCTCCTTAGATACCGAGTGCTGCTGCTGGTCTCTGGCTGCCAAACGCCATTGACATGGAGCATAAAGTCTCTTTCTTCTTCCCTGCTCTTCAAAGGCGAGCTGTACTTTGGCTGCTAAGAAAGGGGATTATTGAGAGGGCATCTCACACTTAACTGTGCAGTCCCATCTACTGAACAATGCCAGTATCCTGACCTGGGAATTTGCTCTTTAAATGCATGTGCCAGCAGCCAGTGTCTTGATGGCATTTGGTCACCCAGACAGGACTGGGTGGGAGGTTGGAAATATGCCTGCATTGGTGCGGATAGATGGGGATGAGGGGTTGGCTGTGATCTCTGCTTGCAGCACACTGTTCTTGGAATACAGTCAGTCCACGCTTGGAGGTGACTGTCAGCTTCCAGAATTCAAAGAGGGCAATAGCAGAGGAGCAGGAGGGGCATGTGTTGTGGTGGGCAATGCTATGGCAAGTCACACTGCGGGATTTTCCGTCTCTGTGCTCAGCGGGATGGCACTGTGACTAGAGCATCTTGCTCCCCTCTAGGGAGAACAGGATGATTCTGTACTTAGCCCACTGAAATCCTGAGATAGCTCTGACCTAAGTACCAGGACAGTCCATGTGAAGTTAGAACCACATGGCTCACGTGTAGTGTAGCACAGACAGTATCTAAAGATCTGTGGACATCTGAAATATTGGAGTACAAAGGGCAGGGTGAAGAAACAGGCTTTCAGACTGAGCCTGAATTCTTTGCTTTTGTGCATTTAAATCAAACCCTTAAAATATAGCTTTGCTTTGAAAAGGACCCACGTAGCAATGACCCCTTCCTCCTCTGCAGATCCGCTCCCTGCTGCTCAGTCGAATCTGCTGACTTTAGTAATAGCATTGCTGCTTTTTCATCCTGTTAATACTGCAGAACCAACACGGCTCTGAGGGAGAGAGCTGGGTTCTCTTCAGACTTCTTAATTCTTTTTAAGTATTAGCAGCTGTGCAATCCACTTGACAGCAGTAGGGTTAGCCAGTGGTCACTGAGAGCATAAACTGATGGTCATCACTTTGCTTCAGGTCACGGAGGCCCTGATTTGTCTTGAAATGAGTCTGTCTGGTCAAGGGGGCATTTGCAGGACTGGCAGTTAAAAAATGGGTATCATTTGTCAAACCAGTTTAAGTACTAAGGAGCCTACACATCACTGAGTTTCAATGAGACTTGGGCTTCTAAATACCTACATCACTTTTGAAAAGGGGATTTAGGCTCCAAGGTCACTTAGTTACTTTAGACGATGTTACCTGCTGTATTTTACCTTTTAAACCGAGCACTTTTGGTCTGGGAATTATTGTAATAATCGCCCTGATTCCCACGTTTATCATCTCCATTCACTTTTCAGAGCAGAATTGCATTTTGTTGTGCTCGAAGTAGATTCTTGTGTCTGGATAAGGTTGTCTCTGAATGTTGGTTTATCAGAGGAGGAGCAAATTTAAGGTTGTTTAGGTGTTGCACAAACAGCAAATTCCAGCACATGGCTATGTGCTCATGAGTGGTGTGTTAAGGTTGGGGGTCAGAATTGCAAAGTTAGCATTTGGTGGGAAGTTCCACACCTTACAGTGACTGAGGTGAGGTTATTGACATGTGTATTGATCCATAGCTTTTAGACAAGCACTTACATATTTCAGCTGTTAGCATCCAACCCTTGTTGTTGGCCAATTTCCCTTTTTCTCAATAAGCACTAAGGGGAATAGTGTTGAGGTCTGGCGTACAAGAGGATGCATGGCTGGGGGCAGGAGTTAAGAAGGGTCTTGAGAGTGTTGGGTGAGGCACAGGATGGTGTTGAGCCAGACTTTTGGTAGGATCCATGTGGAGAGTCATGAATTAGGAGCCTGGTATAGGGGATCCAGCAGGAGGTGTTAGGGGAGGGGACCCTGTCTGGGGAGTTAATGAGGGTCATAAGATATTTGCAGGAGGGCATAGGCCAATGAGCTCCAGGCCCTGAGGTTTCTCTGTTCTGAGGAAATCCTTTCTGACACTGTTTGAGAATTCCCTGGCAAAATGAGGCTGGGAAAAGGTGGGCTGTTTTTGCACTTCGAGAGCCAATTTTCTGGTGAATTGTTTCTATGCATTTCTTTGATGTTATTAATATCTGCTGCTGCTTTGAGGGGGGTCATCCTCTCGGCACAGAACAGAATTTGCATTAATATTCTAACAAATGATGGGAGAACTGCGCTGCTGGGTGCCGTAGTCCTGTGCACAAGTAATAGCTGGCTGACTACTTCTCCTGTAGCTCACATGGTAGGGGTCTATGCTTTTGGGGCAAGAGGAGCTGAGTTCTGTCATCACAGTTGCCAAGAGGTTTCTAGACACCATAGCATTCAGCACACTGCCAGTGAAATTACTAGAGGCCCAAGGATTGTTACAATACAGATGCCCATTGGCTGCATGACCCGTTCAGTTATATATCTGGGAAAGATGAAAGGATTCCCTTCCCCCTCTGTGTTTGTGGTGAATTTTCTTTATAATCAGTGAGGAATAGCTGTACCAGGGATATGCTGACAAACTCTTAACTGATTATGGCCCTCTGGTGAGTTGTAAGTAGGGTCCATCCTGCTATAAGGCCTATAACCAATGGCATTCTGTTTGCAGCGAGATGACTGTGGTGTCCTCTACAGAAGCAAATGGGAAATTAAAAGCAGGTGTGACTGATTATACCGTGTTGGCATGTCAACCTCTGTGACTAGCTATTCTGGGATCCCACTCCCTGTTAGTAACGAGCCTTTCTATTGCGCTCTGATACTGCACCACCACAGCCCACCCCTCAGACATGTCCGTGCTGCCTAACCCAGCAAAGAACTTGGGCTACCTCAAACCCGTCAGTCTTTGACCAGTCTAACGTCGCGCTGTAGCAAAACAGTTGATTTGGAGGAAGTGAGGGGTGCAAGGCTTTGCCTGCTTAGACTGGTCCAGACTGTTTTCTATGTTTCTCAGTCATCCCCGCTGTCTGGTATCCTGCCACTGTGTAAAATGCCTGACCATGTCAGGGTACAGCAAGTGACTAACTACCTGGTGTTCCTTTTCCCTCAGAAAAGCAACCTGCTGGAGTTGGAGAAAAACATTCAAGAGAAAATCTCGGCAGTTGAATTAAAACACCAGATCAATATCACTTCCTTGGCAGACGCAAATGCCATTCTGAGGTAGGAACGAAATCTAAGTATTTCAGCCCAGATAGCTTCAACTAGCAGAACCCAATTGATGAGCATTTACTAGTTCACTCTTTTTAATCATTCTGACTTACACTACGAGGCTCTGTCAGTTCTTTCATTCGCAGTAACAGTTGATTTTTAGCCAAACACTCTCAGGGAAGTGCCATCTGCCAAGCAGTTTCAGCAGAGCTGCGCTGCCCACATGGTTTATGCATTTCCCCTGCTCAAACTTTGGTGCCTTTGGAAAGCCCCGCAGGAAGCTTAGACAGCCTGTCAAATTCCAGAATATGGGCTTTGCAATCAGTGCAGCTGCATGCAACTCAGCTTCTGTCCTCTTCATTTTAGTGAGTAGGCCTGCTTTTATCTGCCCCACTCATGGGCCTCTAGGACCTTCAGGGCAGGCGTGCTCAGTAGCTGAGCTATACAGATAGACATCACATTCTGTGAGGAGTGAGTGACAACTTAGTCCAGTGTCCTGTCGCTGGGAGTATTGCATCTGCAACCCTGCAGCCTTGTAGCAGCCTAAAGGAGGTGACCGACTGTCCGAATTTTACTAGGACTAGCTCAAATATTTTTAGATAATGTCGTGGTGTCACAGGACCTTCATTCAGGGCACCTGAAATGTCCCAGTTTTTATTTAATCAATCAATCAATCATTTGGTTTATTTAAAACAAAATATTTAAGACACAAGATTATGGAGCAGAATGGGCTCTGTTTCCCCAGGGCAGGCTGTTCGTGGTAATGTGTTTGAGCAAGGGAACAGTTTCTACAGAGCTGAGCTCTCCACAGACAGAGTGTTAATTATCCTTGTTCGGGGTTTCATGATAAACCCATTCTGACACAAAATTACTGGAAAAATCCTCCCCTCCACGCAATATGCACATCAGTGAGGCAGAGGCTGGCAGTAGAAATGCCAGCCACGTTTTTAAGAGTGCACTTTTTCCATGTGAAACAATTATGCAAACCTTATCAGAAGTATCCCAGTCCTTCAAATAATGTTCACCCACAGCATAGGAAGTGAAACTAACCAGTCTGGTTTCACTAAGGTGGATGAAGTGTAAAGAAAAAACAAATGGAGATGACAAGATTAGAGCATTTAAAACACATTTTGTAGTTCAAATATATGAGATAGTGTTAACACAGAAAAAAATGTGTCTTTTGACAGGAGGGGAGGAATTGTTTGTTTTCCATTCTTGGTCATTAAATCTCCATTCCCTTCTTGAAGCTACCACTGTCGCAGCTTACTGGAACTGACAAGGGGAGAGGATGCGGTGATTTGCTGGCCTTCCACTGTTCAGTTTGGTGGACTCATTTTAACTCATCAATGATCATCCTCATTGTTTACTGTGGAACATGGCACTCAGATTCCACAATAACCAAGATGAATGTGCTGCTGGGCCATGATTTAAGCACATTAATGTATTGTTTACTAAAGATCAGGGCTTAAGTTACAATAGAAATAGAGCTTCCGCTTATGTCTGGGAAAGGAAACCCACGTGTGGACGCTATGTGGGAGCTGAGCCTGCTTCCTATCACGTGAGAGATCTGGGGACAAACTGATCATAACTGTGAGTTGTCTGAAGTCGAGTTGCACCTGCTTAACTGGCAGTCTTTAAATTCTGTAGCCTGGGTAGTAACTGTAGCCAATGACTTTAGTTTATTCACTGATGTTATGATTAACATGCGGCATATATAATCATTGTAAGATAGAGTTAAATTACAGGATTATAGAAGTATGAGACTTATCAGTATGTGGAAGGGATAACTGTGTTTTAGATATCTAAGTAGGGCTGAAACGCAAGGCATATGGGCTGAGGGCTGTAAGATTTTAGCTTAGCCGTACTAGGCAGCAGAGTTAAGAAATGCTAATATAGGTGGACCAAAGAATAACCTGATGCCCTAAGATTTCGGGAAAAGATGTACCAATGGGTGATATTGCAAAAAAATAATAAAGTAATGTTTTGCTTACAAGACAGCCGGTAGTTACATTTTTCTAACACATGCCCTAACTGCAGGGCGTTGTGCGTAAATGCTAATGAGTTGTAGACAAAATCACATTATAAAAGAGGATGCCCAGAGTGGGAAACAGTATTGTTAAAGATGTCAGTATAACTATATTTGTAACTTGTGTATGTCTATATAGAATTTCTATATGCTTGGGTAATCATAACTTTAAACTGTAATTTTAACAAAATTTGTAAAACAGACTACACCTTGTACTTGTGAATGTATGTGTGGTCACTATCCTTGGTCTTTGTGTTCCTAGACTCTAAATCTGAAGCAAGCGACAGAGTTGATTTTCACTCTGTTAAGCTTAAAACTCTAGACACCAGAGCAGAACCCATGATGGTGTAATACCACATTACAAAATTCACTTTAAATTAAAAAAAAAAAAAGGCAACCTCACAGAGGCAGAAGTGAGTAGATACCCTACTGTCCCTTTTGTAACGTTTCCACTTCCTATCCCCACAGACGCAAACTGATCACAAAGAGCGAAGAAGCATATAACGAAAGAGTCCGACGAAAGAGTCACTTGCCAGGACTCCTCTAATGGGAATGTGACCTTGTTACTAAGGGAAACTTGCTGATGATGGTAAATCCAAACGTAGCAATATGTTCAAATTTATTTTATTTCTGTGGGCAATGCCAAATCTGCAGTTCCTCACTCTTCCAAATCAGTCAATCATATTCAAGGTGTCATGTTTTTGTCCTGTCATTTCCATTTTGCTTTGTTTCCAGACAGAGAGGTGACTGCTGGCCCAAAGTGTGTGTGTGCTGCACTATGATGCTCAGCTGAGCCCAATCTCTGCTTAAACTCTCTCTTTCCAGGACAGGCTGGTGTGGTGTAGTAGAATGGGTGCTTAGAGGCTAATGTTTTTATCCCTCTTGCTAACCATGACTACTGTAGTTATTTGCTACTATAGATGGGGATGCTCCTCCTCCCAGGCAGTCAGACTTCCAGTCACAGTCCTTCCTGCACTTGGCTGAGGCTGTATGGAATGGACAGCTAACTTTGCTGTTGCTTACCTTTATTTTATATCATTGGCAACCAGTCTGTACCTTGTGATAGCATCAAAGCTCATAAGTCCAGCAGCGCTGAGTCCCATCTACCTAGGGAGGTATTGCAAGAAGTGAGTGTGGTGATTGTGTCTACTTGGCATTATCTGGTACTAGAAGTAGGATTTGAAAACCAGTGAGGTAGGTAAATTTTTGTCCCCTAGCTGCTCAAACACTTCAGGCTTCCCTAAGGTTGCACCCTCACAACTGACTTAATTCTTAGGCTGCTAAAAGCAGATGCTCTGAAAGATGGATGACAGAGGCTCTTGCTGCCACTGTCTGTCTGGCTCTACTGGAGAGCAGTGTGTGGAAGCGGAGAGGTAGATTTACTGAGAACAGAAGCTGAATGAGTATAATGGGCACTTTATTAAGAAAAGAAGTTAATACGATGATCTGGCAGGTTAACAGCAACAGTGCTTTGAAAAGGCACTTCTGGTATAAGCTCTTGCCATATATACTTTCATTTTTTTCTCCAAATCTATCTATCCTGTTGGACAAAAATCTGTCTCCTTATTTTCAGGGAGAGAAAATTTTCTGAAACTTACCTTTATTTTTGCACAAGCTGATCATAAACTACATGTGCACAACAATAAACTTGATTCTAAGTTAGTATCTTTTTCCCCAAAATTTGGTAGATAGTTCTCCTTGAAAAATACATCATTTTGAAAAAAGTGGCCAAGTGCCTCTATATTAATACCTGCTATCATCTACAGCAGTGTTTCTCAACCTTTTTGATACCAGGGACTGGCTTGCTCCCTTTCAAAACCGTGTCAGGGAGGTATCAGGGACCTGTGCCAGTCCACAGTCTGGTCACTGAGAAACACTGATCTGCAGGCACTGGTGAGAGCACTGTGCTATCCAGCAACCTGATTGTCCTCACAATTCTGATAGACTACAAAAAGTGAACACTTCTAGTGAAATAGCCTGCTCTCTGGAGAGCTACATTTCAAAAAAGGGTGTGTTTGTTCCCAGGCTCAGAGCGCATACTAAAAGCTGTAATTTTGTAACAAACAAAAGCCCAGAACTGACGGCAGACTTTCCTATAGCAGATTTCAAGCTGGGGTGACTACAGTTCCCTGATCAGTTGACAGGGAAGATGAGCTTTTTCCTGAGTGTGAAACTGGGCTGTGGCATCTGCTTCCCTTGGTTCAGCCTGTCATTCTTCCTGCTCACCTCCCGGTTCACTGCTGTCAGGATCGAGAGAATATCCTCTCCTCTGCCAAAAAGAGAATCTCCGCATTAGCAACAGCAAAGGGCTTCACCTAATCACTTTTGATTGCTTAAAGATGCTACTGCATTATCCCAGATCCTGATCAAAGCCAGCAGTGCTTGCTCTATGTAACAAGCAAATAATGGATTTAACTGTATCATCCTACACTGAACAACTTACAGGGGACGATCTGTAATTGCTGTCTTCTGAACAAGTGAGTTGGACCCTATTCAGCTATTTCTTTTTGTATGTATGTAGGAGCAACGTGTGCATGAGATTCTCTCTATTATTTTATACAGAGAGAGACCTGTCTCTGTGTGTACAAATACATGGGTGTGTAGGAACATGCTCCCGTCCCCACCTCCATACATATATCCACAGATACCTGAATGTGGGGCAACTCACTTGTGTAGGAAACAGCAATTACAGATTTGTTGTAAAAGGATTTTATATTGTACAGGTGTGTCACTGCTTCATCCTCCAATTTACACACCACCTGCATCAATGAGGGTTTTAGAGTGCTCTCCCTACAATCATTCCAGGTGAGGTAGATGTGTGCAAAACACCCAAGGGCCCCACTAATTGCACCACTTGTCTAAAGCCTTGTCTACACAAGAAGCTAGTACTGGTTTAACTGTCAGTTTAAAAAGGGTATCTGCACAGGTATTTGCACGTATTTAATAAAATCACAGCTTAAGTTCAACAGATGCAGTTTTGTATAGACAAGGGGTAAGGCCAAGAATGAAGAGGTGACAAAATGTGTGTACATACACAAATCAGTGTTAAAGCTTTTATGAATAAGATAGCTGTAGCTAGAGGAGATAGAAATAAGTTGTACTAACCGCGGACAGCTCTTCTCCAAGTGCTCGCACAGTGACTGTATATACCACGTGCCCTGGGTTGTGCTTCTGTAGGAAACAAAATCCTTCATGGTGGCCATTCCAAGCAGGAAGTCTGCCTCATCTGGAATGCACTCCAGTTGAAATCTCGCATCTGCCTCTACAGAAGAAGCCAGCTCCATAGAATCTGTTTCTATATGTACCCCTTTCTGGAATGTGTCACCTTGGCAGGCCTGAATGAAGAACACTTTTGGTTTTCCAGCAAGTGAGGGGCAGTTCATGCCAGTGAAAGAAGTGGTTAGTTCCTGGATAGATGTTTCCTGCCCATCAGTACCAAATACGATGCCTTTATCACCATGGGAAAGGATGCAGCAAACAAAGCAGTCCCGGTCACGGTGGTCCATGTTTCTGTAGAAGTGCACTGTGTGACGGATTTGCTCTGCAGTGAGGTCTCTGTGCTCTGCTATCTCAAAGTGAAGTTTGGTAAAGACCTTTCTCAGAGCCGCTGGAAAGTAAACAGAAGGGGCAAAGCGGGGAGACATTTTGTAACTTTTACTAAATAAATTGATCAGTAACTAAAGAGAATTAGACTCGTGCTTTTTTCCCTTATACATTTAATTCCACACACACTCACCCCTATCACTTATGTTTTCAGAGTGGGAATTTATCTCAGCTACTGCAGCGATGAGCATGAGAGAGGAAAAGAGGGAACTAAGGGCCTGAACAGTAGTGATCTGATATTGTCAATAATTTCATTAACAACTTGCTTGATATAGGAGAGAGCATATTTACAAAATTTGCAAATGATATCTTTCTTGAAATGTGATGCCCAGAACTGTGGCCACAGTGTCCCAGCTGAAACCTCACCAGCGATGACCAGAGCAGAACAATCATCTGCTATGTCTTATGTACAACCTTCCTGTTAATACATCCTAGAATGACATTGACTTTTTTCCCCAACATCATCACATTGTTGACTCATTACATTTGTGATGCAGTATAATCCCCAGATTCCCCTTCTATAATACGGCTGCCTAGCCAATTATTCTCCATTTTGTATTTAGGCATTGGATTTTGCCTTTGTAAGTGCACTTGTCATTACTGAATTTCGCCTTACTGATTCCAAAACAATTCTTCATTTTATTAAGATCACGGTCAATTCTAATCCTGTCCTCCAAAGTACTGACAACTCCTCTTAGCTTGGTGTCAGCCACAGATTTTACAAGAGTACTCTCTACTCCATCATCTAAGTTGTTAATGAAAATATTAACTAGTACAGGCTCCAGGACAGACCACATTGGAACCCCACCTAATATATCCCATCTCAGTTTGACAGTGAACACAGTGACAACTAGTTAAGTACATTTCACAGAGTGGGCCAGACCTCTTTCACTCTTTCCTATTACTCCAGTTTCCCTGGAGTTTACAGATATGCAAACTGTGCCTGAGTTTTTCTAGTCCTCGCTGTACCTGCGTCGGCGTCTGTTCCTTTCCGGTCTTTTATGTTTTGAAGTTTAGGCACCTCAGATCTCGCTTTTGTAAAGTCATGATTGTTCAGGATCAGGCAGATTCCACGGGGCTGGCTGCTCATTTTGTACATGTCAGGCTGTTTGGGAAAACAGATGAACAACAACCCACGCTGCGGCAATCAGTCATTCACATTTTATATACCAATGGGTTCAGCCTAATGCCCAGTTCCAGTGCACAGCAGCTGGAGAGCTGCACTAATGGGGCAGCCAACGATTCTCCCTACACCAATGTCTCTTCGTCGCAGGCTCTGTGCCACCTGCTTCCCTCCTTGGTGTAGGGAGTGTGCTGAGGCCAGGATGCTCCACCAGCTCCTTCATCACCATGGCTGCAAGTGACATAACTGAGGAGCATCGGGGGGGTCTCTCTTCCGCCTACCTCAACCACCTTTTCTCTCTTCACGTTCTTCTCCAGCTCACCTACCTTTATCCTCATACAAACTGCTCCTTCCCCGTCAGATGTACAGGCTCCACCATCCCCCTCCAAACATTCCCTCCCTGCTCACTTCACACCCATTACTCATCCTGCCCCTTGTTTTTCAGTCAAATTGCTTTTGCTTGTACCTGCCCATTTCCTTCCCCTCAGCCTGTCCCTGCCTCTGCTTCTCCATTTTACATTTAATTTTTTCCATCTTTCCTCCCTATAAATCTCTCCCTGACCCTGCTCCTCACTCCCACCCTCTGTACAATTCAGTCTCCCGCCCTCCCCATTCTCTTGGATTCTTTCCCCACCTCCTTAGAGATCTCGCCCTTGGATCTCTTCCCACCCTCCCTTAGTCTCTTCCCACACTGGAGCCACCCCCCGATAGTCCTTCTTTTCAATCATATCCTGTGTGCCCTTGACTCTCCCCCCATCACACAGCTCCCTTCTGCTCCAGCATCCAGGCCCTTCCCCACTCTACCGTATCACATCTCCTCTGCCTTAATTCTGCCCCCTCACCCTCCTCATCCATGGCCACCCCCTGACAATGTTCACCCCCTGCCCTCTGTTCTACATCCAGTCCAACCCCTTCCTGTGGCTCCCTGTGCTCCCCTCCCCTCCCCTGTCTGGTCATTTTCACTCGCACACCTATGCTCTTACTTTCCCCCAGTACTCCTAGGCCTGCCTGCCTGCCTCTGGGACCCATAGCAGGGGTCTATTTGGCCAAGAGCAGAAGGGAGCATTAGTGCCCGCTACTGTGCAGAAGTGAAACTGCAGGGTTTACAGCTAAAGGAGAAATGTTGTTGTACCTGATTTTTTTTCTCTATTCAGTAGTCATAGCTCATGCCTCTGCCTGTGGCATTTGGGGGTGATCCAGTGTTGTTTCTGGAGGCTCCAGGGCTAGGCTGGTGCCACCCTTCAGCTTTGGCCACCTTGCTGCAACCCCCAGCAGCGCGCTTTGCCTTCCCACCCTCCCAGGGTATTTTGGGGAAGTGTCAGGGACAGGTCAGGGGTGTCTGTGAATTTTTTATTGCCTGCAACTTGTCCCTGACTTTTACTAAAAATACCGTGAGATGCCCCAACTCACAGCTGAAGGAAGAGGAGCTGTGTAAGAGCCCACACACATCTGGCAGGGACTAGAGCCTCTCGGGGGTTTTCCCCTTCCAGTCCAGCTTCTGGCACTGGCCCACTAGCTTCCTCCTTGTCCTTATACTCTCCCTCAGAAGCGGCTCATTGAACATTTCTGCACTGGAGTTGTGGCTCCAAGGGTAGTGTGGGGCCTGGGCCTGAGCAGCGCAAGGGTCGGAGGGCTGCGACCAGGCAGGGCATACCTCCCCTTCTGGAGAGCCCACAAATGCATTTTTAGAGGGGGAACCACTGCTTAGATTTAAAACTGGGAGTTTACAGGACAGCTTTGCCCTGCCAGTGCAGGGGCAGAGGACTCCAGGAGGGAGCCAATGCTGCTGTTCACTAGATCCAGGAGCAGAGGAGGAGGAAGATTAGAAGTCACAAGTGCACAAAAATGAATAAAAAACCAATTTGAAAAAATAAAATTGACAGGAGAAACTGATCCATGTTCCACCTGAGATGGAGACCAGTCCTGGAGCCTGCAGCAACACCAATGCATCACCTCCACAGATAAGGTCACCCCTTTAGGAGCAACACCAGCAACAGCAACTCCTGTATGGTGCCTGGAGAGGCTGAGAGTGAAGTAGAGAAACAGGGCCTTGTGGAGCTGCCATCACTGTAAAACTGTAGCCCTCTGTTCTTATAATGAATGGCACTATTTGGAAGCGTCCAATGGGCTGGGGCTCATCTACCAGGATGTCTAAAAAAAAAAACCCCAGCCATGTAACCCTAGCCAGAGTCATTCAGCTCTCTGGCACTGCTCATCAGTGTTAACTCATTCTGCCCTCTCCTCTGTTCAAGAAATGGGCCCCTTCCAGCTACCCCGAAGACTTTCTAATAACAGATCGCTGAAGGTTAATAGCTGCACCACATTCTGTCTATGCCCCAACTGACATGGCTTGAGAACAAATATCCCATAAGTGATATTTCCACCTCATAAACAGCCTCTCGGCACAGACAAGAAAAACCTCACATCAAAATTTCCAGCTCATGCCACTCATTGAAAGGCTACCTTCTGTAGCCATGTTTCTTTGCCACGAGCTTGTAGGGTTTTGTTTTCACAAACAGACAGATCTGTCTGCTGCTTGATACTCTCACTTCCTGCCCTCTGCCCAACACAACAATATCCCATATACAGCCAGAGCCCATGAACTAACTTTTAATCCTGATTTACCTGCTGGATGTCTTTTTGCATGCCTGGAGAATCCAATGCAGTCTGAGAAGGCCAAAGGTTTTCCTGAACTAAAATAATCCAGAAAGAGACAGTCAGGCATAGAACTAGGTAAAGCATAAAATTTTATCAGCGGGGAAAGCTGGGCAATTGTTACTCTAAAAGGTCCACTAGTCTGCCCTTCAGACACACATAATTCCTGTTAGCGGCAATGCAAGTACAATGAGTAACTGCTACCCTCTCACCTCCATAAGGTGTGTGGGGGTTGCAAAAAAGTGTTTGGAGTAAAATGACACAGGAATTGATCCTGTGCCAACTGGGGAAAAAAAAAAAAAAGACAACTGCTCAATGAATTCACTGGGAGCGGGAGCAGGAGCAGACCCTTAACGCTTTGCCTGTTGTGTATCAAGGCACGCTGCTAGGATAAGAGCTATTTATCTAATAGGTTTTTTTCATCCACTCTCACAACTGTGCTGACAAGCCAAATACTGAACTGGTAAAGCTATTTATCCATCAGGCACTTCAACTGCCCTATCTACTGTACTGACAAACACTTAATACTGTACAGGTAAAGCATGAATTTTCCATGCCTCAAGAATGGCTCCCTTGTCCTTCCTATTTTGGTGTATAACAGTGAAAGCATTACAGGGTAGCTTTAAAATCCCACAACCCTTCTGCATAGACCCTGACTATGGATCCATAGCACCCACTTCCGTTCTGGTAACACCAGATTAACTCTATGATATTAGCACCCGCACTGCCCAATATTTTTGGTATATGAAATATTAAAAGCTCCCTGCCTCCAGGAATGGATTTTGGAAGTTGCAGTATGACACCACCAAAAAAATGTATAGAGTGAAAAATAATAATACCTCCCTGGCCGCTAGTGTTCTTCAGCTATCAATCCCAAAATACTTTTTAAAAAGGAGATCATTATCACCTACTTTACAGACCTGCCCAAGGTCACCCAGCAGGCCACAGGCCAAGCTGATATTCGAACCCAAATCACCCAAGTCCCACTACAGTGCTCTATCCACTAAGCCACATAGTCTGCTAGGGAGGCAAAGATTTCTTAGAGTCCTTAACTAGATACACTGGTATTAAACAAGTCATTTCTTTCCTTGCACTCCCTGTGGCCCAGAACCTGCATCGTTATCTGATTGTATACACTGCCTGCAGCTGTGCAGCATCTCAGGGAAGTCAATGAGATGCCACATGGATCTGTGTTCATGGAGCCTGAGGCAGGACTACAGCCTGCATGTAAAATACCTGATAGAGACAGCAGGCATCTCTGATATGCCTTGCATATTCATTGCAATAAAGAGCATTTTTAAAAGAAAAATCTCACTAGAGTAACTGTGAAAAATAAGGGGCCTTAAAACAGTGGGGTTTTGTTAGACATGATCAAATAAATAGAGCTCACTTTGTAACTATGGATAGAGGTGAGACAAGACGGGTAGATGAGTAAAAAGAATGTGACAGACGTGGGAAAAAGAGGTTAAAAATTCATTAAGAAAGTTCTCAATGACATCTCCTTGGAAGCTAATCTGTGTCCGTTACCTTCAGAGACTCCTGTTTGGCCTCCCTGTCCTTCCATGATGTACATTTCCTCTGCATACAAAAGAAATTCACTGTTTAGCGATAGATGCTTAGCGCATTAAACTGATGTGTCACTTCAAAAGTAACTGATGTGAAAGAGGCCATTTTTACCATTTCGCTCTGCTTCATACTCTTCAATTTTCTTCAGAAGGCTTTTGTCAATTTTCTCACAAATAGTCTTGAGGGTTTCTAGGTTTTCTTCTGCCAATAGTCCCTTCTTCTCCATCTCAATGAAAACATCGATCAGTGTCTGGGCAATTAGAAAGACAATTTCCTGATAGCGAGAGAATTTCCTTTCCCTCCACATTCTCCAGTCTAGAGGCGTCTCTTCTTGTGGAGCCGTATTCTCAGAAGCACTGATCAGCCGCCCCACCACACCACTGTGAGTGGCGACTACACAGATCCGGGCAGGGTCAGCGCACTGAGCTTCCTGGCCACGCCTCCACCTAGGAGCTGAGGGAGGGGGGATGTCACTGCTTCCAGGGAGCCCTGAGGTAAGTGCCACCCAGCGCCCTCATCCCCTGCTGTGCCCCGGTTACCTGCCCCCTTCACACCTGGTTCCAAACTGCTGCTGCTGCTGGGGGAGGAGGGTACGATGGTCTGAAATTGCACCAGCAGCGGCCAGTGTGACTGGCCCAAGGGCTACCTCATCTGCTTAGGTGGTCCCCAGGTCAGCTGCACTGGCCACTGCAGAAGTCATGGAGGGCACGGTAAGTCACAGAATCCGTGACAAACTCACAGCCTTAAAGGTAGTATGCTTCAATAGTTAGGGCTCTCGGCTGGGAGTTGGGTGATGGGGGGTATCATTCCTGGCTCTTTCACTGACTCACTGCACCTGACATAAATAAATCACTTAATCTCTGTGCCTCAGTTTCCTCATCTATAAAATGGTGATATAGGACTCACCGACACTTATACAGTACTTTGAGGTCAATGGAAGAAAAGCACTAAGTATTAATATTTTATTGACTGATAATCCTTATTGATAACCAGTTAATCAAAAGAAGGATGACAGCCACTTAACAGAATCTGGTGATAAAAGCACTCTGCCTCTGTGTTCTGTCCTTTCCCCTCTACTAGCTCTAGCTTGTCTATTTAGATTATAAGTTCTTCAGAGCAGAGAACTGTCTACTTCTTACTTTGTTTATATAGTATCTAGCACAATAAAGCTGCAGTCTGGGCACTACAGTAATAAACATGATTAATAATAATGAAGCATAGAAGTCATCTAGTCCCTAGCAAGAAATATTCGTTATTGGAGGTGAGGGGAAGGGAAGTGATGTTAAGATGTAGAAACAGAGCGTGGCCATTCCCAAAGAAGTCCTGTTCTCCCTCTACACCTTCGACAACTTCTGGCTCTGCTAAAAGCAATGAAACAATTCTTACAATCTCATTGTCCAGCTTGCACTTCGGAAGCTCTTTGATCAGAAGAAACTTCAAAGATTTCAACTCATCTGTTGTTATGTTTTCTGAGAGCTGGAAGAGCAGGTACCTGATGGGAAAACAGGGAGTTGCTTTGCTCACGATGAGCCAGTTGGTATCCTAGCTTTATTTAATATTCTGCTGGCAAGTTACTGAGAGCTCACTAGAAGCGTACATGGCACAAAATGTGAAAACTTCATGATATACACACACAAAATGTATTTTTTCCCACATAGACACAAATGTTAACACAAAGCAAATGGATTTTTTTAACCTCACTTGGTTCCAGGTTTCCAGGACAATCTGGAATTCAAGCATGGTTCTTTTTATGCAGCCAAAATGAGTTAGTTTTTAAAAACTAAGTTGAGCTGCCCAACCAAAACCCAAAATGGGCTGATGGCTTTTACTGTTCAGTTATTAGTCAATGAGAATCTGACACCTTCCCTGGAGTGAATTACTGTTTCTAATCTACTATTTAAAGGCATGTGCAATTTACTCCATCATTTATTATTTGCAAGTTGTTTAAGTTGCATCAGTGTCAGATTCACATACATTTATTGTACATCAACATGCACATCAGGTACCAATTTATTTATACACATTGCATAACTGTTTTGCAGACTTAATGTCGCTCTCATTAAATGGCAAAATTTCCATTGATATCGCTGGGAAGAGGCTGAGGCCTTCAGAGAGCACTTGTAGACAAACCATAGGTGCAAATCATTAACATACTTTATACTTAATTTTTCATGAGGCACTAGATCCCTCACCAATGCGCTACAGAGCCACCCACCTGAAATGAGACACCTTTGCCCTCCCTGGAATTTGAAGCTCCCTCTCCATCTCCTCTCTGCTGGAGCTCAGTTTATCAGTCAGGAGGTCGATGCGGTTTATCCTGAACAGCAGCTCCTTTAAGAAGGAGAGATCGTCTTCCTCCATCATGCCCTTTTCCTCGAGTGCTAGGAATAAAGCCTCAGGATCACGGATGCCTTCCTGCTTCCGCAGTGGGATGTGTTCCAGGCTTAGAAACTTCAGAGCCATCAGGTCTTCTGTGGCCAGAGCCTCACTGATGGTGTAGAGGAGCTTGTGGAAGTCCATCTTCCTCAGACAGCTGACAAAAAGTTATTTCAGTCGTAAATAAAAGGAAAGAAGGGTCCCAAGTGGCCTCTGTTTAGACTGTGAATAAGAAAACAGCTGCATGTATCTGCTAGGGCAGCAATTTGCAAACAGTAAACCCATTGACTTTATTTGTCCCTTGGTGCTGCCATGCCTTTATTCATTCCAGCATTAGGATTGCATGCCACTGGTTCATCTACAGTAGTTGCGTACCTGCATCTGGCAATGGCCAGTACTTGGGATGCTGGAGAAAATGAACCCTCATTAAACCCAATAAGGGCTTGCTATCCTAAACCCACTGAAGTCAGTGATAAATCTCAATTGACCTCTGCACAGATCCCGGTAGTGGCTGGCATGTCCCTGCAGCCTCCAGATGCAGGGGTGATCAGGGAAGCACCACATGCTGCTCTCCACCCCCAGTGCCAGAAACTGTGGCCAGTGGGAGCTGCCGGGGCAGTGTCTGCCGGCGCAGGCACTGCACAGAGCCTCCTGGCCATACCTCCACCTAAGAACCGGACCTGCTGGCTGCTTCCAGTAGCAGTGTGGAACCACAGCAGGCAGATGGACCCTGCCTTAGCCCAGCTGCGCCACTGACCAGGAGCTGTCTGAGGTAAGCGCTATCAGCTGGC